>JAODKL010000040.1:11069168-11088179 GCA_026780765.1 Petrocephalus schoutedeni | reverse complement strand
TTCTTTCCCATTCTGACATTCAGTTTGGAGTTCAGGAGATTGTCTTGACCAGGACCACACCCCTAAATGCGTTGAAGAAACTGCCATGTGATTGGTTGATTAGATAATTGCATTAATGAGAAATTGAACAGGTTTAGGTGAGTGTATATGTGTAACAATACAACAAATGTAAATGTACAAAATGAAGTAGGTATTTTGTATTTAAAAGGTCTAAAAGATATATGTGTTTAATGTTAGAAATGTGTATGTCTAGCTATTTAAACACTGAGCTATTTATAGTTTGTACAGAAGTACTTGCATACAACTTGCTGATAACTACACCGATCAGCCATAACATTAAAACCACCTGCCTAATATAAAAACTCTGACCCATTGTGGCATGAACTCCACCAGACCTCTGAAGGTGTTCTGTGGTAACTGGCACCAAGACGTTAGCAGCAGGTCCTTTAAGTCCTCTAAGTTGGGGGGTCGGGCCTCCACGGATTGGACTTGTTTGTCCAGCACATCCCACAGATGCTCGATCGGATTGAGATCTGAGGAATTTGGAGGCCAAGTCAACACCTTCAACTCTCCTCAAACCATTCATGAACTATTTTTGCAGTGTGGCAGGGCACATTATCCTGCTGAAAGAGGCCACTGCAATCGGGTAATAATGTTGCCATGAAGGGGTGTACTTGGTTTGCATGTGTAGGTAGGTAGTACGTGTCAAAGTAATATCCATATGAATGTCAGAACCCCAAGTGTCCACACAGAACACTGGCCGGAGTATCACACTGCTTCTCCCGGCTTATTTCCCCTGGTGCATCCTGGTGCCATCCCTTCCCCAGGTAAATGACACATACACCCCTGGCTGTCCACATGATCTAACAGAAGATGTGATGCATCAGCCCAGGCCACCTTCTTCCATTGCTCCCTGGTCCAGTTCTGATGCTCCCGTGCCGATTGTAGACACTTTTAGCAGTGGACTTGGGTCAGCATGACCAGGCTGCGACTATGCAGACCCATGTGCAGCAGGGTGTGATACACTGTGTGATCTTTCTGTCATAGCCAGCATTAACTTTTTTTTTTTTTTTTAGCTATTTGTGCTCCAGCAGTTCTTCTGTGGGGTTGCATCAGATGGGCTAGCCTTTGATTATAACCCTATTGCTGGTTCACCAGTTAGCCTTCCTTAGACCACTTTTTGTAGGTACTAACCATTGCATGCTGGGATATCCACACAAGACTTGCCATTTTGGAGATGCACTGACCCGGTCGTCTAACCATCACAGTTTGGCCCTTGTCAAAGTCACTCAAACCCTTGTGCTTGCCCATTTTTCCCGCTTCCAACACATCAACTTCAAGAACTGACTGTTCACTGTTCGCCAAATATATAATGGCGCCCTTGACAGGTGAGCTTAAGATAATCCATGTTATTCACTGCACCTTTCAGTGGTTTTAATGTTATGGCTGATCAGTGTATACATTCATTCATCCTCTGCATGGCCATTAGTATGTGGAAACCTCTGTTAATTATAGGAAACTAGCTAATTACGCAGTGGCCTCGCTCACTGAGTGCAAGGGGGAAAAATAAAATGCAGAATTTATAAAATAAGTTTGTTAATCACCAATTTTATTTTTCAACAAATAAAGTGTTTACAATAACATAGAAATCAACACGAACAACATTAATAACATCATCATATGAGAGTGTGAAGTAATATATAAGAACCACATTGCATATCAATGTAAATCATTAAACAGTAAAACATCTTGATAAAATAATTTGAACAACATATAAGAAGTGTATAAATTAGTAAACAGTAAAACTAACATTTAAGAAGTAAAGATACATTGAGTACTACTGCAGTGCTTTCGGGTAAACTACAGTTTTTGTTTGCCCATTAGGTGCAGTCAAAGTTTTCTTACATAATCACCTACCAAACAGGCATTTACTTATTTTTAATATAAGTAAAATATCTCTCACACAAAGAATAACAATTGGTAAAGACAATATAAAAATGTCGTCCACAAACGAAGTGAGTAGTTCCCGGCACCTACACCGTCTTCATATACAATGTAAACGCTAGTCACGCTGTTCCCGGTCATACGCACGTAGTGTATTACATATAATACGTTCTGTGGGCATACGTAATTTCCATTTCAAATGCGAAAAGAATTTTATATATATATAGATGGCTAATTAAGCTACACCCAGTGTTGACACAGGGGTATAACAAAGCACAGTTACACAATATCCTGCAACATACATTAGCAGCAGAATGCGTGGTTGCACATACTTTTAGTCATGTATGGAAAATTGGTTGCCATCACCAGAATAGAAACAAACACATACTTTATGTGGTCAAAAATATGTTTACACCAGCTTGTTCAACATTCCGAAACAACAGCATTAAACCAGCTCATTGCTGTTATAACAGCCTCTACTGTTCTAGATTAGTGTACTTCCATTAGATATTGGAAGACTGCTGGTGGGATTTGCTGCCATTGAGGTTCAGGTCCTGTAATCTTGCTCCTTGACATTTTGACCTTCACAATAACCTCAGTTGCGGGTGACCAGGGCAGGTCTTGCAGGGCAGAAATGTGACACTGTGACTTGTTGGAAAGATGCCATCCTGTGATGGTGCCAAGTGGAATGTCTCTAAGCTCTCCTGTACTGCCACCCATTCTGATGCTCATGTTTGTTGGGGGATATTGCGTGACTGTGTACTTAATTATACACCTGTGTCAACAATAGGTGTGTCTTAATTAGGCAATTCCTCTAATCAATGGGGACATCCACATACTTTACACCATATTGTGCAGGGCAAAAGAAAGACAATACATGTGCACTTGCTAACTTGACAAAAAATGGGGAAATGTTGCATTTTCTGGTAGCATTTTCTTGATTCTATTTTATTTTTTTTAATCAAAAATATTGTACGAATATTGAACTGTGAATTGAATGGAATTGTGAGTTTTGTGAATTGGGTCATGTGTTTGGCATCAGCTCAACGCATGCCGCTTCACCAGAAGACCACAGTGCGGAGGAGTCAGCTGGACATTGTGGACAGCATGCTGTGCACATCAAAGGAGTCGAGTCTTCTCGGGAAGTAGAGCCTGCTCTGGTCTTTCTTGTTGAGCACTGCTGTGTTGGATGGCGTCAGAGCTGCCCGTATGGAGTGTACTAACAGTGTACTCCTCAGCTGGCCAGGAGAGCCAGACAGTCTGGGAAGTGGGATGAGTGGGATGGCTATGGAGACCTCACATGTGGGGTCTTCAGCAGCAAGGTTAGAGGGAGATGAGTGGGTTGTGAAGCGGGGGAGTGAGGAGCCTAGTACCTCCTGAGCTGGGACGTTGTGGCTTGTGGTGTTGGAGGAGGACTGGGCTGGCAAGTAAGAGTGAAATCTGTTGAAGAACAGATTCAAATTGATGCGCAGTGGTGTCGTTTGTATTTTGTAATCAATTCCCATGTGACATATGTTAATGTCATCGACAGCCCATTTTCTGTATCTGCTTTCTTAATCAGGGTTGCAGTTGACGGGTGCCAGGAGGCAAAGCTTTAGGGCTGAGTATACCTGGGTGAGACATGACGCCAGTGCAGGGCAAGTAGATCAGTACAGTCCAAAGTAAAGGCTATTTATATTCAAACAGTTCAGGTGCACCGGGAAGCCCGTGGACAAAAGGGAAAACTATATGTGGTACAACTGGGGTTTAAGCATGTGGTCATGGAGGCATCAACCGTGCTAAGCTAACCACGGCATGCGGCCCTATTCATGCCATACACATATCACATATCATTGTTCACAGGGTGTGTTTTGTACCTATAATCCTTAGTAAAGTTACATCCCAGTGCTACACAAGAGGCAAACAAGATGTTAAATCCTGATGCTCATTAACGCGATAGTACAAGCCCATCTGAATTAGGCTGGGAATTATCAGTGGGATCCAGTGGTCAGAGTGCATTGCCTGTGTTTCCCCATCTAACGGATGTCCAATGTCATATGGCACCATGTTATATGCTCATTTCTCGATTGTGCTAGATGGAGAAACAGGAGGAAATTGGACATGAATGATGAGTTTATTATTTTCAGAAGTAACCACCATGGGGGTGGGATAACTGGATTTTTGAATACCGGAGCCTGAGGTAAAACATACACTGCAGACCTCGAGAAGTTGGCAGGGCTGATTTCTGAGAGGTTCTTTTAAGATTCCATGGAGAGGTTGTGGCTGTTAGCGGTGGGGGCAGGGGGATTGGGGGCTGGGATTGTTAAATTCTGGAGCTGTGGGTTGTAAGGAGGAGGGAGGGGGGCTCAAATTGCCTGCAGTTAGCTTTCGACAACTGCACTTTGGTGGCTAATAATCTTGGACATATTTACTTCAGAAGCATGTTATGAGCTTAATGAGTTTGACTGCTTATGAGTCGGAGTCCCTGAAGTTGTTTGAGGTTCGCGCTCATTGTTGGACCCCCCGGAGGGCTTGGCGCTTCCTGACGGAGAGCCCTACCGATGGGAGTGCCCCGCTGGGTGTTCCAGCCAGGAAATATTTGACGGGGTGCTGGGATTATGGCCATGTGTCTGTGTCTATGTGAGTGTGTCTGCCTGTATCCGTGTGTCTGTGTGAGGGTGCGTGTATATCTCTGTCTGGGTGTGCGTGTGTGTCGGTCTGTATCTGCGTGTGTGTGTGGTGGACGGACGGCAGGACGCAGATCATTTTGATTAGCGACGATGGCTGGCGGAGGTTGTGAGGTGACAGCCGACGTGCCCCAGCCTTCTGTGCTGCTGCTGCACTTCCCCGTTGTACATTTCCTTCATGCTGTCGCTGCTGGCGCACTCACGCCATTCTGCATTCTGACACACGCGCCGCTGACTTGGTACTCTTCTTGTATCCTTCACCCGACGAGTTCCAGCACTGAGTTGCTTCTTGAAGTTGTGCTGGAAGGGACTGCGGGCAGAGGCGTGTCTGCCTTCTGTTGGTGTGAAGCCGTCTGTGGGTGGGCCCAGCTGGACCTAACTGACGTGTCAGGGCTGCGAGCCGCACCGCCTCCTCCATCTGTGTGTGTGTGCACAAATATGTCAGGAATTGAAAATTGAAGACAAATCGAGGCAGGGATGACCTAGACACAAATTTCTTGGCTAAGCTGATTAGAACAGCCACAGCGAGATATTGATGGTTCTGTGGACTCTCTCTCTCTAACATTGCACAGAAACAGGCTGATTTAATGGGGATGAGAAAACAGGCTGGTTTGATTAATTTAGTAAAATGAATGAAAGCAAAGAGACTCACTCCCCACTTCATTAAAAGGCCTTAATATTCCAGATCCACTGCTGACATTCCTGTCCCATTTCACTTAGTCTTGTAACATGTCTAAAGACTCCACAAAAAGTGTTTATGCAGTTCAACTGTTTAGCAAGTATGTTTACTACTGCATTGTCTGTAGGCTGTTGCAAATAATTACAAAATAAAAAACACGCAAATTAAGAAATGTGCCAATTTTCACACATAAAGACATCACAGACTATGCGACATCCTTTTAGGACATTTTGTTGGTGGCTTCTCTGGGATTCGAATGGCCAAAAATCACTTTACTTTTAAAATGTCATTTTGGCTACTGTGCTGAATATAATTTAGATGTTTCTTTCCAGATTAAGACATCTGCCTGCCCCTTATGGAATAACCCTATATCCAGTGGACTCCTTTACAGAGGAATGACTTTTAAAAGGGAACTGCAGCTAAAATACTCATAGATATTGTAGTCCTGAAATAAATAAGCAGAAATGAAACTGAATTAATCAATCAGTGTCGTAAATTGTGAGCCTGAAGTTATGCATAATGCATACAGAAGCTCACAACAGCCTTTCCAGATTACAATGAAAGTGAACATAATGTTTATTTTTGAGGGAAGCCCTGTAATCACAAACCAGATGTGGAAGCACTCCTAGTTTTATAGCAGGGTAATATTTGCCTGCTTTGGAGGTTGAGTGATTCATCTGTGGGCGTCTACATGCGCCCGTGTGTGATTGGCATCCCGTCCAGAATGTGCTGTATGTTTCCCGGGATAGAGTCTGGATCACTGTGACCCTAATTGGATAAGGGGTTATTGAAAATAGATGGATGGCTGTTTCAAGGTTGCGTTGGGCCCCACATCAGCTGTTTCTGCTTGTGAAAATTATGGCCTGTACTCAAATGAACAACATGATTCTTCTCTCTTCTTTTGTGTCCCTTAGGTTGCTGTTATTGCTTCAAATTTGCAATATATTCACACAGGCAAAAACAAAGAACAGTCCACATAACACATGTATTATTAAAGGTAGTACAGGCAGTCCTCAGGTTACAAATGAGATCTGCTCCCTAAGTAAGTCTTAAGGCCGAATTTTGTAGGTAAGTTGGAAAAATAATAAAACTGTAAATGACAATAATTATACAGTAATACATACGGTACTGTACTGAACCTTGAGACGACGAATCGCTGAAGCCGCACAATGTTTTCACCTGTATCTCAAAGTAGTGAGTGCGTTCATTATTACAAACCATTGTATTGTACCTGAATTTTTTATATAATCGGTTTTATGGCAGTCCATTCATAAGTGCGAGTTGTCGGACGTCCTTAACCCAGGGACTGCCTATATCTAATTCAAGATTGACTGATTTGAATAGTCATTCAGTAGTGAAACGTGTAATTATCCGTCTCTATTTAGGCCTTTTTCAAAGGCAAATGAGATACTTATGAAATGTATTCAAAGTCCTAATTAGGCATGAGATCACAGAACTAGGTGGCTGTATCATGAAAGCTTTCCCTCTGTGTGCGTTTTTTTCCTGATTGAGGTGTTTTCCCCTTAATAAAATGGCTTGAAGATAAATATCGGTAAAGGGAGCCTAAAACACAGCACTGCAGGGTTCGTTATGCTGACACGCTGCCGGCTAATGGCTGCAGTGCGGTATTTCATTTTACACACACACACACACACACACATATATATATATATATATATATATATAATATATTATGTGTGTGTAAAGTTCACTTAAATCCAAGTACCTAAGTGGATTTTGTGCTTATAATTTAAGGTTTCTCTTCTCAGAAACGTACCTTTTTTTGAGAAATGTAGTGTGGTGACAGCGCTACTCTCTGCACCAGTGTGACATCCTCAATAGTCTGTCTGCATAACGTGCAATGATAATATCGACTTTGCATATTATGCAATCGTCACGTCGCAAAGACCGCGGTAGTTAGTTAGGTTGAGACCATCAGTAAGTTACACTACAACATTTTAGCGTAACTGTCATAAGAAACAAAACCTGGCAAGCTATGCTTTTTACTGATGGTACCTTTTCAACATTGTCTAGTATATGTTTAATTTCATATGTTTATTTGAGTGAACTCATAGCCAGTCATAATTATCGTCCTTGCTGTTTGACTCACTCATATGCAGTGTGACGGATTTGTGAGAAAATGAACAAAAAATGATTGAGGTGATAAAAAGTCAACAATATTTGGACACCAAAAGACATTCGTCTTCTGATGCATGGAAATAATGGTGGAGGTGATATTGAGTAAAGTTAAGCAAGTAATTTGTTGGCACTGCTTTGTGTCTGTTGGGTCAACGTGTGGCAACACTGCCACTTATTTGACAGACTTCATTGGTAGGTAATATGTTATATGTCGCTAGAATAAATTTTGGGTACGTTTTCAACTTCTTTTCTTTTATAAGTACCACAAAGATTTCAAATCACAATTTCAACTATTTCTAGTTCAGCCCTACTCAGTACAGACAATACAGTTGCAAAAAAAATATATATTATGTGGTTATTATGTACCGTACTATGTAAAATGGTGCACCTAAGTGACGGGGTTAGCCTTAGTTTTAGTGGCAATTGTTGTGAGATAGAGGAATCATAGACAGTAAAATTAAGCAAAACATTTAAATCAAAGCAATGACTAAGACAGGGGAAGCTACTCCAAAAGGGTAAAGGACATGTAACTTATGGTTATCTCAGACTAACCTCTCATTATTGGGCGAGTCCCTCAAACCCGAAAATCTTCTGAATGTCGGCATTATATTCTGACGCAGCCTGCACTACTGAGACTTTCACTCTTTTTTTAGTCTTGCTTCTGCCATGTATAATCAAGAAAGCTAATTTTAATTGATGCTTTCAACCAAACTGAGTAATCTAAGAAATATGTATAGTTCCTGTCCTGAATGTGGGATGAATTGTGACATTTAGCCACATGGACTGATAAGGATTTGAGGATTTGGCTGAGTGTTTTGTAAGTGGAATAGGATAATGGTTTTTATCAATGGTTAAAAACAGTTTCGAGGTCAGAGGTCAGATTTTAATTCAGAAAGTCTCAGAGCTATGTTTAGAGCTGAAGGTTAAAGCGCAGCTGGATTTGGGGGCATCTTTGTGCCCCAAGAGGCATGTCATGTGTCATCAGAGGCATCTGTCAGTGTGAAAACTTCACATCATTTCCAGGCTCATTAATTTGCTTGTTTTCTTCCAATGCCTCACCTGCTTCTTTGATGGTGGGAACCCATGTACCTTTCATCTTACGGACTATACCCAGCATAATCTATCCCTGTAAGCTATTGCTCTTGTATAATTATAATATAAGCTTGTGTTGGCCTCACAAACATGGTCTTACAAGTGGGCATTTTGTTTTTAGCGCCTGTTCTCTTTTTTATAGAAACAAAACCCAGAATTATGATTATTTGCATGCAGGCAGGGGGATGTGAGGCTGGTAGCCACCTTGTAAATCTTCTATTTTTTAATTTTTTTTTGAAAACGTGTTCTTGTTGAGGGTTAACACTCATGCAGGGAGACCTGGGTAAGCTGTATTTAGGGATTACAGAGAATATGGGGAATCCACATTATCTGCTGAGGCTTAGTGTACACAATTATCCCCCCTCTGGCATTTTCATTGGTGTAATATTCAAAGGTCCTTTTCAATTATGTAAGAGTGACGCTCTTGAGATTCACAAAAGGATCCTGTTTTTTTTTTTCTTTTTAAGCTTGAGGATTTTGGTATTGGTCTGGTTGTAGTTTGCGTGTTTTTAATAGGAGGGAAAAACGGAAACTGTTCACTGCTAAATGGGCATCAGGGAAGCAGCTCTGCTGCTGGGTTTTTGGAATATAGATTTCCAGGGTAACAAAAAAATAGGGTACTGTACATAAAAATATGAAGTACAAGAAGTTCATCACTGTGATGCAGGCAGCCCTTGGGATTGCCCCTCTCAATAAAAGAGAACTGCTGCCAGCACCGCGGAAGCCGTGGAAACCGTCAGAGTAAGTGTGTGAAGAGGCAGAGGCGGCAGAGAGAGGTGATGGCAGTGTCAGGAGACGGGGCTGAGCCGCGAGACGCGTTACAGTCACTTTCAGCATAGACGTACGTGCTCTCACTGCAGCTGAGCTAAGATGCAAAAAAAGGCATGTTTAAAAGCTATTTTAAAAACAATGCAGAGACTCTTTGTTATTAACAGTAGTATTTGCGACTATTTAAAATGTAAAATGATATATTATAATGGTGTTTTTTCTTTTACGCACTGACAGTTAGCATACTATACTGGCTGTATTCTAAGGGGATCCATTCTATAGGAGCAGTTTACTTGTACAGTGCGCCTAGGCTGGATTGGGATGGAAAAATCTGCCCTGGGGTGCCACACGATAAATTTTGCTGGTCCATGAAGTCTGAGTTGTATGCGCTTATGTAGCATACATATTATATATACATTTAATACGCAGGCCTGCAACATCAGTTATACAACTGAATGCATTACCTTGGCATATTATAACAAAATATCACTGTGTATCACATTTTACAGAAAATACAGCGTAAAACATTGTGTAAATGCCAAGCGCAGTATCGGATATGCTAACAATATTGGCATGGCTTATATCATCGCAGAAGTTTCAAACTGCTGCTTGGCCATGTTCCAGATGTATACCTTATTCTTCCATCCAGCTCCACATTCTTATTCTGCTCAAGGCACCAGAACAGGGGACTCACTGTGTCAGATCTGGTTTTTGCCCCATTTGTCTCACAATGACACAAACTGCAATGTGATCATTATGTATTTTTTTGAGGTTAAACAATAGGTATTTTACGTGCAGACGTTACCATGGGTGGACTGTGCTGAAAATTTGACCAAGCTGCAACTTATGAAGGAAACTTTGGCAAAACTGTCAATGTGATTTCCCCCCCCCCCCCTAAATCTGCTTCCTGCATCTTAGCTGTATCACCTTGGGAGTCTTTTCTCAGTCTACCCTTGTGAAAAATGTATTAAACTGGACCTGAATTTGTTTAAATGTGAACTGGTAAGGTGAGGATCTGCTTGTGTCCATTTGTGTGTCCACATGTACTTGTAATGGTTCATACTGAACAAAAAAAAAACTCCTGACATTAGAGATGAATGTAGTCCTTAATATTACATTATTGATCTTGCCATGAGTGTGTAATTACACAATATTTAAGTTCTTCATTATTTAATATTACAATAATAATAAATTATTTTAAAAAAAACAGTAGGGGACAGACCATTCAGTGTGTGCATTGGGGTCGGTATGGTCTGATCTATAGAGGTATAGAGGTACGTTTTTCATGGGGTCTGAGTGCTGGTGATTTGACAGCAGGTGAATTGCCATGAGAGATGAGTGTATTGGGTGTATATGAGTGTATACTCTTCAAATGTGCTTGGTAGCAGCATGTTTCATGGGTCGGATCGCTGTTGTCCTGGTGGATACCCTTTTTGGCATGGGATATTTGGGGGAGACTGTACGTGGTTAAAACGGCTGGTGGCACACAGCACTGGGTGGAATGAAGGAACCACGGGGATGCTTTTTGTCACCTCCCTGTTCCCAAAATCAAGACTAAGGTCTTGCTGAAGCATCACCAACTTACTACTCACCACCGTCACTCATGCTCAAGCACTACTGCTGTGGAGAGAGAAAGATGCGCAATCCTTATGCCCTTATAAAATACTTATACTACACCCCCATCTCCAAAAAAATGATTAAAGCAGTATTTTTCACTGATACTTTATACATCTTTATACATCCGAAAAGAGTTTTGGGTGTCGGCTCGCGCCCGCACTCGCGGCCGGTGTCCCCGCGGCGCTACCTCTCCCGTGCGTGCGCGTGGGAGCGGGGAGGGCCCGCGTGCTCTCGCTCGCTCGCTCGCTCGCCGGCTGCACCTGTTGTCTTAGTCAGCGCGCGCCAGCAGCGCGGCACATCGCGCTGGTCCTGCAGCGGCGGCGGCGGCGCTAGCGGCGGCAGCGGTAACAGCGTCAGCAGCATCCACAGCGGGCTCCCCTCGGTCCGCCCAGGCACTCCGCTCAGACAGCCACCGAGTCCACGCCTCTTTCTTCTCCAAGCTTTCTCATCAAGCGCGACTGCCCTTCCAATCCAGTCACCATGCGTCTGGGAATCTCTTCTTTCATTTCGGATATACTGGAGAGCTCCAGCAACATATGCTTTTGCTGGGCGGAGGGAAAGGTAGACTCATCCTTTGGTGTGGAAGAGGAGAGCAACTTCAGTCAGGAAAGGATGGTAGTTAGCCTATATAGACTGTAGTGTGGTGTTTTCCTGCCTGGCTTTGATATATGCTGTCCATGCTCTTATGTCATTTGTCTTTTCTGTCCTTTGTTTGTGTTATGTGTGTGTGTGAGTGTTTTTCCTTTTTCGCTCTGTGCCGTGCACCCTGAAATGTGCCCCATGGTGTGTTAGCGTGTGTGCCTGTGAGAAAGCTTCAGTGCTCCTGGCTGTGTGTGCTGGATTGCAGCAGCCTGGCTTGGCTCCTGTTTGACTGTGTTTGAGAGCGTGTGTGTGTGTGTGTGTGTGTGTGTGTGCGCGCACATCGCATGGTAGTAGAGATTTTAAAGAGGAATAAAAGGAGGACACTGGTGACAGTGACGGAGTTAGTGAAAGTATTTATGGTGTCCTCAAAACGTAAGGAAGGCAGTTGCAAAGGAATGTGCACAGCAGGGTGCCAGTTAATACTGGAAGACTTCATATTAAGCTGGTTGATTTTTAATCTGTTTGGAAGGCAGGTGTGTGGTAGTAGTCATTAACCACGTCCCGCTGTTACCTTCTGCGGGATTGACTGTGAGCTCGGTCACCACTAGTGTGTTGGCTTGAGCAAGGAGTGGTCTGTTTGCAGCTCCCTGCCACGGCTTGCTGTCTTATTTTGACCTTAGATGCAAAGGACCAGCATTGACAAACACTGTGTCAGGGTGGCCCGTGTGGCAATAACCCTGGATGGATTTGCTGTGCACTTGCTTGTGATGTTATTAAAAAAAAAAGTGATACATTATTGAAGCAGCAGTTCAGCAGTTTTAGCCAAGGCGTAATTCATAAGCTGTCCATGCATCTCTGCACTGTGATCTCACACATGCTTATTGCAACAGCGATTATAACATTTGTGTGTCACAGGCAGCTCCCATATGTCTCTGTGGGCACGAGAGAGAGATGTGCGTTCTGTCCATTCAGCAGAACTTGGAGCCGCGACGGCTGACCTGCATGGGAATCTGGGATGGGGTGGGGGTGGGGGGGGTTGGATGTGCGGGGGGGTTGTATTTCTTGTTCCAATCAGCCGGCTTCTTACACGCTATAAACCTTGTTCTGAAGATGAATGTTCGCCTATCGATCGAGCGATTTGGACACATGGATCGATGTCCTAGATAAACCCTGTAAAGTCTGACGGCGGTGGGTTGTCGTCCGGCCAGGGCAGCATTTGAGAAAGATGACACACCGATAAGAACAGATACAGTAACACGTAACGTCTGTGGGGGGAAAAATGTGATTTTTTTTCCTCCAAACGGTGAAACGTGACTCAGTGGGCACTAAGAATATTATTTCTGAGAATCCGAGGCAGCTTGATGGCACCAGTGGGGTATTTTTCAGCCATGTTTATTTTAGCAGTGTACCTGCGAGTAAGGTCAAACTGCTCCTCCTGTAAATTCTCACTGGATTTATTAGATGGACACCTTGCACTGTTGTTGTGTTATTTCCAGTTGCTCCCAGCTGTCTCTCAGTCTCTCTGTCATCAGCCTCCAGTGTGGACATTTCCCTTCACTGTATGACACCTAAATACGGGCATAGGGGCTCTGAAGCTGGGCAGTACTGCGGCAGTGCTTGTTTTGCAGGAACCGGCCTGCTTCTGAGAGGACGAGCGTGTGAAACTGTGTGATTCCTAATGGTACTGAAATAATTAGAATGCAATAAAGTGTGTGTGTGACAGGCATTTTAAATATCAATTGTTAACCTTTAGCACTTTTCTCCCCCATTACTGAGAATTTGAAGAGCATTTAAATAATGTATTCTCATATGAGATTGACTGAGATTCCACTCAGCAGTGGAATTAATTGAAGAAGCCCGTATTTTAAGTGAAATCCATATAACATGCCGTCCCAAAGCGCCCGGGTTATGAGTTTTTCCACAGGGAAGCTCTGAGCAACTTCAGAACTTAACAAATCTCTCCTTCAAGCACAATAAGATGACAGCCTCTGGTGAATCAGTTGATGGGAGAAAATTATAAATAATGTTTGGTATGGGGCAGGTCTATTTATAGGCTATTTGGTGAAAGGAGGAAGCATAACACGAGCAATCTTGTCGGGATAGTTGGGCATGCATTTATTCTGCAGTTTAGCTCACTGTCTGTAGCAGCATATGATGGTCTGTATATTTTAGCTTTTTTTCCAGCGGGGGGACAGATTAAGATTGGTGGTTTGACGTGAACCCGTGGCCCTGACTAGGATAACCATTTAGAAGATGGATGGATGGTTTAACATGGACCTATATGGAATGAGTAATCTGTTAGCACTTGGTGTGAATGTGTAGATGGTGTGTAAGCGAATCCATATGATTTACGCTTTTCTGACATCTATACATGAGTGTTTGAGTGTTTTCTTTTCCTGAAATACCACTTCAAGGTAACATTTGTCCCATTTTGATGTAAAAGTCTCTGCTCTAGTGCGACGCAAAAGAGAAGCTCATTTGTGTTGACATGGAAACCATTTTCACTATTAAATTGGAGGCCCTGAGCTCAGTTTGTTAAATGTGAAAACATAGTCAGGTGTGTAGTCATAGAATGAAACTCCCATGTTTTGATACTACCACTACTAATTCATTAAATGTGAATTAAAGCATGCCTACGTCACATCATAATAAATAGTACTATTTCATTCTTATTTCCCATAAAGATTACATTCTGTGAGAGATCTCTGAATGCAGCTTTTGTGTGTAACTAATAAGGAGGAAGTCCTTACCGGTGTGTGCCCATCCCCCATTTTAACACATTTGCTAAAATGAAAGCAGGGTGAGAATGAAGTGAGATTTCTTTGGGACTCCCCCAGACAGGTGAGGGAAGGTTACCTGTCTTTCCCACTGTCCATGCCCGGCTGCGGCTCCTGTTCCCTGTGTCCTGGCCTAACTCACTTCTCTGCTCACCACGCATGGATGTGTATCCTGAATCGACATGAATCCCACCTTTTTTCAAGGTTTAATAAATCGAGCCCAACTATAGCAGTTGAGGTTTAGGAAATAATAACACTAAATTCATAGACATGATTTAATTAATTGCATTATATTCGCTCTCCCCTGTCCTCTCTCTCTCTCTCCTTCTCTCTCTCTCCCTCCCTCCCTCCCTCCCTCCCTCTGCATGCACCTCAAACTCGTGCAGCAGTGTTAATTAAGCAGGAGCAGATGGAGCTCTCCATGAGAGAGCCCCTGGTTCAAGCGGGCACAGGAATCTGTCTGTGTCCCTTTAAGCAGTGTCCTCTGGGAGGCAGCCCTGGAGCACATTTTGCCCCCACCAACCCCCTTGTTTTTTAACAAGGATATGTCCCATTCTTTAGGGCTACCCATGGACCGTGCAATAAAAACTGTATAATTAATGGTAACAGAGCGGCCAATTAGTTCCTGCTTTTAAAAATGTAAATATTGCTTTAAGTCTAAATCTTTACCTGGAGATATGCAGAGTAAAGCAGGATGATGTCTGGTAAGGTGGGCCAATTAGGGGGTACTTGTAATCTCAGCTGGTCCATGCTATGCTGTAGCAGCACTTGCTCTTAACTGCCTCCCCTCTCTGCGTCGAGCGCCCGTGCCATCGCACCGGGGGGGGGAATGGTGTATACGTGGCGAGCGTGCCGAGGCCCCGTTCGGGCCCGCTTTCGGTATTCATGAATCCTCGTTGGCCGCCGCTGCTGGGCCGCAGTGGGTCTGAGGCAGACGTTTGGCTTGCTCAGCATGTTTCCGCCATCCCTCGTATCCATAATCACGCCGACGCGCCCGACCTTGATCGACCCCGCGGGCCGGCACCACCTACCTGGACTTTACCGGGCCTCTGCTTGCCTTTAGCTGGGTTCTGCCGAGTGTAAATGTCACTGGTGACATAAAGGTTTAATGAGGGTTCAGTTTAATCCGCCATTTCCCCATCGCTGGTGGGGGGGAGGGGGGGTAGTAAAGTGTTTTCTGTAGGATGCAGAAAAAGAGAAAGAGGAGCCTCTGCATATTTAGAGATAAATATACTTTCTGACGAAGTGGCGTTGGAGCAGGTGTCTGTGCCGTCGTTCCCAGGTGCTTTCCCGCTTTGCCCGCTAACGAGCCGCCTCGCCGTCCGCGTCCAGCTCCACTCTCTCTGGCCGCTCCGAGGTATTTCGGATGCAGCTTCTGTTTTCCACACACCCCCCCCCCCTCCCCCGCTCTCCTGCATTCAGGTGTCATATCTGACACTGTGTGCTTTGCGCTTGTGCCTATTACAGTCTGAGGAGGACGTCTTGCTCACGCTGGTGCAGATGCTGAAACATAACTTTGGACTCGCAGATACACACACACACACATGCATTTGTATTGCATCGATCTTAGTGTGGACCGTCCATTTATTTCTATGGGAAAAACCTTAATCCCAATCCTGAACCCCTACCCAGCCCTAACCTTAACCCTAAGTAACAAAACCCAATAACACATGGCATTTTTACAAAAAATATGAAATCACACAAACAGACACACACACACACACACACATACTGTGTACACAAACATAGCAGGCGGGCGCTACCAGGTTTTGTGTGTGAGTCAGTAGCTGTGTGTGTCTGTTTTCTGACAGCCTGTCGGACAGACACTTCACCACAAGCTCAGCCTTCACATCCCTCCTAGCCGGGCCCCAGCGTCCCTCTGCTCAGTCCCTAGCTCACTCTCGCAGTGCATGGGTACACACCCTTCAGGGGTGTTGCCCTTTGGGGCTGTGTGTCTGTTTGTTTGTTCCCCCTTCTTTGTCTGTAGCTGACCATTGGCACACACAGCTCATGTTACTCGGTTTACCCCCGGAGCCGGGCCGCTTCCAGACTTGTGTCATGTCCAATACATCTTCTGCATTAATCGCCATGTGTGTTCCACAGTTCCTTTGTGGTGGTCTTAGTGCTCCTGATGCAAGTCTGCTCTGCTTTCACTGCACTTTCGTCTCTGCAAGAAGCTGATTAAAGGACAGGATCTGGAATTGGATTGAAATGCACTGATTGCACCTGAGGCCCGAGGTGTTGTAAGATGGACGCGCCATTCCTGGTGTCATTTGTTTGAGGAATGGATGTATCTTTTGTCCTTGTGGCAAGACAGCGTCCCCTGAGGATGTGGCTTTTTTTTTTTTTTTAACACGCGTGACCCCCCTGCCCTCGGACATCACCCCTCCAGATTGTGCTGGCTGCACCTCTTGGGCTTTATAATCATGTGTTTTATTCAGGTTCCTGGTGAAATCGGTTTTATTCATTACTCTTAATTAAATGTATGGAGCACAAAATGAGCAGTTTAGGATAAATTATAATGAATGTAATGATAATATAGCACAGCTGAAAAATGTTATACAGTTACAGACTTCTAATGACATGTTGGTAAACGAACTGCTATCTTTTAGGATTATATCCGACTTTCATTGACCCTGCAGAAGCCAGTTTATAAGTAAATTTATTTAGTAGCATAATTTCATTGAAATGTTTAATGTTTCCTGTCCCTAACTCTGTGTGTGGGGTTTGCCAGTTATTGTCATGTACTTGTGGGTTTCTTTCATGGTCTCGTTCTCCCCTTAAACCCCCACCCCAGTCCAAAAACTTCCATCGGTGTCACTAAGTGGCTCATAGTGTGTGTCAGTGTATGTGTCAATGCGTGCATTTGTGAGACATTGTGTGTCCTGTGAGGGACTGCCATCCAAGATGTCTTCTGCTTTGCGTCCCCTGCTTTTTGGGAAAGGCATAGACCTGCCACGAGCCTGTACTGGAAGGATGGATGGATGGATAGATGGATGGCTGGATGACTGCTTGTCAGCTACACAGTTGACACTTTTGCCTGCTGTGATTTTATGTGTTTATATAGCTGGATGTTTTATTGCAGTGGTTCTGTTTAAGTGCCTCTTTCAGCTTATATGCTCTTTGTTCCACTATCCTACATGCAGCCAAAGTTATTCCGTACTACATACTAAAAAACACGGACAAGTAACATTAATCTCTAGATCGTTCCTATGGTGTCCCCATTTCACAATACAAAAATATGCATGTTTTTTAGTCAGTTGGTGCATTTAGGTTTTGAATTAATCTGAAGCTGTGTATGGGTCTCTCTGACCTTAGCCATGTCTTTGCCAAATGCAAAGCAGAACTTCTATAAAAATATTATTGCCTTAAATCGTATTATCTCGATGTGATGCTCTATCCATCCTAAGGAGAATGCAGCACTGTACCTGCATGTTGAACAGACTCTGACACGAATGGCATCAGGACACATTTTAAAGAGAGTAAAATATTCACGAGTTATGGAGTTATGGAGACCATTTGTTTTTAATCCTGTATTTACCTCCTAAAATTGAGGTTCTGCAATGGGGATTGTATGGGCCTTTTAGTCATACAGTGTGAACCAGATGCCATGAAACAAAATAGAAGTGTTTTAATTTAATTTTCGCATAATTATTATTAATCATAACATTTTGTTGCAGGCTTCAAACACATTGAACAGATTTTAAATTTAGCTGGACTTCACCTTTGCCAATGCTTCGCCTGCAAAAAAGTACTGCCCCCTGAATTGAATATTTGGTGTAAGCATCTTAGTCAGCAGTTACAGTTGCAAATCATTTTGGTACAACCCCACTTTTTTATTGCCAAATCTGATTTGTTGATTTCCTCAAGTTTCTCTGAAGTTGCTTAATGCCTGTTTTATGGACAGCATGCAGTCTCTTCATAGTGTCCCAATTAGATTTAAGTCTCTGCTTTATTTCTGTTTTTCATCAGCTGTGGCATAACTTTGATGTCCATCTCCATTTGTACTGTGACACACAGCACTTCATACATTCTGTATGCTGTGGGGTTTAGCATAACAATGCCGCCCATACTCACTCCAGACCGGCTGGTCAGTGGTGTGAGGAGGATCCTTCTGATTTTGAGGTTAATGTGTGTTGGCTGTTCTCCCTAACCGCGGTGTTAATGCCTGTTGGCTAATTGCGTTAATTTCATTGTAGGGACCAGTGTGCCACAGACTTGTCCCTTGCCAGCACCTCCTGGGACAGATTTTACTGGGACACCGAAGTACAGTACAGGTCCCTTTCCGAAACGCCACGGCTCTCTGTGTCCAGTTTTTCAAAGCGTCAGCAGGTATTTTTCTTTCGTTTTCATTCTCCTTTTTGGTTGGATTGATGTGATTCCGTTTGAGGGCCACGCTGGCACATGGTCTGTAGGAGTGAATGGATTTCCCCAAGGAGGTGTAACATCCCCTGTTTAACTTTTTTGCTCATGTGAAAGCTCTTAGTTTTGCTGTGTTTGAAAGCATCCATAAAGTAGCCCGTAATAAAACTACAAGAGTTCTCCAAATTGAAAGTCATTGTGATTTGTCACAATGTTGCCTAAGTTTTCTTTCATTTTTGCATTTTTGGTTTGTTTCCTGTAAAATCAGCAAATACACATTTGTGATTAATGTGCAGATTATCCCTACTATGATCCCATAAAAATATTTTCTAAGGACATACTGAATGTCTGTGACCATGAGTGTAAATAATAAGAAATATATATA
>JAODKL010000040.1:11056932-11069068 GCA_026780765.1 Petrocephalus schoutedeni | reverse complement strand
CGATCTGAATAGGGGGGAACTTAACCCCCCAGTGTTCAATCCAAAGTCACGCCCTTGTCTGTATGACTGTATATATGTTGATTCTGATCTTCATTGGTGTGGGCTGTTTCAGGTCGAAGGAAATGTGTTCAGTCAGTGATTTTCTCTTAACTTTCCTAATCATAACAATATCCGGCATAGTGTGAACTTCCAAAAAAAAATCTTTTTCGCAATGTTCTGGAAGTCTTTACACTCTCTGAGACCAGGCATTTTGGCGAATTATTGGCCAGATGGCTTTTGGGCCCATGTGGGTGTGTCACTCCTTCACCCTTGGGGTTTATGATCTCGTGTGGGGTTCCCCAGCCACACTTCCTGTCAGTGGAATCATGCCCTCGCACCCCCTGTACCCTTAAGAAGATGTGTTTTACTTACAAGCTGACACTTCTGGCTGCTCGAGCCTGCAGATCTACAGGCTTGATTTATGCAACAGCCCTGCGGAGGCTGTATGCTGGAGCTTACCAGTCTGACCTTCAGCATTGTCCTCTGTGACTCGCTCAGTTTTACTGCGTCAGGGAGGGAGGTTTAGGCCGAACCTTCACTCTGTCCCCTGTAGAGAAAGAAAAAGTCACTCTTGGTGCACCTGTAGTCACAAATGTATCTTGCAGATTGTCGCAAATCCTAATTAACACGACCATTTCTTGTCTTTGGGGGAATGCCACCTTTTTAGCTAATCACATTCATATTGTACCTTATTAACTTATACATTATTAAATAAAGTGACACAATTAATTATTCTACTATAACACTTATGATTACAGTACAAAATTGACTGTACTAAATTGGCTGTACTAGTTAAATTGGTTTATTTAGGTCGACTTTGAAACTATGGTCCAGGATGACAGTTCTCCTGGATGGATGTATTTGAACAACAGTTATGTGAATTTAAGCATAATTATGTGGAAATAGTTTAGATCTGTTCAATTAAATATATTATTCAAATAAGCATACTGTTTTTTAAGGAAATTACAGGAGTCTCAGTTACTGCACAACTGATTTATTAAATCTGCATCAACGGTAACAGCTTTGCCCAGATATATCAATGAGATCAAAGACTAACCTTTGTTTCCCTAATGATAGGAATAAAATAGCATTTGTATCAAGATTATGATATTTTAAACCATAACCCTGAGTACATATAGTCAGTTACACATTGTAATGCATCAGTTATAACAGAATTGAGACTCAGTGAGAGTATAAAGACCTCCATCTTAAATCCAGATCTCAAGCACAGAGATGAAGTTGAAGACTTCAGCATAACAGATCCGCGTTTTCAAAGTTGCTCAAGAACTCTGGAAAATTTGGAAGGCTCTCTGAGTAGTGCTGTTTGTATGCTGACATTCCCGTCCTCCATGCCACCACATGCTGCTCGCGCAGAATATAATTATCAAGGGTGAACACTTGGGGGCAGTGCCCCACTACGGCAACCTGGAGCAGACGCTCTCTACCTGCTGATTTGGAAGGCATCTAAAGGACCTTGCAACTTTACTACCAGAAAGCAGAAAAACTCAGATCCTGTTAAACAGCCCACCTGATATGGGAGTGAATGATGTAGGATTCACTATATTGTCCATGATGTAGACAAAAATGAAAATGAACTTGTTTGCTGAGGTCACTGTTTATTTACATAATGTATGCAAGCTACAGTAATATTTATTGCTTACATATAGTTTTTCCTCCCTCTGGAGAAATGTGTGTTCTCTGTATATTTACTGTTGCACCTTTGACTTGTTAGGAACTTCACAATGGCCTATATTTCAAGACTTTGGTTTTAATCACATCCCTCCAATAGTCTGACTAAACTGCTTTTCACTTATATATCGAAATGTTTTTTCATTATAAGTTTCTCCAACTAGAAATTTGATGATATGAACCTGTTTGTCATCTCTTGGCCAAATTATGCCTTCTGAAAATACTCTAGGATATGTGCAAATTGTTTATTTACATCACAAATCTTATTTCAGAAAATGTTATATAAACCTCAGCTTTGGTCTCACATGCATCTCACATTTTTCAAAACATTATTAATTCATCCCATACAGAAGGTGTTCCATCTCCCTTACTTTGAATGCATATTTCAAGTGCAATACTGGCAGATTTCATTACATATTTATTTATTTGTTTTTTTCAGTTGACTGATTGATCACCCAGAATGAATGTGCACAGATAAGCTCTCCTTAATAACTGGCAGAGTTATGAAAAAAATGTTTACTCTGAGTATGATAACAATTACAGCAGCTCAGACAACCATAGCAGAAAAAAATTAATGTCGATCTGAGGTTTTGTACAGCAGATTGTCGTTATGTTCATGGTCTGAATTCACTGCTGGGTCTTTAAGGAGAATGATCTGTCCTTCCATTCCTTCTTCTCCCTCTTTTCCCATTTCTTCCTTCTCTTCCTTTGTCCCTGCCTGTTACACCCCCCCCCCATGACCTTTCACCTTAAACCCTAGAGAAACGCTGAGGTGCTGTCTTAGATATTGGAGTTTTTTTTCCCTCGTTACCCTTCAGATGACATGAAGGACTGGCTGGAACGTAGACTGATGCCAGAAATCTTTAACACTTTTATCCCGGGGGGGAGGAGGGGGGCTTTATTTCCACCCTGCTTTCTGTTCCTCTTCTTTAATTAGTGAGTTTGACACACCAGCCCCAACTGAAAATTCCCAATGGCCTCACATGAAGCAAAACCAAACAGGAGACGTGAATTTCTCAAGACTGATCTTTGTGACTCTGTATGTTCATTGTAATAATTCCTACACCCTTAAAAATGGTTCCTTTTCTTTCACTACACCATAGGAATCCAAAGTGCTGAATGAATATTTCAGCGATTACAAGGTGGCAGCTTAATAATACTGGACTAATGTGTTTTTAATCGAGCTGCAGAGATTGCAGTGTTTCACACCATGCATCTAGTATCTAGATTCCGTTTAGGTCTTTAATTCAATGAGTCTTCCCAAGCTCTGCCAGCACACAGAACTAGGAATAACATCACAAACCAGTGCGCATTCCAGGTCACATAGTCACACCCATGCCCACACACACTCACTCAGAGTGAGCATCACAGAAAAATATTCCAGTGTACTGTCTGAATATATTTTTGCATAAACGCCATTACAGAACTGTGCAGTAAAACTTAAATCTTCACAAGCTGGGTCAGACGAAGGGGCCAGGGGTTGGGGGATGTGAGTGTGTGGCCTACATACAGAGCAGGCTGATAAAAAAACAAAAGGTGTGCACAGGCACACACGCAGAGTTCATATATTCCTGTCATTATGGGGACTTTTCATTCATTTCTGTGGACATAACCCTAACCCTAACTATGATAACCCCTAACTTTTACCTAGCCCTAACCCTAACCCTAAGTAAAACTTTTGGCTGTTTTAGGTTTTTGCTGCCAATCACAGATTTTTATAAAACTGGTGTTTATATTGTGAGGACCCGAAAAATGTCCCGATAAGCTAAAAAGTAAAAAGCATTGCCACATTGTGGTGACATTTGGTCCCCACAATATGGTAAATAACGCCCACGTGCACACACACGCTGCTTGCCCATTACAGTTATAGCACTGCCTCTCATAGTGACCTTATGTGTAGCTGGAACAGAAGTTCAGTATTGGTCATTTTCTGCTCTGCATGTGTGGGGTGGGGGTGGACCGGGAAGGATAATAAGGCATTGTACTTGTGATGGCAGTGTGCAAATGTCTGGTCATTATGTGCCTGGCCCGTGTTGACTTCCTGCACAAAGAATTCATGAGTTTTATTTGCTCGTGTTTAAGAAAACAGTACCATGTACCTATGAAATATAGGGCTTTTGTCACATTACATGATATCATGGGAATTAAAAGGAATAAATATATGTTGTATGCATCGGTTAAGTAGACAAAAAATGTACACCACACACTCAGACCTCTGAAGAAATCTGCCGCATTAGAGACAGGAGAATCAAAACAATGACAGCAATGTTCACATAAACAGACATCACAATTATTTGCTTTGGAACTTTCAGATAACAGTTAAATCAATGTAACCAACTTGGAGGAATCCAATATTTTTAAGGGAGCGTAAAGAAGATTAAAAATTAATATATATTGTGGCGTCTTATCGGCGGGCATAGAGTAACATTTCTTTAACTAGTGTACTTTATGGATAATCAAACGAAAGTAAAATTGTTAGTGGAACATCATATTAATTATCCTTTAAATAAGAAAGACGGCTCGCCCCCCGCCCGATGTTGGTACATTCTTAAAGTAGGTTGGGTCGATTGAGTTTTTTTTTTCTGCAAAAATGTTTCGGGCTATTTAGAATCCGCTGGGATTGTTCTAAAGAAGCCGATGCGTGTGAAGCTTAAGGAGCCGAAGAAGGAGCGCTGTCAAGAGCCATGCTTCTCGTTAGCCCCTGAAAAGCCCCAGAGAAGATCGCTCACAACACAGCGCTCAGCTGCCTGCTTTGCGCTTAAGGAGGCGTACAGAAATATCCGTAACTTTCTAAGGCAACTTTAAAGAGAGAAGATGCCAGTAAAAGGGGGCAGAGTGGCTTACCCTGGCAGAAATGAGCACGGTGCTGTAAGTAGCTAGCTTTATGTACGCTATACGCTAGCCGTTTACGTTTACTCTGTAGTTAAAAAAAAACTGTTCAGATCTTGCCATTTTATTTTCATCAGTACATTAATGAACCTAACGCTAAAATAAAAAGTAATAAAGGAAAGGGAGGACTATGGCGGGGTTGCGATCGTGAGGTCGGGCACCGCAGTTCACCTGTTGAGTTCCCCACCAATACTTCTAATCCTCTTTAAAATGGCACCGTACATATTGCTTTTAGTGTTCTGACGTCGTGATTTCTGCGAGATGTCCTTCACTTCATTACGTGTTAACGGGAACATTGAAAACGCAGTGTTTTGGTAGTATTTCAAATCCTTAAAGTCCCTAAAGTCACCTTTTTTTAAAAATTATTTTAGTGCGATACAGAGTTTACTTGTTGGAATGTCGCACTTCTGTAAACGGTTCCCATCCAGTTCCATCACTATGAGCAAGACTTTAACCCATGCTGAAAGCATGTTATACTCATGTTTATGGAAATTGTGGATATTTATCATTTAAAAATGATAATGCCAGCTCCTCCGCTGAGTCAGGCACACTTAAGTAACTTAGCAACCGCTGTCCTTAAATCCGGAGGTTTGAGGCGGGGGGGGGCAACTCTTTCGATGTAAGCTTGGTGCTCATTACCAAAAACATTACAGTGCATTTCTAGTAATTCATTTCGACAAAATGGGGCTGCACTTCTTCGGGAAACCCCGAGTTAAATGCACGGTGAACGTTTAATAAGTAACGATTTCCAGCTACGTTACAGGGAAATCTTTGTACCGGGATGCCTGTATGTGCGATTGAGCCTCCGGTAGCCATTGCAGGTCTCCCGGTGCTGTGGGCTCGTTTTCGAATGAACACCCGCTTTAAGGACCTGGGGTGTCGTGCTTGCTGACAGATCCCACACTAGCAGCAGCTTAGCTGACCCGGTGTAGTGCGGTTTAAAACTTTCTTGGTTGTTTAAAGGTTGAGTATGGATGTTGTTGTCGTCATTTTCTTTTGCCTTCTTGCCTAAGTATGCCTTTCTAATAGGAACACGTGTCAGTTTATGCACCCTAGGAACTTGTGTTCCACTGTGAAGCTGGTTCAGCTTTTTTTTTTGCTTCAGAATTACATCTCTGGCTTGTACCAGCTGGTTTGGGGTTAGCTGTAGCAGATTCATCTGTTCCATCATGTTGAGTGTTAGGGCCAGGACAAAACTGCAGGCAAGACAGAATGGTAAATTATGGCTGCAGAGCAGTACTGACCTCGTAATTCTGTCACCAATGTCCAGTACCTAAGCATTTGAGTGGAGGTGTGCTTAAGAAATTTAGGTTTTTGTGAAGTGTCAGCTTATTTGTGCAACTGGAGTTCTGACCATGGGATTTGTAAATGCTGTCCTACTGAATGGAGGGCTTGCCTGAGGTAAAATTTAAACTCATTGACATGAGTTTACATGAGATTCTTGGATGCCCACTGACATTGCAATGAATTATACTCTGTGTATATTTACCAAGGAAACAAAATCCTTGTAAATCATTGTTATAACTGAATATATAGGATTATGTGTTTAAGGGCTTATACACACACATGCATATATACAGGACAGTTCAAGGTACACACTGTTCAATCCTCTATTATCATGATCATATCATCATCCTCTTTTATATGATTATTACTTTGTTAGAAATATTTTATGATCAGGTTACCAAAAATCTCTGCAGAAAAAAAATATGAAAATTATATAAAAAAACAATTTCAGAAGAACTTGAAAGTATATGTCAAATGATCAGTGATAGGTAGAAGACAGTTTAAAAAATCTTGAAGAAAAGCCACAAAGAGGGTAAAGTTTCTGTCAGAATGCATTCAGAAGTGCTAAGAGATATTCAGGGGCAGGTGTGCAAGAAGTTTGGGTGTAGCTCTCACAGCGCACTATTTGCATGGCTGATACAGGGCTGAAGGCCAGCCCTCATTTCTCACTTCTGACTCATTCTTTCATCTCTAAACATGTGAGCTGGTCTTTTACTGGAAATAATGGAGAATTTGCAGAGTTTGACATTGAGTTAGGGGTTTCGGCCTAAGCTGTGTGTGCCAGCTGGCTTGTGACGTAAAGACTCCGTGCAGAGCAGGGGATTCTTATTCGCTGACATAATTCCCCAACCAGTATGTGAGTCTAGCGACATAGAAATGCCAGGTACTCGGAATGGGTGGTGCACTCATCTTTAATTACATCCTGCTCCTCAGAAACGCTTCCCTGGTGTTTAGTGCCTTATCTGGGATGTTGAAAGCCAGTTATGAAGTCCCAGCCCAACCAGAATGAAGCTGTTTAATTCACATTCCTACTCCACAGATCATGCTTAATGGTTGATCTAGTCAGTTTGCTGCATCTTCGCACCCTAATTTTAAACAACTTTCCTTTCATCACTGGTTAGCATAAGCCTTTAGTTTGTTTGCTTTGTTTCTGCTCTGTAGCTGTTATTGCTATAAGGTTGGGGTGATTTGACCATAAACTTAAAAATATGGTGTTGCAGGAATATCAGGAAGTGAGGAAGTGTAAGGATGTGTTCTAGCTTTGAATATCAAGTCTTTTATGTGGTAGTAATATTGAAATATTTGAATATACAAATATTCATTCCAGAGTGTTAAATACTCTTTATGGCCGACTCTTAATAAGCCTGTAAAAATGCTTGAGATATGCGTCCTCTTTGATATTAGCCTGTAGCTAAATGCTTTCTCTGTTGAAATGTCCTGCATGCGCATTTTCCATGTAAAGCTCGCTTTCTCCATGACAACGGTAATCTCGTCTTTTTCATTTATCTCCCCTAACAACGGTAGCCGGTGCTATTTTTGTGCATGTGCCTTGATGGCGAGCTGCCAGGGCCATATAACTACAGACATGGCCTCGGCGTGTTTTTTGATGGAACGCAGGATCTGTCTGAATGATTGCTGGTTTGCTGATGGGATATGACGCCTTTAAAGAAATTTGCATTGATGTGTTTATTTAGGAAAATCAATGACGTAGAGACTACTAGTTTATTTAGGAAGTCAGCCCCAGAGTAATTTTCTATTTTCTTAGAATTTGCTTTTTCAGCAGTTATTCGGAATGACCTTACTGCTAGGGGGACGCAGAAGAAATGAGAGGACAGGCCGCGGCCCCAGGCCCGCCTCGCTGACAGGCCGCGACCCTGGTTTCTGTCTTGTTTGTTGTTTCTTCTTCCCCCTGTGAACATGACTAATACAACATGGGCCCATCCGAAGGATCGCAGGAAACGGATGGTTTACTGGGAGCTTCCTTTCCGTTGCTTTTGTTACCACACCCTTGGGTCCGCAGGGAAGCGAAGGCGGGAGTCAAGAGCAGGGAACATAAAAGAAAGTAAAACGAAGATGTCAGGAGATCTTGGGGCACAGGCCGCTTTATAAATAGCCCCTCCCAGTGTGCTCACGATGTGCGTCTTGTCAGTTCTCCTGGCTAACTGAAACACAAAGAATATAACTCCTTGATGCATCTCGGTAGACAGTGAGCCGTTCATTTCAGAGGTCCCCTGGTAAAGAACTTTGTGGTGTTGTCCTTTTACAGGTGTGTGACTAATTTTGGAACATACCTTTTAGTTAAACTTGTGAGTTGGTCTTTGTGGCCTTATAGTCCTGCAAATTACGTTTTAGCTTTGATTTAAAACCATCATCATCATCATCATCATGACAGATGTTCTAATGTCTTCCTATGTGTCTCTTTTTTCCCCATTACATTTATTATGGCATCTTTTTATTTGTGTTATGCCAGTTATTAATTATAAGGGATATCATTAATACATCAAAGATTATATATCAAGACCTGAAAATAGTGCATTATTTCTTTGTAAATGTGATTTTGGTTTATGTCAAGTAAAGCAAATTTTTTTAATCAGTACAAGGAAAATGATTGAACTGCCATAATTGCTATGGTGGTATAAGTAGCAGAGGCTTTTTCATGATCCCTGAGAGGATAAGGTAGGCCATGTTTTCTCATCAATCTGTAAAACCTGCAGGATACTATGCTCTGCTTATAATATTTGTTTGTGTATATGTAACGTGCTGTTGGTTGACAAGGGAAGCTTGAACCATTGCTGCATAACATTTCTGATTGTGAAGGGTGGAGGCTGTAGCTGGTTCAAATGGCATGAACACCAGTACATTGTTTGTCCTGACACAATTAGTGTGGAACTTCCTCCAGAGGCCAGCAAGAACAATGGATGGTCCTAAAGCTGATTGCATGCTTGATAGGGGAGCATGCCTTTTTTTTATCCTTATCAGAGGGAAACAAACCACTGGATGCAAAATAAGTTTGACAAGAAAGGGTATGGAATAGCTCTGGCTAATTGGGCAGAAGTGGAGAGGAAGGAGAAGCTCAACCGGAAACGACTTCCTCTGACATCAAGGAAGACGCATTCAGTCGGATGGAGAACCTAATTTGTGCAGCATACTTTTGACGACTCAGAAAGACCCATTTCTAGAAACAACAAGTCACCAATGGTTCAGATGTTTCTAAGAACCAATTTGTTTTTGTTCGTCACACTGAAGTGAGAGCTTTGAGTGTCCTAAGTGAAGAACTTGTTCTAAATGAGGGTGTTCTGTACCATGGACAAGGACTTAAAATGGGGAACTACAATGTGTTTATTCACCAGCTGCCCCCAGCCTAATAGAACCTACAGATGTGCAGCCGGGTAGACGAGAATCCCAACAAGGCTGTGGTCACAACACAATTCAGTTAGGCCTAAAGAGGTGCTTTGTTTGTATATTTGAAAGCACAGCTAGAGGAGGAGCTAGACTTAGAACAAAGAACATTTGTCAGGTGCTACAGTTTTAAATTCAAATCAACATGAGGGCTGTTGACTGGACCTTTTTTTTTTTTGATGCGCAGCATGCTTGTGTTCGCGGCATTTGCCTGAAATGACATAATCACTCGGGCAAGTGGTGCTTAATGGTGTGCTGTGTTTTGAGCGTCTGCCTCGTGACCACTAACCTGTGTGTCCAAGAGCAGGTGTTTCCTGGCAGTGAGTGACTAATTTCGGGCGTTCATTGTCGTTTTATGATAGTCACTCTAATTGGTTTTTTTCCTCAAGCCCTTTTTAAAAAATACAAATTAATATACTGTTTCGGCACTTGTTCAAAAGCAGTCTTTTTCATAGAAATTTAGAGCAATACAAAGAAAATGAAGAGGTTTATTTATGGAGAAGATGTCTGTTAAAGCGGATGTCTGTAGCTCTGTTGAAAAGGAATAAGGCTCAGGTGACTGCTGTATTATGTTTCAGGATGGAGAGACCAGCTCTGATTGGCTGGACTCAGAGCAGGTATGGTGCTGGCTAGCCTATTTCCCTCTGTCTGTTTTTTTTTCTCCCCTCTTCAAAGCACTTCTGGAGTCTTGCCGTTTTAAGAGGGAAAAAGTCTTTGCTCCAGCAAGCTTGAATTTTTTTTTTTTTTTTGTCTTGTGTGAGCAGTACTTGATGGTCGTAGGGTGGATTCCACCTGAGCAAGCACTCAGGGAGCTTTGAGGGCTACTGTTCACATGCTTCTCCGGCTCTCTACTCTGAGCGCACAAAATGGCTGTCAGATTCAGGAGACAGGTAAGCCCTGGTCACACACCTGGACAGCTTTCTGTCACCTGCTGCTGCTCCTCATAGTGGTGTTCCCTCAGTGCTTCAGGACCTTTTTGCGTATTGGTGGAATGCAAAGACACAAAGTCTTAACAGAAGGTAAAGATGAAGGTCGATGGGGATCATATTAATACTTAATAGTCGCCCAACTGTGCCCCTCGGAACTGCACTCTTTCTTAACCTGTCAGATGCCTGTAGTTCTTGTAGGAGTGCGTCTGTTTTGTATATTCTTTTACTTGTCATAACAAGTGAGTGATGATTCAGAACCTAGAACATTCCCTGTCTGTATGTTTAATGAATGTTATTAATTATTTAGATCTTATTGTTCTAATGGCAGCAAAAAGGGTGACTGTGTTCAGCGCTTGGCAGCTTGTTAGTCTTTCTGGGAGGTATCTTTGTGTTTACTCGTCTGAGATTTGCATGCTTCTGTCACACTCAGTCACACGGGTCACTAGCTTTCCCACATCAT
This sequence comes from Petrocephalus schoutedeni, assembly GCA_026780765.1. Lineage (NCBI taxonomy): Eukaryota > Metazoa > Chordata > Actinopteri > Osteoglossiformes > Mormyridae > Petrocephalus > Petrocephalus schoutedeni. The sequence goes on along the minus strand of JAODKL010000040.1, from coordinate 11,058,376 downwards.
TTGTCATACGAGTCGGGAATATCAGAAGAACGTGTCAGTGTGCTTTTCCCATTTGTGGCCCAGCGTATCCAGCCAGGTCGCACCGGTCATGCGTTTATTCGTTAAATGCCTTTCGACACTGAGAAGAGAAACTTGAGCGTTGCGACCTTAACAGCCGTGGTGTGGAACTTGTGCTGTCAGGTTTGTTCGCTTTATGGATGAACTTCAGGAATAAGTCATTTGACTCTGCGCTCGTGGCTGGCTGGCTGCCTTGTGGCTGTTGATGCTATGGCATCAGCTTTGGCGAGGTTTGGACTTTCTTTATCGCACTGTGGCGACCATTTTGGATGGCTACCATTACGATAGGATAGGTTTGATCCCAGAGTGAGGGGAATCTGCCTGATGAATACATGTCAAAGACTGGGAATGTTTATGCCATGGGAGTGTATAGGCGTCGTCCCCTTCATGTTCACAAGCTAAAGTATGCAGTTGGTGACACTTTGGCTCAGCTCGGGTGCTCTGTTGCCTCAAACCTTCGGGGTTGGGTGTTCAAATCCCTCCTCCACCCTCTGCGTGTTGGGTTTGCCTGTGCTCCCCGTGTCATGCAGATTCCCTTTGGGTAATCCTGTGTCCTCCCACAGTCCACAGACATCCAGTTTACCTAGCATCTGTAAATTGCCTGTCGTGTATGATTGTGCATGTGAGTGCATCTGTAACCTGTGATGAGCTGGTACCCTGTCCAGGGTTTTTCCATCCTTGTGTCCTGTTTTGCCTCGGATGGGTTCCAGAGCTCCCATTGGCCCTGACCTGAATAAGCCATTAGAGGATGGCTGGATGGCTGGATGGATGGATGGATGGATGGATGGATGGATGGATGGATGGATGGATGGATGGGTGGGTGGGGGGATGGATAGATGGAAAAATAAAAGTATAAATTGCCAAACATGGTAGAGATATTTTCAGTAGTATCTATTTTTGCAATCACTAGGCTGTGTTGACATACCAGCTCCAAGAGTCTCAGTGCTGTCACTTTGAACACCATGGTTCTTCATTGTGGGTGTGGGGGCTTTTTTTAACAAAAATCTGATTCCAGTGGAGATGTTGTAGCGTGTGTGTGTGGGTGCGGCCCACTTCTCCCTGATTTCATTTAATAGTCTGTTTGGCTTTAGATGCCCTGATAGCGCCGATAAGCACTTGCTTCTGACACGGATGTTGTTCTCTGTGAACCTTGTGTTCATGAAAGTCGTAATTCTGAGCAGAGCAGATATGCTGATAGCCAGTTGTCTTCTGAATGGCATGTGTGTAATAGCGATCTCTTAATGATTCACTCTGCCTCTGAGGAGGTCAGAACCATCAGCAGCTGCATATCCTGTTTCAGAAGCTCATGCAGATGCTGTGCTCCTCCTGTTCTGATGCCTGTCTGCATCTCCTCATGAATGCGTTTCTGTGTACTTACAACTATATA
>JAODKL010000040.1:11039494-11051897 GCA_026780765.1 Petrocephalus schoutedeni | reverse complement strand
TTGATATCCATTGTGGTGGTGTATAGAGCCAAAAATGTTAGCATTGTGTCGATGTCCCAATATTTATGGACCTGACTAACTAGCGTCTTTGGGGGTGATTGGTACTTGAGGGCTCTGGAGGCAGAACCTTGGCTGGTGTCTTAATTCCGCTTTGTCCTCATCACAGAGCGACGGCCCATCCCCTGAGCCTGTTCTTCAGCAGTTCTGCCTCCTTTTATAGATTTATTCAGTCGAGGCTCGTTACGACCCGAATGACGAATGTGATTTATTCAGGATTGTCCTCCTCATATGCAAGCCTAATGATATTCAGCCTTTTCCTAGTTCACACTGTAAAGCTGGGTAATATGTTAATGGTGTTTCAGGGAAGGTGTGGTAATCCATGGGTATCTGATAGCAGTTAAATTATATAACGGCTTGATGTCTTACTGAAGCCCTCTAATGCTGGAGCACTTTAACCATGAGCCCTGGACTAAGCAGCTGGATGTCTCCATTTTTGTTCCAGAGCAGTGGGATCACGGGCCATGTGTTGTCTGTGGTAGGATCTTTTACTCCATTCTTACCTTCTCCAGATGGGATTAGTTATTGTGCATTGAGAGTCTCTCAGTAGGCTGTCGTGTCGGTCAGGCTTATCCTGGCATCTGCAGTGTCACAGAAAAATGGGTATCAGTTCCTGTGTGCCGTCCTGGGCCTGCCACAGCTAGTGTTTGAAGTGCCCATATACTTCCAGTGCGTGCTGGAATAGAGCTGTCAGTGTAAAGCCCCCCACATGTCAAGTCCTCCTTTGATAGTGCTCGAATGTAAATGTGGCGTAAGGAAGCCATACCTCCATCTCCACACATTGCTCTCCTTGCGTCAGAAGAAATGACAGATGCCATAGGAACCATTACACTTCAGCTGCAGCATTGATTGTATATTCAGAGGAAGGGAAGCCCTCAAGCTGCGACCGTGATGCAGCTTCTATCGATTTCTGTCTCCTGCAGAACTCCTCCACGCATTCATCTTCTAGCCACGTTCCGGGTCACGAAACATCGAATCAGAAACGGCCCGCGAACACGTTATGCAAGCCACCTTTAGCACGTTAGTCTGTCCCCGACTTAATGGAGCATCCTGCCTTTCGGATGTTTTTCACTTTGGAATGTCTGGCATTTCTCCTAGTGGAGTTAAAATGGAGTGAACACTAAAACGGCGTGACACAAATGTGCGTTGTGGGTGTTCGTTTCGGCACCACGCCCCTCCCTGTTTGTCTGTTTTGAGTGCAGGGAGATCACTTACAGGGCCCCTCCTCGCAGAAACAAGGGTTAGGTGTCAGTTAAAAATAGTGTTTTTATTGCCAAGGCCTGAGGGCCCGGCCTCCAGCTGCGCGCACCTCGCCGCTGTCAGCAGTGCCCGCGCGCGGGTTCAGGCAGCAGCCCGGCCCGGCTCCCTTTCCTGTTCTCATCCCCAGGAAATCCTTCCCCATTGCTCTTGCCAGGCAGAAGTGATCTCCTTTACCGCCTGGGCTTTTCTGGGTATTTCCTCACGCGCCGCGCTCGGGGAAGCATGCCCGAAGGCACTCTTGCTTCGCTTTAGGCCCTGTCTTTCCCCCACAAATAAAAATGAAAATGGTCGATAACGGAGATGGTTTGGTCGAGAAGCGCATGGCACTCACCTGGTCGGCCCCTTGGAGCGAGCTGGGGCGTGCTGGGGCGAGGGGCCTGGTAACACAGATTAATGGCCCCGCTCGTAATTAAACAGGCATCCGATCGGGTCCTGATGGATTTTTCCGGAATTATTTCCATCTGTGTGCCTAAGGAGATTTTCATGTTTGCTAGAAATTAGTTCATATTAATAAATAAATCATTAGCTATCCTTCAGCTGTTTATATATTTATTATTCGAAAATCTTTTTATATCTGAAAAGTCTAAATTCATTGCTGCTCAGTAATTGGGGGTCGCATCGTCCATATTCTCTTGTACATTTGAGCTAATCTTGGAACCTGTCATAGGAAACGCAGAACATAAGAGGACACCATGCACGGGGCGTGAGTCCACCGCCGGAAATACACCGAGGATCATAAGGCGGGCAGTTTCGAGGCACTGCTTCACCTACAAGCATCTCATTGGCCTGAGAAATCAACTTTTTTGGCCTGGAAGCTTAAACTTAAAATATTGAAATATTGAAATATTAAAGAAGGTGGCTGCCATTTGCCTGCAATTTGTACCTTAAATGCATGTAAAGCTGTAGGTATGAGGCACAGGGCCATGTGTGAAAGTAGGCCAGCGCCGTATTAAGGTTGCGTAACTGGAGGCCGGGAGTGATACCCTGCCGCCTGGCAGGGATTGCAGCGGAACGTGGCGGGTGGGCGAGGTGGCCCAGGACCCGGCATGCAGGCGGTGCTGTGCAGACAATGGGTGCGCGCCGTGCAGGGGCTCCGGATCCTCCAGCTACGCGTGAGTTACTTTTAGTCCCGCCCGGGCTGCCTAATCTCCTTGGCTCAATTAAGTGTGAGGGTCAGTGGGCCGGTGAGAGATGAACCTGGAGTGGCTGCTGTCCGGCTGCTGCCCGGCTCGGCGGCGTTGGCGGCAGCACGGGGAGTGCAGAGGGCCGCCGCGCGGTATGCGCGGCCTGGCCAGGGCACCCACGGGCAGTTTCCTCCTCCTTTATTCGCGGAGTGGGAAGGCCTTGTGCCTCTTGAAGCTGGTAGGGCATCGGGGGGGGGGGGGGGGCGCAGGGGGGTTGCGCTGCCTTCTTCCTTATCTGATTCAACTGAATATGGTTTAGAGGTTCCTTGGGGAACTTCACTGCTCGCCTTGTGAGCAACTGACCTGCATGACGGTCTGGAGGGCTGAGGTGTCAAGGAGCAATAGCAACGGCAGCTCTTTACAGCATATTGGAGTTATAAGCTATTACTTTTATTACTTAACTGACTTCTCAAACCTCGTTTTTAATTTTTTTTTATGTTTCTGCCAATATAGAGATATTGGTCGAAGAGTGAACTGTCTGTTTTCTTCTTTGTCTGGGAAAGTATTTCTAGCATATTGTAATGCATGTCTGAGATATTTTAAAGTAATTCATTCCGATTGGTTTGCGAATGTCCCGCTTGTGTTCCTGTCTGCTATGTGCTGGTGTGGTCCAGTAATTTGAATTTGCCTGGGAAAGATGAGTCTGTGTATGCTGGAGTAGCGGAATGAGAGAAAAGGGTAGAAGAACCCAGACAGGAATATTCTAATTGCTTCTTAGTTCATGGAAAAGCTTTGTGTTATTCATGAATCCCGAACACTTGCCCTGGAATTTACACACGGATGCTTGAACGGCAGCATCCCTGTGGCATCCCTTGTATGCATGACACTTCCGAGGCAGCGGCTAAACTGGCATTCTCTCATTTTTAAATGATACGACGAAGCCCAGGTGCTACGGTCCTGTAAGCCATTTTTATGTTTGTCTTTGTGCGTTTATAGGGACAGATGGTTCTGCTAGACTAGAGGGGCTAAGCCTCGCTTAATACGGTTAACACTTCTAATATCAGTTTAATTTTTCAGATCAAGGCCTATCTCTCTCAGCCTCCACAGGACCGCATGTCTGCACGCGAGGTCCAGAAACATGTCAGCAGACAAGGAATCAGACCTGTTTGCAGATTAAACATTCTGCATATTTTGAACATCTTGAACATGTTAAAAATGAGTCAGATTAGATTGTTTATTTAAAATGACAAATAATTGCAGTGTTCCTTTAATCCGAGAGAGTAATCGGCTTGTGGTCATTTAGACCTTGTGCGATCAAAGAAATATGGTTATTCTACTGCAATAGATAGGTAATGGTCAATAAACACATTATAAGACCTGGGTAATTTGTTTTGAATTGTGAACATGCTCAAATTTTGTCACTTTTAAAGATGTATATTTAGTTCAAAATTAATCACATCAGACAAACTGATATCGGTTATTCTGCCACAGTAAGACACAGTAACTATGCGGACACTGAAACTGAGAACCACATTTTGACCATATGACCATGTGTAGTTGGTCGGTAAATGATGGTGTATTCTTCAAAACTGAGCATAGTTGAACTAAGATACTTTGTCACAAAATAAAACGGAGCCTAAGAGACCTGTTTTTGGTCATTACTCAGTTTGGATTAAATATACAGTTACGGTGTTTTGCCTTTATATGACAGTATTGTTAAGTGATGAAATGCTCACACTGTACGGTCCGGTCCGGGATCCTGCAAACTGCCAGGGAGGATGGCAGGCTAGGGCTTCATCCTCTTTGCTGATGGCAGTTCTAGTGTTTGTTGATAGCCAGTAACACAGGCTGCCATGACACAAACTCATGAAGACGCCTTTTGCGCGACTGACATTTTAGTAATCAAAGGCAATGCTCCAAGCTGACTGATCCCTGATTCGCTGCGAGCTGGGAGGCTACAGATGGCCGGCTCTTAAGTGGCGGATTAGTGTGTTTCGCGAGTGATTTAGATTTAACGGATTTCTCTGGGGCACCTTTGTGCTGTTCACATCATAGCTATGTGGCTTTTTAGGCGTGGCTGTTACCATGCCCGCGCCGGCCAGGATGATGTCAGTCACCCCGCACAGGCTGTGTGCTTGGGGGGAATCTGATGGGAGGGTCAGCGCATAAGCAACAATAAAAATGTCTCATTGTATGGGGACCTCTGCCTGTCTGTCAGTTTCTGTCAGGCGGTGTCATTTGGCCGGCGACGCGTGCTTGTTTTTCCTCTTAGCTGTCGACCACGCCTGTTTGTGTACGTTTGCCGAGGGGCGTGACATGTTACATGTTGGCGCACTGGGTGTGCCCCCTCTTTTTCTGTTTAGCGCAAAGTGCATAGCTATGCCACCTGCCGACACGATGGAGCCTTGGTCCATATAGGGGGTGGGGCATTTTGGAGGGTCATGGCCACGGGGGGGGTATCTGGGAACAGGTTGGCACTGAGGTGATGATGCTCACACCATATCTGCTGATTAGTTATTAATTTAACCGTGCGAGCTGGTGAGGGTCTTGGCATCTCTATGGCCCTGTGGATTGAGGGGCGGATCCCCGGGCCCTCTGGGCTGCCCCTGTCTGCAGTCCTGGTCTGAGAGACGTGTTCTTTGAGCTGTGTGATAGGCTGTCAGAGAGCGGTTCCGTAGGCCAGACGCCTGGGGACGGAGCGTGGGGTTTGGGGGGGTGGGGGCTATGTCGCGTCCCTGTTTGTGGCTTCTGCTTAAGCAGGATAAATGTCACTGTGTGGTTTTTTTGGGTTGCTTCTCTGGGGGGGGGGAATGGGAACCAGGAATGTCTGAATCGTCACGGTGGTTGGAAACCCCCACATGAATCTGTAAACCAGTAAAAAGAAAACAACTAATCACAAGCTTGGAGGCCTGTTAGCCACACTGCTGTCATACCTGTAACTGAGAAAAAGCAGAGGGGAACCGTTAAAGTGAATGGTCCCTTTTAGCAGGCTGTTTAATGCTCTCTCTATGGGTCTGTGGAGGCAGGTGTCCTGATCCCCTTATGCCCTCTCATGTATTCAGTCTTGGGTCATCTGGGCTGTACTGACCCTGCATGGACCATTGGTGACATCATGGGGAGCTGGGGGGGCGGGGAGTCTCAAGTCACGCGCGCGCGCACACACACACACACACACACACACACACGTTCATGCCGCATTGTTCTGTGCTCATGTTCCATCTGAGGTGTGGTATCTCAAGATGAAAGCTGCCTTAGTTTGTTTGTCTCTGCATTTGGGTTTGAGTGAATAAATGCTGTTTTTGGCACTGCCATTATTTTGGCAGAGAGGGGAAGTGAATGTGCCTGTTTGCTTACCGTGTGTTCTCACGCCAGGCTAAATATCTGGAAGAACCAATCAAATGAAATCATCAAATGGGGAGGGGGGGTGTTCCTTCTAAAATGCTGGATTCTGGGTGTATATCATGTGGGCCTTCAGGCTTGTGCGCTGTGCAGTTTGCTCTCTGCCTTTACATTTTTTTCCGAACTGGGTGAGGAGATGCAGAGAACATGACTAGCTGGTCTTAGCGTGTCATAAAATATTTCACCTTTCATTTCGGTTTTGGTGTACATTTTGGCCAAAGCTGCCAGTTTTTGTGGTTAGGAAATGCTGTGATACAATCGAGGTCACATTGCTCAGTTTTGGTTAATCATTAAGCCATCGGTCTGGATGTGTGTCTGACTGGAGGGTGTTTCTGTCCCCAAGTGGAATGCTTTTCCATTGGAGCCCCTCTGAGATTTCTATTGACGTAGCAGAAAGAAGCTATAGCAGTATTTAACAGTTCTCTCTTACTTTCCACATATGTTGAGTTTTATCAATTTGTGTCATCGATTAATACTTGGCCACTAATATCTCTCTCCCCCGCAGACCTCAGGAATGGAGGAGACCATTTGGGAGCAGTACACTGTGACACTACAGCGGGTGAGTTCTCGTTCCAGGACGGCCCTCCTGTGTCCTTTTATCACTCAGCCCACTCTCACAGAGAGCTTAGCTTGAGGAGAGGGGCGGGGGAGCGGGTGGAGGAAGGTCGCCGACCTGCCGAAGAGACGCTTCTGAGTGGATGAAGCTAATCTCTTACCCACCAGAAGGTGTTTTCCAGGAAATGATTCCCGTGATTATTTTGTCACATACAGACAGTCCCTGGGTTCAGAACGTACCATGTACAGACACCTCGTACTTAGAAACATAAACCTGTTAAGATTTTTAGTTTAATACAATGGTTCGTAATGACTAATGCACGCACTTCATGACACTCGTGATAACACTGCCTGACCTCAGCAGTTTTTCAGCCTGAGGTACAGTACAGTACGGTATATAGTTACTTTTATTATTATGTACTGCAGTACTGTACTTATTTTTCCAACTTACTTACAAATTCGACTTAAAAACAGATTTGAGGAATGGATCTCGTTCATAGCCTGTGGACTGCCTGTAAAATTTCATCCATGTCAAATTTTCCAACTTTCTCAGCTCCAGCAACGATTTAGTAAAGGCACATATGGGTTATCTGGAGTACAGACATCATAGATGGTTTCATACTGTACCTGCCTTACCTGCTTCATATCACTGTAGCCATACAGCTGTCTGTCCAGCCAAAAAGGGAAAGGATTGAGCAGGAAATCCAGCACATGCGTCAAAACATGCTTCAGTGATGCACCGATCCAGAGTCAACTGACCCATGAATACAACCGTGCTGTAGAATGCTATGTAAATAACCTGAGACCAAAAGGAACTGGTTGATTATAACATGGCATCTATCACAACAAAAGGCTAATTAAATGCAATTAAAAGAGTGAAGGGTGTGGGTGGAAGACATAACAGTGCTGAGCGGCTGGAGGTAGAGGGGGTCCAGAGAGGATCCCTCTATCACTGCCTGACTGACTGGCTGAGGCTCTGCCGAGGTGACTTTAAATTAAGGCACTGGAGACCAGCAGTCCTTAAAGTGACCCATCAATGTGGGCCCACAATTACAAGACGACAAATTTGATTTAATCATAAATGCCGGATTACCCATTTACAGCATAATTTCCCTGTGGAGACAATTATTATGCTTATCAGATGGGTTAAAAAAAGAGTGCCACGTAAAGGAATCTGAAGTCTCTCATCGTCAAGCTGGATTTCATGCTTATTCCCGAAGTTGAAATAGGGGGATAATTTATTACACTGGGCTAGAATACTGGAATGTGAATCATGTGAAAATGAGAAATTTGGACTCCGGTCACATGCTCAGAAATGGGAGATGTGGGACTTTAAGGCTGCTGTAGTAATATTGCCATCCATCTGTCATCGGCTACTTTAACCATTGGCCAGCGATTCCCACTGGGGGAAAGCCGGTATTGATTAACTGAGCGTGCCTGCGGCTGCCGCCCTGGACTCTGGAGCCACGTTTCTCTCATCAGCACACATCGCTGTCTGCCTGGCCGACAGCACCTGTGCCCCCCCCCCCCCCACAGGGGACGGCGGGGTCTCTGAGACAAGACTCGGAAGTGGGCGCTCCTCGTGCGGCTGTGCCGCCGCCTCTGTGTCACGGTGCCTTTCCAGATAATTAATTCAGCAGTGTTGCTGGCTTTGGGACATGGCAAGAGCAGGGCTGCTAGACTAGCGTAACCGCCTTGGCAGCCATCTGGACGGGGAGCGTGAAAGCAGACAGCGTGTGGGATCTGATTAAGTGCGGGGGGGGTGGGTGGGGTGTGGGTGGAGTCGGAGGGCAGCCCCGCCCACCTCCGCGAGGGGCATGGCCGGCTCGTCCTGATGGGGGCGTGGCGGAGAGCCGTGGGCCAGCCCGGGGTGAGACCTGCCAGCCCGGCTCAGCATCACATCAGCACAGGGGGGCTGCTGCCGCTCTCTGTCCCTGGAGCGAAAGATCACCGCAGAATATGAGCACAGGCACACGAAAAATGAAGAACGCGTGCAGATAGCCAGCAGCCCCGCAGATGGGAATTAATCGCATGGGATAATGCTTGGTGGTCTCCTCTTCCGTTTTTAAACCTTAAAAATGTAGCTTTTAATCACCCTCCCTGCTGGAGCTTATATGAGATCCATAAAGGACAAAAACAGAACTACTGCCAAAAATGTAACTCGGGGTTCATCGCCCGCAGGGCAGAAACTTGAGGGATGAGCTGTGACTCAGCTGCTAATTTCTCGTTTTTATATATGGCTCCATAAATTGAGAGTTGCCGTGCGTTGGGCTGTAAGCGGGCTCCGTCTCCAGGGCCGCCGTCTTCCTGCAGGTCTCAGGTGTGGCGGCTGCAGCATCACTGTAAAGGAATCGTCCTTTGTCCCGGCCGCTGCCTCTCTCTGTGATGTATGGCTTCATCACGTAGCCTCGCCTTGAAGCCGGTGGAAGCTCTGAGTGATTTTCCTCTTTCTCTGTACTTTTCTGCTCCCTTTGTTCTCTGCAGGACCCCAAAATGGGCTTTGGCATCGCAGTGACGGGCGGGCGGGACAACCCCAACGTGGAGAGCGGGGAGACGTCCATCATCGTCTCAGACGTGCTGCATGAAGGCCCAGCGGACGGACAGCTCTAGTACACACTACACTTCTTGCTATAGCACCTGTCAATCTTCCACTCTGCCCGTATCTGTCAATTGACACCTGTCTGTCCACAGTATAGTAACTTACTGTAGGTGCCATAAATGGGCAGAGGTAATTTACAGTTGCTAGGATACCAGTAGATTCCTTTTTTTTAAATATCTCCTGACCTAAAATTAGTAGGCTCAGCTATATTATTTATAACTATTCCTAGACATCAATTGTCACCCGGTGATCAAAAAGATGAACTTGATGACTTTAGCAACTTAATTATTCAGTGCATTTTTCTTTGTGCTTAACGAGGGGTAGTCATGGCAGCACTGTTGTTTTTTTCCCACAGCGAAAATGACCGTGTTATTTTGGTCAACAACATCCCCATGGATAATGTGCCTCACTCGTTTGCTGTGCAGCAACTGAGAAAATGTGGGAAAGTAGCCAAAATCGTGAGTGCTTCTGTTCTTGTACTCCAGAGATTATCTCCCTCTTTTGTGGAAAAATATTTACTATGAAATATAAAAAGTTTTAACTAGCTTGCTTCTGTTTAGCACAAAGTCGTCTATTGCTAGTTTGTGGGCTAAACTTACATAGCTTACAAAGATACATTTAATTTATAATGATGTATACTCCCATTTACAGATTAAATGTAATGTAATGGACCTTGAAAATAAAAATTTCCATTTCAAATGCCTTTTTGTATCTTAATCAGTTCAGTCATGCCTGCTCTTTATAGATCTCTTCATTCCTGTAGAGGATTTTTGAGTTAGAATGTATTTGTTCAATAATTTTTGATAGTTTGGTAAAGGTTAAAGTATGTTTTTAACAACTCAATAATATTTATATTTTAATGTTTAATGTAATATTAGATTATGAATTGGGTTCTATTCATATACATAGATGTGCAAAAGTGGAGGGTAATATGACACTGTTCAGCTTGTGTGTGAATCGTTTTTTACGTAATATAATAATATAGTCGTTAGATCTCGTTTGGTAGCCTGTCTAACATGAATTTGCCTTTGCTAAGCTCCTGAGAGACGGCATTTCCAGGCCTAAAATGAGTGGATTTACACTCTTTATTATTTATAATTAGGCTTAGGCATTAATAATTCACTCGGTCCCTGGCAGGGTGCAGTGATGCGTAACCCTAGCTCTTCCTGTGTGTGCTCTGTAGACAGTGAAGAGGCCCCGCAAGGTTCCGGTCCAGACCGTAAAGACGCCCCCCTCCCCCGAGGTGCACGAGTGGCCGACCGACTACGAGGAATACGAGCGGCACAGCAGCCTCAGCGGCCGCAGCAAACCCGGCTGGCCCGAGGGTAACGGGGGTCTGGGCTACCCCCGCAAACGGGACCAGAGCTTGGAGCAGGAGCGGGGGAGGGGCGCGTACCTGGAGCCGGAGTACCGGGCCCGAGGATACAGCCGTGACCCGGAGTACGGCCGGGGCAGGAGTGCCGAGCGCGACGAGCGGGACTACCGGAGGGACGGCAGCAGGGGGCGCACTTTGAGCCGCGAGCTTAGCCCTGAGCGCCGCTACCCGAAGGATCACAGCAGGGGGCGCAGTGTTGACCGCGACCGCGACCTCAGTCCCACCCAGACCTACAACCGCGACCTCAGCTACGAGCGCAGGAGATTAGAGCCACGTGCGGATGAGCGGATGCTGCGGAGCCGCAGCAGAGAGCAGCTGCAGGACCGCTCCCCGTCCCCTGACCCACGCACCCAAGACGGCGACCGGGAGCCCCTGGAGAAGCCCATCAATGTGCTTCTGGTGAAGAACAGGCCCAACGAAGGTATGACAGCTTGCCTTAAGCATAAAACGCTGTACCTGCACTATTGTGGTGTTGTATCTAATGTGTGGCTTGTAAGAGTATTTCAGAAGCTTGGCTTTAATTATATGGCACTTTATTTATTTATGACAGCTCAGCCACCCTTAGTTACCCGTCCTTCTTTTCCCTGTGAAATTCTACCTAAATCAACAGGGTCAGTCTTATTTCCTTACTGAATTGTTTACTGGTCTCATGTCGTCTTGGGTTTATGTGCTCGACTCAAGTCATTGTTGTGAGTTCTTGTTGCAGTGAGCGACTGGTTTCACTGTGTACCGCGGACTCGCAATGCAGTCATAAACGCATGCAGACGAATTATATAATAACATGCGGTGGGGGTTGTGAAAACATGCTGTGGCGTTAGGGGTGGGTGATATGACCTAAAATTATTACAGTATTTTTCACTTTTTGGGCAGCGACAGTATTATATCGTGGTATTTATTACTTTTTTTTATTACTTTAAATTTTTGGGAGGAGTAGCATGTCCTGTCTCTTTATGTAAATAAAAATGTTCTGATAATGTCTTATCCTGGGTGTGGGTTGCCTCTTCATATTCACGGACATGCGTGTTTTTTTAAATGATGGAATAGGTTGCTTGCGTTTACATTTTTTGCTATCACAACATGGCGACAAGGCTTGCACGATACAGAGACACCCCCCTTTTTTGGAATGAGAGTCATCTTTCCTCTCCTGTTGACGCCTCTGCTGATTCTGACATTCCACTCATGTCTGTCTTTTTATTCCTCTTCCCCAACCTTTCTTAGCTTCATTAAACTGTACCTGAAACAAAATACATACATTTTTATAATCAGGCTATTGTATAATTAGCCTGTTGACATCTCCAGGGTTAAAGATATAGTGCAATTCATGTGGTAGCGCACAATCACACCGGTGATGCCGTTGGCACCGGTGTACCACCCACCCTTATGTGGCGTTGTTATGGAGACGCTGCGGCAGGAACTCTGTGCTGCTGTCCCTGACCTTCCTGGGGGTGGGGTCTAGGGCTGCACTGTATTAGATCGCGATCTGCTCACCATTACATGGCACATGTACAATAATCACCAGGGCTTTACATGATGGGCATTTGTCTGGATGCCAGCTTTTTGGTATTATACGAAAGTTTTTATTACGCGCACATTTGGTAAGCAGATGAGTAGCCACATAGTAGAATCCGTGATGCCCATAAGTTTGTAATATGTATAAATTTGGTGTATCCTTATGTTTATTAAATTTGGTTAGTGGAGTGCTCCGCACACTGCTGTTTTGGTAAATCACGGAAGCGGTGAGCACTGATGTGGCGGTGAAGAAAGGGACAGCTCAGCAGCCGCAACATCCTTTAATTGAGGTGATATTGTGAACAAACACGGTAAAAGAAACTTTTTGCGGTTTAAGGCCTACACGTTTATTAAATATAAGGATATGCCAAATTTATACTGATTACTAATATTTTAGGCACACAAGTAATCTGCATACCAAATTGTGGGTGTAAGTAAATGTCTATATCAGGGGTCACCAACCCTATGCCCGCGGGCACCCGGTCGCCCGTTGGCTTAATCTCAGTCGCCCGCGGACTTGTTCTA
>JAODKL010000040.1:11011001-11039394 GCA_026780765.1 Petrocephalus schoutedeni | reverse complement strand
TGTTTTGAGCTGGTAGCCCTTGAGCCATTTGGTAATCTTAAGGTAGCCCTTGGCTTTAAAAAGGTTGGTGACCCCTGGTCTATATAGTACCAAAATGGCAGCCTCCAGACAAATGCTTCGTCCGTCACTTAAAGCCCTGGTGATTATTATGCATGTGCTATATAATCGCCAGTAGATCTCGATCTGATACTAGGTGCTGGTGATTCCACCCCCTTGACCAGTACCTGTGTCTTTGTCTGGTTTTTGGTTTCAGAGTACGGCCTTCGCCTGGGCAGTCAGATCTACATCAAAGAGATGACCAACACTGGCCTGGCAGCCAAGGATGGGACCCTGCGGGAAGGCGACATTATTCTCAAGGTACTCAGAGCTTTACTGTGACTCCCAGCACCGACCCATGTGTAAATGTGCAGGCATATGTACACTCTCTCTCATTTTTTCTCTCTCTCTCTCTCGCTCGCTCACAGACATCCTCACAGTGGCATCTGATTCTTGAACCCTGTAACCCTGTTAAATCTGGAGGTGTAACCAACTTCATAAATGAATTAAAACCCTTTAATGTTCAGTATAACCCAAGTGTTTAATTTAATTTAAAAATTACGGTGACACTTTACTTGAGGGGGCATAAGCTTCTTTGTAGCTCACTCACTACTTGGGTACAAATCAAGAACAAATACAGTATAATAACATGAACCATTATGGTGGATTAATGATGAATGAACCTGGGATCAGTATGTAAGTAATGTTTAGTTTCTGGTTAATAAGTGCATTAAGTATGAATGTACTGCTACATTATTTGTGTCCCAAATAATAAATAATTATGCTACCAAAATGACATTGTTGATAAGGCTAATGTAAATGACGTTCTACCCCCCCTCAAAAAAAGTAAAAGTGTGGGTAATGCACCTACATAATGCTATATGTTGTATTACAGAGTTTTGTCAGTCTCTTGAGAATATTGGCTGGTTCACAACTGTGCTGTTAGGATCTGTTTGGGCTCATGAGCTGAAGTCCAGAGTAGCAGGCTGAATGGCACTCCAGGCAAGGAGCTTATCTCCAAGTGGTGCAGCTTCTAGTTCTTGCTCCTCATCCCTTTCTAAGGATGTTCTAGTTGTAATGCATTCTGTAATGTTCAGGCAGCACAAAAGCAAAAAAAGCAAGAAAACTGACATCCTCCATGTATTTGCCTAATGTTACAGAAACAAAGGCCTGATTCCTGAAACATCCATCCATCCTTTTCTTAAAACCACTTGTTCTATCCTGAAACATGAAAACATGAAAAAACATGATTTTCCTGATATTTATAACGGCTTAATCCTTTACGGGTATGACATCTGTGTCCATGTCCTAAATTGTTTATGCGCTGGAATCTGTGCCCCACTGACGTCACATTGGCTGGCAGGTTTGATATGCCCTCACACCCTGGTTTGAATGATGCCCAGATCATGTCAGTAATCTTCTTCAGGGTTACCGCGGTTACACAGCGCCCCCTTTTGCGGCTTGTTTACCCTCTGTACACAGTGTGCGGCATCGCCTGGGTGTTGCCATGTTCTCCGATACCTTTTCAGTCATGCTGGTTCCCTCCACCTTCCCTGTAGATCAACGGGACGGTCACAGAGAACCTGTCCCTGGCCGATGCCGGGAAGCTGATTGAGAAATCCCGGGGGAAACTGCAGCTGGTGGTCCAGCGGGACCGGAGGCAGATCCTGATCCGCATCCCCGCCCTGGCAGACAGTGACTCTGAGCCCGACGGTGAGTACAGACATGGAGCGAGAGCGTCTGTCTGCTAACTATGCTTCTCGAAGAGCGAGATCCTGGACGAGAGGGTTACGGATCGCTACGGATCGGCGGATAGTGCGCTGGACCAGGAAATGCAGGTGCAGAGCTGTGCCCCAATGTGGGGCTGCCTGTCCAGGTTACAGCGGACAGCATTACAGCTGATCTAAGGGTTCATTCCTCTTGGCCCGAGTGCAGTAATCAAGGTCTAGGTGTCAACTCTTAAGCATGGTCCATTACCTCGGATAGTGGTTTCCTGCAAATGGATTAATGATCCGTTTTAATAACACCATTTATTTTACGATTTATTTTACTCAGGTTAGCAGTTTAACAGTCATAGTGCATCGCTTTGAATTATTTCGACATTAAAAATATGTTTGGCATTGCTTTTAAAAAAAACCTACATTCACTGACGTAGATTGTTTAATGTGTTAGAGTTTTTGCTGCTGGTAATAAATTGCCAATGCCCCACTGAATCTCAAAATAGCCTTTGGACATCCTAAGAGTTAAAGTGGTTTAAAAATACGGATAGGGTTAAATGGCATACTGTCTCGCATTTCTGATGGCTACTGTTTCTGTGTTCTGTGGGTTGAAGTGATCCAGCTGATTTTTTTTTTATTTCTTTTTTCCTTGTCATTTTGTGCTCTGTACTTGGTTACGAGACCTTCCATGCTTTTATTTTACTTTTGTTACATTTCATTCCAGGAAGTTCCCGTGACCCAGGATTTTGACTTTACAAAAAATATTTTGTGTCTTTCTTTTTTACAGATAAAGTATCATACTTTTAACAGATGGACACCCAGACACGCCTTTTTGTTGCCATTTCTCTGTAAAATGACTGTGCCTTGACAGAATTGTAAAGCTTTTTGCATTTTCTTTTGCTAACTTTTCGTAATTTCCAATATCAATAAAAATATTTTATGCTCTATTTTGTATGGTGTGATTTCTTTTAGTTAATGCCATATTTGGTCTGGTCATTCAGGAAGTGAGCTTTTTCTTAACTTGGAGACTTGGAGCTCGCATTCTTTGTTCTGCAGTGACTTTTTAGTATTATTTTTATTACATGTACAGGATGTACTCAATTCATGCAGTATGTGTTCATGGAGAACCTTAAGCTGTATTCTCCATTACTTTTTATCCAACAAATTGTAATTATGTTCACTCTTGCCACAATGCTCATGTATTACAGCTTGTTTATTTCTGCGAATTTTATGTTTCTTAAAGTCTTTTTGTAAATAGGGTAAGCTTCCTCGAGTCAGCCTACAACACAGTACGCCTTTTTGAACATTTTTCTATTTTCTGAATGTTAAACATAATAGTAACTAGTAGCTGTTCCCTGCCATGACGGTTACTGTAAAACAATGGAAATGAGCCCCCACCTCCCTTGAATTTTTTTTTATTTATTATTTGTATCTGATTGGCTGTCATGGGGGGAGGGGAAGGTCAAGGACACAGTGAGGGAACTGACCCGAGAGTTTCCCGGCCACCCCCGCGGCCTCATGCTGGGTCTCGCTGACCTGTTTAGCGTGCAGGCTGTGGCTGGTGCAACACACACTTTACGTCGTTCACCTCAGAAGCCCCCAAAGTGGCCGCCAGCCTCCGGTCCCGCTCTTTGTAATGCCGGCTTGTCCGCGCCATAATCTCACGGAGGGAGGGCTCTCGCTCATTTCTGTTTGATCTAACGCACTTCTGGGTCTGTTCCCCTTGATTTTCTTTGCCCCCCCCTCTCCCACAGGAAGTAGGCTGTAATTATCCCCTTTCCAGCCTAATGTAAACTGTAATTTGTCTCCACTTTCTGTGGGAGCTTCCTCAGATCTCACAGCCTGGCTTTGCTGGATTTCTGCGTTTTGAAATATGGGCCAGCAGATTTTAGGTTCTTTTTGAATCTCTGGCTGAATGCACAAAATCAACCAAATCTGGGGGGGAAAAAATCTGTCAAAATCTGTAGTATGTGCCCAACATCTCAGCCATTTTTAAACCCCGAAATGAAAATCTTGCCACATCTTTTCTTGGAAACCAGACTTCCTCTTGTTAGAAAAAGGCATCCTGTGCTTCGTTCTCTCTTCTTCAGGCTGAGAGAGAGAGCAGTGCGGGTACCATGTGGCTTATTACTGCTCGCATTAAAACACTGGTAACAATAGTCTGCTTTTTGGTCCGAGCCTCATTTTTAAACTCTTAACGGCCCTAATACCGTCGTCCTGCTGTCTAATTGTGTATTAATTCATCATGTAAATTAACCGTGATTTTCTGAATTGTCCTGGGGAAACGTGGGTCAAAACAAAAAGTTTGTGGGCTTGGAATATGACATTTATCCTAAGGGGAGCAACAGAAGCATGTAATGTGTTTATTCGCATCATTGTTTACCAGGACAATTCAAGCTGCTCTTTGTCGGGGTCTCACACCTGGGTCCTGTAAAGACTGGTTAAGGTTCTTTGGTCTCCTGAGGTTGTTCTCATGTCGGATGCATACGCTGTACTCTGCCTCTTTATAACGATACGCTGAACACTGCCTTCTTTTCTGTTTGACATTTATGTCATTCATTTTGGAGAATGTAGATTTTCCCGAGATATATTTTTTAACTGAATCACCTATACTAAAGGCCATTGGCAGAAATGCTATGTTTTTGAATTATGTTATGGAATAATATAAAAATGTAATGTCTGCCTTTAAATTTAACATTTTTGAATTGAAGTGCCAATTTATCGGGAATCCTTTTTTAATTTAAAGTAGGGGATCTGCATTTGTGCATTTTACACTGGAGGAGGCAGTGATATATGTATGTGTGCGTATTATTTTTTATTGTCGGATGTTATAACGAGGCAGAAACGTGTCTAACTTTGCTTTACTGTGGTATGCGAGGACTTCTGCTGGTGTTTCTTGGGCCTTGTGGAGGGATTGTGGAGGGTTTTCTGCTGGGTGTAGAACAAGAGCAGAGAAGCCGCAGCCTTAACGGACCCGTCTCTCTTCCATTTGCAGACATCTCGGAGATCGAGTCGTATCGCTCCTACTCGCCGCAGGAAGATCGACGGTCCCGCCATTCGGACCTCTCGTCCCATTCGTCAAACGAGAGGATACGCGAGAAGCCCGGGTAACCAGCCAAAGTATTTTCATACTCAGCTGTTTCCCATAACCACCCTCCGTTTTGTGGTTCTATTGGGTTTTTTGGTCGCATCCATGGCCATAGATTTACTATCGTCATTTGCCTGACTAGCACTTTGTGTGTTGTTATAGTCAACACCCTTCTGACCAATCAGATTAGAGAATTCAACAGTGTTGCGGTATAAAATAATTGGATAAGCAACCTAACTTTGCCTCTCCAAGTGGTTGGCTGTAAGTGGCACTTCATGGGTGTGATGGTAGTAAGTGAATGCTCAGGCTCAGCTTTTTACCCGTAGTGCTAGAACATCCTGATGGGGGGAATCGATGAGCCCTGTGATTTTGGAACAGTTCACTGTAGAGTGAGGGGAAAAAAATTACTCATATTATTATATCATATAATTATATCAGCGGGTTAAGCCTCGGTTTCTGTGACCAGAAGGTCCCTGGTTCAAGCCCAGCTTCAGTATGTCTGTGGGCCTTTGATCAAGGCCCTTAACTCCCAGCTCCCTGGATGCCACACGAAGTGGCTGCCTTTCACAGCCAAGCTTGCTCTTATGGAGAGCAAAGCTGGGGGAGGTGAGAAGAGAATTCCCCCAAGGGAACCAATAAAGTATCATACTTATTATATATATATATATATATATAATTAATATTCAGAAATAAAAAATATGATTCCATAGTATTGCAGATTTTGGATTTAAAATAAATGTAACATGTCTGACAAATTCTCACAAGTTCTGAAAATGTACTGTGAAATGCCATTTTGGCCATACTGCCCACCGCTTCATGAGACCTGGACTTTTTTTTCAGCTCCCCTTCTGCATTCAGGGATGACCCCCAGAACAAACATAGCAGGGCGGGTAGCGTGCCATCCCCTTTCCGAGGGTCCGAGGACCAGCATCCCCAGCAGGAGCCCATGGAGGAGCCGCCACAAACGCAGGAGCCTCCAGGTATCCACCGCAAACCATGTTTTATGGTTTTTGGAAACCAGCTAAAAATAGTGGACCTGACTGCCAGTTCATCTGCAAAGAAAGAATGCTAGGCCAGGACATTAGCATTGTTATCCTTAACAGTATTATAATATTCTTAACACTCTTAATGGTGTATTTTAGCTGTCCTTAATACAACTCCAAAAATCCTGCTAAGGCCCAGCCCGGAGGATGAGGCCACATACGGGTGAGTAGCTTTTAAATTTTTATTTTTATGGGGATACTCTACGTTTAATGCGATGATTTGCCTTTGTTTTGTTTCTCTGCTTGTTCTGCCTTTTGTTCTCAGGCCATTAGGGTGCAACTGTTCCAGTGGCTCGGGGCATTCAGGGGAGGGCGTTTGTACGTCCCACCCCAACCTCCAAGTGCACCTGTGCTTAGGGTTGCAACGATTCATCGAGTAATTCGAACAACTCAAATACAAAAAAAATCCTTGATGCAAATTCTTTGCTTCGATGCTTTGTTTAATCCACACGACTATGTACTGCTCAGTGATCACTGTGTTTCACACGGAGGGTTATTACTGTCGCACGGTCTACGTTACTTGTAACAGAGCGATAGAAACAGAAAAGAGAGAAACAGAAGTGTAAGAAACGGAGTGGCGCTGCTGTACAGATCAGGTAGCAACAAGGCTGTACAGATTTGGTAGCGACAGCCACACTCCTGTTAAAAAAATGGCGGAGAACTTTTCGGCAAACTTCTGAGTCACTGTGACGGTGAATAGTTCTAAACACTGACATTCATAGCATAGAATCACGGTCATTTCCATTGCTAATTACCAAGCACTTCTTGATAAAATAACAGATTAAAAAAACATTTAATACATTGGCATTACTATATTTAATACTCATATATTTAATACATTGTCATTAATATACTAAATACTATTTTTTGTTTTTATATTGGCGCAGCATTAGCTGCTAATGGTTATCATAATTAATAGTTATGAGCGAAGGTAGCTTAGCAGCTAGCGAGGCTAACGTCCCCATTTCACTGATGATTTTGTCTGCTACATATTAAGTTGTTCTGGTTATGAACTGCTTGATAATTACAGTTAGCTGCACTGCTACCATGTTAATACAGCTGATTTAAAATATCAGTTTACAGCTCTCCTCCGGTTAAATGGGTCAGTGTGAATTTACTACCAAATTTATGGCAAAATAGCTTTCATTATTTTGTGGTAATTTATTTGCCAAAAAATACCATGTTTCGGTAAAGTGTTTATCATTACGTGTGCTTTTTTAGTGCTGCATTTGCAAACAGAGCTCGAACAAAATGTGCTTTTTTCCAGATTATTTCATCTCCCTCATGTTGAATTACTTAAAATACCATCATTTTGGTATGCAGTTTAACCATTAAAACCAATGAGTTGTTCATTTTAAGAGACATGGCTTTTTTCTCTTTTGAATAGTTATTGCACTTTAATAAGACAAAAGTATTTCTTATCAGATTAATCGATGGAATAATCGATAGAATACCCGATTACTGAAATAATCGATAGCTGCAGCCCTACCCGTGCTGCTCGGCTGGCCCAGCGGCTCCGAGGCCTGTTGGGGGGTGGGGGTAGGGGTGTGGGTGGGGGCAGCTCAGCCAGGCGTGCTTCACTTCTCACGCCTGTGCCACTTTTCCCGTTGTTGTGCTGAGCACGAATGAGGCCGAACTGGGACGAAATAGTCTAATAGTCTAGAAATAGTCTGGGCTCAATTTTTCATTACAGCCAGGAACTGACCAGCATATTAGCAAGTAGCATAGGGATCAGCTAGTAACTTAAGTGGTAATCTGTAGTAAAACTAACTAGAGTGCGGAAAAAGCATTGTGTGCCATGTGCACTGTTGTGCACTGTGTACTGTCATGTGTCAACAATGACAATTAATCACTTTCACTTAATTTATTTATAACATTATTGTAATATACTTTCTATAATGCACTTACATTTTATTAGTCGCTGTATTATCTTGATAATATTCAAAGATCTTTTAATTTTGATTCAGAGACATCCCTAATAGCTTTTTGGCTCTGATATGACATGTATTTGACTAACGTCTCTCACACTTCAGTGCTATTGTACTTGATTTAGCCTTGGTGTTTCTGTTCTTTTCCTTTTTCTTTTTTTTTTTTAAGTTAAGCGCCATCATGTGGTGAAGCCAAGTGGTGCACAGCTAGCTGTCAAAGAGCAGTTCCAATATGTGCTTGTGCGCTTGTTTCATTTCATAGGAGCAACACTGTGATGGTGAGCTTCCAGAAGGGGGAAAGTGTTGGTCTGCGGCTGGCTGGGGGCAACGATGTGGGTGTCTTTATCGCAGGCGTTCAGGATGGCAGCCCAGCCCAGGAGGAGGGGCTCCAAACCGGGGACCAGATTATGAAGGTACCTATATCTTTTACCCAAATCTCTAACATTCCTTTTTGCTGAGGATACCAGCATATCCCCATATGGTAAATAGTTAATCATCATCTGCAAGGTTTTCAGAATCTCAAGTTTTTCTTCCAATTCTTGGAAATTGATGCTGTGAAAGGTTGAAAAATCTCATTCAGATATCCAGCCGAGTTACTACTGTTGGCATCTGCATTTTTGACTCGTACATTCATATTGTCATGTGAAACATGATTTCTTATATACTTACCCGGAAGACATACTGTATATACCCCATTGTACTGTTCGGCCATTTGGGGGTTACGGGTGGCCTCGTAACATTCAGTCAGATGGTCATGTTTTAATCAGTATGTGATACCTTGCGATCCCTAATTCTGATTATCGCTGTCAACGTCATTTTACAGTCTTGAGAAAATTAGTCTCCTAAGACATCCAAGGAAGTGTAGTGCAGGCTACACTACAAAGTTGTGAAAATCTTGAGCACCAGTCTTTTGGTGTTAGCGGTGAGATTTAATGATGCATCATCTGCCCTGCAGCTAGACTGTTTGGATGCCCATTGTTAGGCTGAGCTGTACTGTGGCCGGTTGCCTCCCTCCAGGTGAACAACGTTGACTTCAGGGGCCTCGTCCGTGAGGAAGCGGTGCTGTTCTTATTGGAGATACCCAAAGGGGACACCGTGACCATACTAGCACAGAGCAAGTCCAATGGTATGAGCCAAACTCCCCAACCCCCCCCCCCCCCACGTGCGGTTGCATCTCCGAACACCCCCAGTCTACACAACAATAACCATCTTGTATTCTAATCGCAATTCCCTTAATTAGTCTTAGCTTTGGGGATTCTCAGTGGTCTCATTAAAGGCCAGCATCAGTGGCCATGACAGAAATAGTTGAGAATTAGAAGTTCTAGAACCAGGGGTGTCACGATGCCCTCTTTCACATGAATGCACATAATACTGTAAACATTTCAGCAATAACCCCCCCTCCAAGAGAAAGCAAATCAGTCATAAGGATTCATTCTTTTCATCAGCCTATATCCTACAGTCAATATCCAACAACCAAATGTGTTGTAGTAAGAAAAAAAAAAACTAACGAAATTATAGAATGATATATAATTTCAATTATGGTTCCTTTATTGTGTACGTCAGTCTGCTGCAGACCTGCCTTTTGTTGCTCACCCTCATTGATTTAACAGCGATACTCGTAGCCGTCTTTGTTTCAAAGTGTAGCTGGTAGCACTGGCAATAGAAATAGAACTGGTAGGAACCAGTTTTAGCCAGTGACATCATGGCCTGTGCTTTTTGTGGTGCCGGGAAAGCTCTTTCTCACCCTTGGCAGGGCTGGCATGAGGGAAAAGGGCATTTATAGAATATGCAAAGCAAGCTCTGGAACATGACAGCATGCCACGACAGCGTAGAAACATGATGCGAACTAGAAGCTGGCTTTCCAGGCACATCCAGCCCACAATGATACAAGATTTCCTGTGTATTTTTCACCAAGGCTGTAATACTATAATACTGCTATCCTGACTCAGGCGGCAGCATAACCTGACTGAGGAAGACTAGTTTTGAATATTACCAGTGTGCCTGATCCCTTTGATTATGGGGGTAATTTCTCTGTTGCATTGCCAACGAGGTGCCCTACTTTGCGGGGCAGATTTGATATTAACACGGTGCTGAGGAGGTATGCATGCATGCATGCGTGTGTGTGTGTGTCGCTGGCCCTGCATGAGCCTGGTCTCATCTGTGGGGCAGTAATCCATTAGCAAGTCAAATTCTGTGAAACAAGCAGGTGGGTGAGAGGGTGGTGAGCATTTGGAGCTGCTTTTGAACTTGGAATCCCACCAACTGCGGTATCTGGGTCCCGTCAGGGTGCAACTGGAAGGGACGTGGACTGGGTAGCGATGACCTCGGCTGTAGCGTGTGCTATTTGTTCCCCTGCCTGGGACAGCGCCCCCAGGGGACTGCCGGCTAGGTATTGGGGGGGGGGGATATCAGACTGGGTCAAAGCTTCAGGGAGTGAGGGGAGGGGGGGTGGAGGGGGAATTAACAACAGAATGATGAAGTGGGGTGGGGTGAAGGGAGCTATTTGGGATTGTGTTATTGTTCTTAGTGGAAAATTATATTACTTCTCCCCATGTAAAAAAAAATGATAAACAAGAAACTATATTGTCTATTGTCAAAGCAGCAATACTTAGAAGAGCCTCGCAGCTGCATGTCATTGAGGGTTTGTACAATGCTACAGTTCTGACACTAAGAATACAGAATACAATAGTCGTTGTTTATATTACTAGTGACGGCATGGGTTTTCCTAAACTACTGCCTCATTCATTTCCATAAAAACAATAAAGAGTTGAACAGTAGGTGGCAGTAACAATCTGTCGTCTTGCGATAATTGCTCTGATATCTTTTAAAAATGGATTTCATATACATTTACAAAATACATTTCAGATTCATGTGTAAAAGTACTATGCCTGAGGGAGGTGTGGTGCCTCAGTAGGTAGCTCTTTTACACCTCTAGGGCTGAGGGCTGAGGGTTCGAAGCCTTCCTTTATTCCATGTGTATCGAGTTTGCATGTTCTCCCCGTGTCATGCAAGTTTGCTCTCACATACTAACATGCTTCCTGGTGTCTCTAATTAGTGAGTGTCTGTGTGTGTGCACCCTGCAATGCCCTGGTACCCCATCCAGGCTGTACCTTGTGCCCTGTGATGCCTGGACGGGCTCCTGGATCCTCTCATAAACCATAATAGGATAAGTCATTAGTTAAAGGGTGAAAGTGCCATTATATCATATTAATGATGTTTTCATGAAATTTATTTTTATTCTACCTGTGGAGGACTGTACACCTAGGAAATATTTTGGCCTAGTTAACCCTTTCAGATGCAGCATCACAGTGAAGTTCTCCCTCTGTTTGTTAAACGTATTTTTACATTCTATATTTAGTCCAGCCAAGGTTTCTGTTATTTAAGGCTGGAAAGGTGCAGGTGTGCCTACTGGAGGTGACCCAACTGGAGGCTCATTTGTCTCTCTGCCTTGTTCCAGTTTACAAGGACATCCTGGCGTCCGGCCGAGGGGACTCGTTCTTCATCAGGACCCACTTTGAGTATGAAAAGGAGTCTCCACAGGGCCTGTCCTTCTCACGGGGAGAGATCTTTAAGGTGGTGGACACCCTGTATGACGGAAAACTGGGCAACTGGCTGGCTATTCGAGTAGGACGAGACAACCAGCTTCTGGAAAAGGGCATAATTCCTAACAAAAGCAGGTGACCTTGGAGCTGTTATGCTGTTTTCCTGTTGGATTGGTTGGGGAATATCATACTACTACTAGTATAATACTACAACTAGTATTACTAGTACTACCACCACATTGTTGTTCTGTAGGATGTTTAGCAGTTTTTTTCACCTTTGGAGTCTCATAGACCGTAACTGATCGTCTTGCCTCGGCCCCCAAATTACACCATCCAGCTCCCAGCATGTCTACATGCTGCTCGCGGCACTGGGGTTTCAAACTGATGCTGTACGCGGTGTGAATGAGAAAGGCCCTTAGCGTCAGGCCCGGCAGCTGTGAGTGATGTGCTAGGTGTTAAATCAATTTCAAAAGAGCTTTGTCAGGGGCTCACGCCACCTTGCGTCAGTCTGCCGGGGATGGAGAAAATCAGGAGAGTGCGGGCCCTAGCAGGAGTGAAAGGTCTTTACAGCTATGGTACTCTTATCCAAGCCCTTGTAAGTAATGTATTAGATGCTTAGACATGAGAAAATGTCACAGGAAGGAAGATTAGACTGACAGAGGGTGATTCTGGAGTGTGTTCTTTACGTGACCTTCCTCAAAGAGCCTGTGTGCTCACATAGCTTGATCTTTCTCCTCCTGCATGGTGATAGCACTGGATGGTCGCCAGCTAACATTTATAACTAAAATTCTCAGGTTATACTGTGACTGAGGACATGCCAAGGCATAGTCTGAAAGTCCTTTAAGCTTTTGCAAATTTCATGTTGATTCTGGAAAATGATTTTGCATCAAATCCTTTATATTGCTCTGTTACCCGACAGCAGGAAGTTCACACTAAAAGAAAATTTCACAAGACTGGTCATCATATAATTGTCTATGAAAGGCTTTGGCATATAGCAGACATCTCCCCTGTCATGGTCTCAGCTTATCCTTGATTCACCTTAATAGGAATAGCTATACATGGGAAATACTTTGACGTGTCTGTCTTTCTTCATCAGGGCTGACCAAATGGCCAATGTCCAGAATTCTCAGAGGGGGGCAGGAAACGACAGAGCTGATTTCTGGAGGCTGCGTGGCCAAAGGGCAGCTCGGAAAAAGGACCTCCGGAAGACCCGCGAAGATCTGAGCGCCGCCCCCATCGGCACCCGCTTCCCTGCCTACGAGCGGGTGGTCTTACGGGAAGGTAAGTCCTGCCTCTCCTTGCCTCCCTTGCCTGTTACAGAGTGGTCTAGGTAAAGCCTGCCACCTTACCAACTCAGCCTCTGAAGGATTGGACAGTTCAGTTGACCCTCTAATCAAGAGTGACCAGATTATATCAGTAAAGTATGAGGTGCACCTGACAGGGTTGTATAATAGTGTTATGAAGATATCATCCTCATCCTACACCAACTGGAACTTGCTGCAAGAATTTATCAGGGATTTACTGCTTATATCTGGACATTTGGAGATCCCAGGTGGCCTCTGTGCCTGCAGACTCTCAAAAAAAAGAGGCTTTTCAGAGAGCTTGGAAAGTAACAGGGGAGCGACGAGAAGAGGCAGTATAGAAAACAAATCTGCACTCCCAAGCATGGCTCAGGATCACAGTGGCGCAAGGCACATTAGGATGCATTTTATTGACTCGTTAATGAGATTTATTGATTTGAAAGCATCTGCAGTGTAACGTGTCCTTAGGCAAGGATGATAAGCTGCCATGAGGACAGGGGGTTGGGGACACTTCTGGACTGGTAGTTGATTACCTGAAGTCCTGAAGTTCAGGGTATTGTAGCAGGAAACATGCCTGGGTGTAACCTTGAGTGTGACCTTGCTTTGCTCTTTTTGTCAGCTGGTTTCAAGAGACCTGTGGTGCTGTTTGGACCCATAGCTGATGCAGCTATTGAGAAGCTAGCCGCAGACCTGCCTAATGAGTTCATGATTGCCAGTAAGTGCAGCACCTTTGTGCTGGTGTAGTGATGTAGCAACAAGGCTGTGGTCCAGGGAAACTCATCATTCTTTCTTTGCCCAACTTCCCGTGTCATTTGCACTATTTACACGATTATTTGGGTAGTGCATCTCCATCCATGGCTGCCTCACATCTCTCCTTCAGAAACAGAGCCCAAAGATGCCGGGTCAGAAAAGTCCCCAGGCGTGGTGCGACTGAACACCATCCGGCAGATAATTGAGCAGGTTTGGGCCACACCAGTCTCTGTCTGCGTCACGGCTGTGTAGAGACAGATTCAGGTCGTACGGTGATCAGCTGACCTGCTGCCGTCCTCGCCCTCGTCCTCACTCCCCCCCCGCCCCCCCCAGGAAAAGCACGCTCTGCTGGATGTGACGCCAAAGGCTGTGGACACACTCAACTACACTCAGTGGTATCCCATCGTCATCTTCTTCAACCCCGACAGTAAACAGGGGGTGAAGACCATGCGCCAGCGTGTCATCCCAGGCTCCAGCAGAAGCTCCCGGAAGCTGTACGACCAGGCAGCCAAGCTGAGGAAGACCTCCACACATCTCTTCACTGGTCAGTCTGAGCAGCAAAGCCCAGCTTTGCACGCCTGTGAAAAGATCACACTCCCAGAAATTAATTTTTGGAAAAAAATGGGATAGACTGATAACAAGTACAATCACTGTTACAAGTGCTTTTTAGTTGTTACAGCCCAAAAGTAATGAGTCAGCAGCCAGTAAACAAGCAGTTTCGACAGCCTGAGCTTGTACTGCTGGCTCGCTCCGTCTCGTATCTGATACGTCGTTTGTGTTCCTGCGGCCACCTTTTCTGGTCCCTTCAGCCACAATTGATCTGAACTCTGCCAACGATGCGTGGTTTGGGAGCGTGAAGGAGTCCATACGCGAGCAGCAGGCTCAGGCCGTGTGGGTGTCCGAAGGGAAGGTAAATGGAGGAGGCCAGGCCGCGTGATAAACACCAGCATCCCATCACAGTTCCACTTCTCAATTCAGGCTCATTAATCCTGCAGTGTTTCTACCTCCTTAATTCTTCACGTTATACATTTTTTCTAACTGTAAACAAAGGCTCCTACATCTTTAACTTTTTAATGCTTGCCCTCTTTGGTTATTTCATTCTTTCGATCATTATCTTCGATTTTCGCGCTCCAGGATGAGCCCTCGATGCCTGTTTTGTGCATGGTTTCTTTGCATGCTTTGTTGAACATCTTCAGTTGGTGGTGGTCTACAGCTTGGCTCTTTTTTGTTTTTGTTTTTGTTTTGCTCCTCTCTGTACAAAGATCCATCATGTGTCTCTTTTAGCTGGACGGGACAGAGGGGGATCTTGATCTCCATGACGATCGCATGTCCTACCTCTCAGCCATGAGTGCCGACTATCTGAGCATGGATAGCCGGCTCGTCAGTGACTATGATGACACGGCCGACGAGGGCGGGGCCTACACTGACAACGAGCCGGACGAGCTGATAGGCGAGCATCACGTTTCTGCCATCAGTCGATCCTCCGAGCCCGTTCTAGCAGATGAGGTGAGGTCTCGTACAGTAGTGGAAGTAACAAGTTCTCCAGTCCTGGTGAGGAAGGGCTCATCTCGCATAACATATGCACATACATATGTACTTCATATACTGTGTAAAAAGTGGAAATAGTGAACTTAGTATAACTATCAAGACATATCTCTTTGTTGGAATTGAAGATAAATACTATAAACAAAAAATGCAGGCTAAAGTTCAGCAGAAAGGTTAGTTTCACCAGGTCATTTGCAATCACACTTTGTATCGTGCTGTGTCTTCCTGTGAACACGCTCAGTATTCAGTATATTCAGTCAAGAAAATATCAGTATTGGGTGCCATCTGCCTGACCAGCACCTTGAAATGCTGTTCTAATTCACGGTTCCTCAAATCCGGTCCTGGACAGCCAGAATTCAACAGACTTCCCTGTTATATAGGTTTCAACGGGAGATCTGCAAACTGAGCCGGAGCCTGGGTTATCTGTCGACAGACGCTGTCCCGTATCCGGTGCCAGGCCCAGTCCCCCGTCTTCCCTCACACCTCTCTTTCTCCTATTGCCTCTCCCGTAGCTTTTGAGGCGACCGAGCCCAGATTCGCGAATGCGTATGAAGACGTTCGGGATTCGGGAGCCACTTCGGGAATCTAGCCCCCCTCCTCCCTTTGTCCCTGAAACTCCCAAGGTGAGACCCCCTCTCCACACCCTCCGTCTTCTCCTAGATGTCACTAACCACACCGCTGTAGCCTTTACGCTACCAGGATTGGTGGTCATGAGGTGAATGAGGGCAACGGGAAGGCCAGCCAGAAAGGACCTGGTGTTGTTACTACTGCCTGCCTTCTAGCTAGCAACACAACCATCTTCTTCTTTTTAAAGAATGGTGCTCCAAGGCTAATGTGTCTTCCCTGAGATTCTAAGAAGCCCACAGACTGCTGACTTTGCAGAACCCCACTGCACCCACGCATTGGGGGGAAATCAGCTTTCAGCTGGGATGTACTGTAGCACTGCAGCCTTGGGCGTATCTGGGCGAGGCAGGTGTTAGACCGCTTCAGCTGGATCTCTCCAGGGGCACGCATGAGAGTGCTGTGTGTGTGTGGTGGGCAGTTCTACATTCTAGACTTGTGGACGAAGAGCTTGTTACCCTTACAGATGAAAGCACAGTCCCGGGACAAGGGGCTTCGCGCGCAACCCAGCCCCAGCAGAAGCTACGACTCTCACTCCAGCAGTCCCACGAGCAGCGATCACCCGCGCAGCCAGGACTCCTACAGTGGAAAGCCCCTACCGCCCCCCGTCGCCCTCAAACCCACCTACCGGTCCCGCATCCCCAGAGGGGTGCCAGACAGCCAGCCCCCTGGAGACCAGGGGGGGACACAGGAGAGCCCCGATGACCCATCCCAGAAGTCCTTTCTTGGCAAGCTGAAAGCTTTTGAGAAGATGGACCACTTTGCTCGGGCACAGAGGATGCTGGAGCTTCAGGAAGCTCAGAACGCCAGGGTGAGCTCATCATTTGTATGCAGGGCGACCCTGCTTGTTTTATTTCCATTAGCTTAACCTACATACTGGCATTTGGCCGTTAAATGGGGCATATTGATTGGTTTATTCCTATTGTCGTATTGCTTTTTAGCTGGAAATTGCTCAGAGGCATCCGGATATCTATGCGGTTCCTTTGAAGCCACCAAAGGCTGACCTCAGCCGACCGCAACCAATAGGGTAAGAAAGAAATCTAATCATGTGACCGTGATCTTTATATTGACTAGGGCAGGAATATCTTTTCCGTCTCTGCCTATGATGATGCAGCCAAAGCTTATGCTTCAGGACACAGAACTTCCTTGATGTTTTTGAGATCATATAAACTGTTGATCGCAGGGGGATAGTGTTATTATTGATTTACATTTATTTACACTTACTTCATTTACTTGTCCAAACTGATGTACAAGTGAGGCAAATAGCACGTCACAGACATTCGTGTTGTCAAGGACTCGACTAGGCATAGGGACTAATTTTTTCCCATTTGCGCCATTGAATTAATGGGGCAATTGACTCAGTGATACAGCAGCGCCCCCTCTGTGGCTACAGGGTAACAGCAGGGGTAAGCAGTAGGGTTAGAGCGGCAAATGGGCCAGCTCATGGGGTAGTTTACTTAACGAGATCTGGTTCTACAAAATGGATGAACTGTTGTACTAAGTGGGCGTATATATAATCTGCTAAACAAACATGTAAATGTTCGATCAGGTTAGGAGTGAAGCAGCTTTGGTGTGGGGGGAATGTCAGAGCCTCGTAAAGCCTGTTCGTGTGTGTGTGTGTGTGTGTGTGAGAGAGCTGTTATTCCACCTACTGAGCTGCTGGGATGACAGTCTGACTCCTGTGTCCAGCTCGAGCTCGCGCCCGGAGCCCCAGACCACGCCCTCCAAGCAGCCCTACTCCGAGAGCCGGCCTCCGTTTTACCACGGTGAGGACGAGGAGTACCGGCAGCAGCTGGCCGAGCAGAGCAAGCGGGGCTACTATGCCGGCTCTCAGCAGTACCAGGACACTGAGCTCTAGAGGCAGCTATAGAGGCAGAGCCTCGGCTGGCCTCCTGCCACCATTCCACAGGGTACATACACTCCCTGCACCGACCTGCTGCTGACTCAGAAGCCTTCCTCTTTTTATGTTGTCCTTGCTTCTAAGAAGTTCGAATATCTGTCCATGTGGATAAAACAAGTCGGATTTATTTGTATTTACTTGTATTGTTTTGTTTGTTAATCAGGAGCCACTTTCAATTGCCTATGCAAACATTTCGGTTTCTGCAGAGCAGCTGGAAACGATCTCGCCACGTGCCCCTTTTTCTTACTCCGAACCAAAACCTCTTGACTTTTTGCAGCCTGTTTTTGTTACATTTTGTTTTTGTAATCCTCGAAGAGCGAACAACTTCCGGTCTGTTTCGCCAGGTCATTTGTACACACGTTCGCTCATCCTCTTTCCATCTATTCCTGCCTTCTTGTGAACACGCTCAGACACACATGCGCACACTGGGATCCGCTAATGTGTTTTGAAGTGCCTTTTTCCTTTCAGTACCATGGTTGTATGATGCACATAGGACAGACAAGCCCATTGTGAGCAGAGAACCGTCCCGTTCCGAAGGGATAACAGGGAACCAACGACACCAGATCCTTAACGATAAACGTCCCCGTCTTCATTGCGAGCAGTGTATGGTCAGAACGGTCTCTTTCAGAATTAGGATTCTGAAAAGACTGGCTGGAATATGAAAGTCCTGTGATTTATTTTTTGTTATGACCACAAATTTTGAATGTATACTGCATCGGCTTGATTATATGTTGGTTTACGATATTTACATGGATGAGCTACAGTGTTTCAAACATGGTTTTCATTCGCAGCATTCCGCTTGTTTGGAAATAACTGTGAGAAGAATAAGGCCATGGGCCTTTGGTCTAGTGTCAGCCCTTGGAGTTTAATTTGCTACACCAAATAGAAATAAAGCTAACAAGTTAATTTTTTTAAAAAGGTAAACAGTATTATAATAGATAATATAAATACACTTGTTTTTACTGCAGTATAAAATGTATTTTACAGAAATTTGGTGTTAAACTAAGTCTCACATGCTCTGTACACAAACTTTTGAGCCATGTCATTATCCCTGGCCTCTGGGAGCCTCACCCTGAAAAAACGATGAAATAATAAACCAATTCTGTTAATGTTTCTTTTGTCTTGAACACTTTTTTTTTATTAGTAACACAATGGTGAAGAAAAGTTTCATTACATGATATATGCAGTAGATGCCTACCTCAAACCCTGCTTTTGCATATATTACACAGATAACCACCAGGGGGAGCTCAAGTTTGTTTCACAAATGTATAGTCTGAGAAATGTGATTTATATGGAGATTGGCCCGAAGGTTTTATTGAACAGCTAGATTGTATTATTATTGATTATCAGTCTTTTATAAAAAAAAATATGTAATGAACCAGATGATGTGATACTGGGATGCTGCAACAAATTAATTGTAAATGAATGCAGAGCTCTTAATCTTTGGTGCTGGACTTAAAGTCCAGAACTGTAAATGTACCTCCAGGTATGGTGCTGCAAAGCCCCAATGATAATCTAATAATACAGTAGCAGTATTATTTGTGTGAAAATTAAATAACACGTGGACAGCATAAAAGGAGTTAAAAAGGGATGCTAAAGAAGGTTCACTGTAAATGTCACAGTCTTTGCTGCAGGGCAGGAGCTCTGTGAGTTGGCTGTCGTCTTTAGGTTAGCGTTGCCTTGATGTTACGTCTCAGTTTTACTGAGAAACCCAAAACTTCTGTGTAACTGAAGCCAGGTTGAGGTACTGCCAGGCTTCTGGCTGAGACAGGAACATGCCATAGCAAGTGTCTGAGAGCAGCTGGACATTTCCCATGTGCTCCAATCTGACTGTGCCAGCCAGCTCTCCAGAATGGGCAAGGTAAGCTTGGTGGAGATTTATTTATATTATATATATATATATATATATATAAATAAAAGTTAAATGCCACTAATTAGGTGCAAAATATACAAACACCAATAAACTTATTGAATGTATGCAAATGTGTGATTCTAGTCTGATTTTAAAAAGACTGTGGTGTTTAACTGCAATACTCTATAGGCGTGGCTAATTGCATAAATTACAGGATTGCCTCAAAGTTGATTAATTCAAAGCACAGTGGGCCCTGAGGAGATGGACCTTTTGGAGATTATACTGTCAGAGATGAGAAGAGAAACCAATAGCAGACACTATGGACTTGCAGAAAGGATGCCAGTAATCCAAGAGAATAACAGAACATGGGCTGTCCTGCTTTGTTAAAGGGTTGGAAATCAGAAGGGCAGAAGATGGAGGGCTGTCAGGAGTTGGAGCTGTTCTAGTCTGGGGGGTTATGGAGTGAAAAAGTGAACAATTTAGAGT
The DNA here is from genome assembly GCA_026780765.1 of Petrocephalus schoutedeni. Taxonomy (NCBI): domain Eukaryota; kingdom Metazoa; phylum Chordata; class Actinopteri; order Osteoglossiformes; family Mormyridae; genus Petrocephalus; species Petrocephalus schoutedeni. The sequence goes on along the minus strand of JAODKL010000040.1, from coordinate 11,019,584 downwards.
GGCAATGTCACCATAACGGCAACAAGGGATTAAACTCTTAAGATGTGTTGTGGAGGAGAGTATCAGTTTTGGTATATTAGACAAAGAACAAGTGGGAACAGGCGACCGCTGTTACATGGTCAAAGCGAAGAATTACAGTCAACAGCAACACCAACGCTCCTGGAGATTTTCAGAACAAGAGAATTCAAGATTTTGGTACAGGGCTTTGGGACTAGAGTGGTGCACCCAGGGGTGCCACTAGAGATACTGGGCCCCCAATCAATTTATGTTCTGAATGAGTTTATGAAGCAACTCATTAGCAGCAGCCGTGTCGTAGTGGTTACTGTGTGAATATTGCCGCAGCATTATAATTATCAGAGTCATTCCCACGAGGTTTTAAACTGATAGATTACTTTAGTCAAGTCATTCCAGTTGCGTATTTACAATGCATATCTGTAGGGTGTAAGGACCTCCCCCGTCGGACTTGGCTTTAAATAATGACCAGGAGCCTTCAGCACACCGCGGTGGCCCCGCGCCCATGTGCTCCTCCGAAGTGAGCGCGTCCCCTCCCCTTTTTGACCCGCTGCCAAAATATGTGAAATGCAATCCAAACACCCGGTCACAGAGCAGTTATTTTAAAACTTAAAACTCAGCTATTTCTATACGAACATGGGGAGAATAAATAATGGATTGGTGGAAAATATCCCGACAAAGACTCGGTAACTAAAAAAAAAGGAAAAAGGGGGGGAAAAAACTATCCACGGAGTACAATGCGATGATGCCGTCCATTGTGGACGGGCTTTTGTTGCGCGCCGTCGGCTCTTTTACGGACTGAAGCGCTTCGATGTCTCTGCCCGTGGTCCTCCCTGGATCTTGTTGTCCTGTTGCCGGGGTCTCGCTGGCGTCTCAGTTAGCCGATCCGGCTCACAGGAGTCGCCCCCGTTGCATTTCCGCTGGTGCAGCTCGCATGCCCGCTTCCCAGTCGCGGCCGATCCCTGCGCTGCTCCCCGGCCGCCCGCTGCTGTCCCTGGGACTGCTGCAGCTGGTGCTGGGCTGCTCCATGGTGGCGCTGTCCTTCGGGGCGCTGTCGCTCAGCAGCTCGCCCCCGATCCGGAATTCGTGCCCGTTCTGGGCCGGCTCCTCCGTAAGTACGGCTCCGGTAGAACTCCCGGCCCTGTTTTCGGGGCGCGGGCCAGCGCCGTCATCCGCTGGTCCATATTTCAGTTGCTAATTTTACTAGCATGCTACAGGCAGAGGCGCGGCCACCGAGTAACGGCCCGCTTTGTGGGGGGTTAGCTAGAGCAGCGTGCTCGGTGTGCAGCGAGCGTTAGTCGGTCACAAGGGGACTCGGGAGCCGCGCACCTGAGTTAGCGGCGGTGACCGAACGCGGCTCGGCAACATCAACAGGTATCCTCCCATAAGCGGGCCCTGAAAACGGGCACGGCAGCGGGGGTCGGGGGTCCGGGCTGCGGCGCCGCTCCGACCGCGCTCACTCGTATGTAAACGCATAAACTAAGGCTGGGCGGTTCATCGAATTTTTATTTCAGTTACGGTTATTGTTTCCAATGATTATTAAAACAAAATAATCACGAGTAAACTATTATTGTGACACATTTCACGTCCACGTTTTTTTTTCTTATGTTATAAATACATTGCACCCCATTTCGTTTTTCTCAGTTGAATTTAAGTTCTTTTTTTTTTAAGTAAATGCATGATATTTGCAAAGTCAATGAGTAATCGCCTTAAGGAATCCTGATCTCAATACTGATCAATATAATCGTGATTAGGATTTTTTTTACGTAATCGTGCAGTCCTAATATAAGCCAACCAGCTTAGTGAAAAATAAAAACAATGAAAATGTTAAGTAATCGTGTGTGTGTGCGCGCGCAAGCATGCCGAGCACCGTGTGACTGGTACGGCTCTGATCCGACACGATGACAGCCGTCCTGGCGTTTCAATTTCGCCCTAATTAGTGTAATTAATACGGTCTAATCAGTAGCAGAAACGCATATTGTTACATGTCAGTGTTATCATTATTGCAGTAATTGAAATATCTCTGTCCGAACGTGTGCCTGCATTGCATTAAAATGTGGGACATCCCGTCCAGGGTGTTCCCCAGCCTTGTGCCCTATGCTGGGACAGGGTGCTGGCCCTGGCAACTATGATCAAGAAAAGCAGTTGGAAGGTGGAAGGATATTCTAGTAACGCTAGTTTTATGAACTAAAAAAGACAGTGTATTGACTTCCTGTCGATGCTATTAGCAGAGTATTTTGATAGCAAAAGTGGCTGGGTTGCCAAAAGACCTCATACTTACTTTAACCGGAACAACCATACTGTGTTGGACAGTAGGGGGGTATCCTGTTTCTGAAGGTCCTCACCTCAGTTGCACCGTTCCACATGCACCATGCATATCCAGTGTTATGTCAGGTGATCTGCAGAGTAAGGCAGGGTTATCTGGTACATATGGTGCGTTAAGGTATCCTCTGACCGTAATTGTGTCAGAGCATTCTTAATGGTCCGGAGATGGTTTGAGAAAGCTGACTGGTGCAAACTTCCTCAACATAATTCATAACTATCTGTTATGTACTCTTAACCTGTACTCTTGATATTAAGTTCAGTTTTAGCATTACTAACCCAATAGCAAGGGGTCCACTACCATTCAGTGGTATATCAACAAAATGACAATATATGCAGTATATTCCCTGTTCTATGTGTGATGCTACTGTAGTCTCACCAAGTTGGTGTCTCAGTAATTAACATTACACTATATAAAGAAAGTCAGCGCTATATAAGGACTCAGCTTTTTAGGTCATAGGTGAAGATGTTTCGCTATATTTAGTTTTTCTTTAATTATCCTGCAGTGACGTCATTCAGTTGCATCTCGCATACCAGTGTGTGTTTTGTAGTATACCTAATATTTTTTTGTTTTTATTATGGTAGCTGCTATGGTCTGTTGTTGTAGAATAATTGATAATTAACTAGTTTAAAAACTGCTTAACACCTGTTTGGATACAGCATGCTTTGGTTCCATTTCCAATAAACTTGATGCTTACAGAACTAATTTCGTGAACTATCCATTTTGTGTTACTCTTAGATGTAGTGTTTTGCAAGCATCCCATAAAACACGGATTCGACTGGGAGACCTGCATGGTGTTAAGGCCAAGTTACATGTTGTGACTTGTTTTTCTGAAGCTTGTTTTTCTGAAGCCATGACTGTTTTGAGGTGTTTTCATGCGCATTTGGTTCAAAACATCTGGCATCTGTTGCTTCTGCAAAAAATATTTCGGGTGAGGTATGTTTAACTGACTTTACATTTCCTTAATGCTGTTATATTAAAATTATGTGACATCCACACTTACAGATATACGGTTTTTCTGTTCTCATTGTCCAGTATCAGACTCAAATAGTTTTTTAAATTGTAATTCTGGTTATGGGCATTTTATAAGAAATAAAGGTCCATTTAAATAATTGGTTAGAGGTACACAGGTAATATTAAAAATCAGTTCTCCAAAAGAATTTGTCTCTAACTTTCAAGCAGTAATATCCTTCCAGTAAAATGTATGAGGTATTTCTACATGATGCTGAAATGTGTCAGTATTTATTTCCAGGTGAGAGTGGAGGTGGATTGAAGTCCAGAATAAATGTGACCTAAATACCCTCAAAATATATTTTTTAATTATTATAAAAAGGCATAGCTGTGTTTTGTTCTTCATAATTAACTCCTCCCTAAATATCACAAAAAATGTTCTAAATTAAATATTAAAATAAAAAAAAATATATTAAAGGGGTCGTTTTTCACGTCTTGAAACATTACTGAGGTAAATGCTGTCCTCATACTGGTATACTTGGTGTTGACCTTTCAATAACAGTGAGGGCATTTAACATTGCAGTTCCACAACCCCCCTTTATAGTTGTTTTACATGATACGTATGCCTATAGTTCAGTTTTTCTTTATGCTTCCCCTTTCTTTATTATAAAGAAAGACTGATTACACTTTTCACTTGGCATTCAAATAGCTTTCAGTATATATTGTGCGCCTTGTAACATTTCTGGTAGCATGGCTGGAGGTCCTGAGTGATTTATGCAGGCACAGAACCAGAGGCACATTGTACATTTCTCCAGTGCATTAAGCCTTTTAAAACTACCCTGCAGCTGCTCACCAGTTATTTGGAAACGCTATGGAAAGTTTAACTTGAATCCCTACAGTACATGTTAGTGCGTGTGCTCTTCTGTGTGCCTGACATGGTTGGATTTCTGTTTTGCCTCTGCTTGTGTGTGTAGGTTTGTGTAGGTTTGTGGCAATACCTGTCAGTTTTTAGCTTGTGGGGGCATTTTCCAGGTCCACACAAAAATCTATGAATGCAATCAAAAAAGTAAAATGCCAAAAGTCTTGTTTTTTGTTTGGTTACTCATGGTTAAGGTTGTCATTGCTGGAATTAGGGTTTTTTCCAAAGAAATGAATGGAGAGCTCCCACAGTGATAGGGGTGCAAACATGCACATGTGTGTGTGTGAGAGAGAGTGTGATGCTGTCGTGTCCCTTCGCCCTGTGTATCCTTCTGTTTTACTCTTTTTTTTTGCTTTTTGCAGGTTATAGTCTCAGGAATCATTGGCCTCACAACATGGAGAAGACCAATGCTACTTTTGGTAGGTGGCTTATGTCCATACATACTTCTAGTCTTCAGCCCTGTATTATACCAAACTTTATGGAATTTCGGATCTAATAATATTTCCATGGTCAGCTGAATTGTGGTCCTGTCTGTTATTTTAGAGGAAAACTGAATTATTTTGAGAGGGATGCCCTGTGACTATAGGCTTGGCCTGTCAGATCCTAAGCCTGGACTATTAGTATAGAGATGCCATACATTGTCAGACAGAAAAAACTTTCCAGCTTTCCACAGAGTTATACACCATGCTGTATACTTTTAGCAGTTAAGTGTGGTTGATTGTTGGTTCAGCTTTGCATGCATGAGCTCTGTAGTGCCTTTATAGAGTGTTCTTTATAGAGTGTCTTGGTATGTCACGGAGCTTGAAAACCTTGCTGGGGAGGTTTTTGTTTTATTTAAGGCCTGGGGAGGTTTTTAGAAATCTATCAAAAAATTAGTGCTGTTACCTGAGAGCCTGCACTGAATAAGTGGTTGCAAGATGGAAGTTTTGCCAACTTGAGGTCCTCTGGGAGATCCTTGAGCGATTCTAAAGGCATTTTGCAGACACTCAGCTGTTCAGGGTTCTCTGGAATGTGTACCTTTGTGTTAATGCCTAAATTAGCGTTTGTCTATTAGTGAGAGAGAGGTTCTGCAGCCAGTGCGCAGTCATGCCAAATGCTATTTGCGCGCACACAAAATTTCGGAGTCTATTCATAAGTTTCACCAAAGGCCATTTCAGGGGTGCTTATGAGTGGGTTGGTGCGAGATTTTGTAGCCTCTATTCACAGTCTCCAATCCCATATCCGGCCTAGAAGTAGACGTACTTTGTCAAGGCTCATGAGATCAGTATGGACTCCTCTTGCTGCATGTTATATAGAGGCTATAAATATAGCCTCTTGCATGTCCCAACACACACATGCTATAGCTCAGGCATCTTGAAGTAAGAGGATCATGCTGCGAATCCAAAGTTTGATGTGAAAAAGAGATTGATATTCGAAGCTGGCCGGCGAGCTTCATCAGAGATCTGTCACATGATATGCTTTATTTTTACTGTAGCAGAAGGTATTGTATGTGGTCCATTGTCGTACCATTCTGGGGCAGACCCAATCAGGAAACTCCAACAGCTGTGTTTTTAATTTGAGAGGTTAAGCCAGGTTAATGTGTAGCGTGTATGGCCTGTAATTGGAGAGGCTGGCTGAGAGCTATAGTAAAAACCCTTAAAACCAAGACGCACCTCTGACAGAGCTTGATTTAGTTCCAGTTTTACCCACGGTAGTAATACACACACATATGTATGTATATATGTAAGTGTGTATGTATGTGTGTATAATATATATATATATATATATATTATATATATAAAGGTACAGAAGAGCACAATGCATGGAAGAGAATGGTCAGGCCCCTATGAAGACCTTGGGTATTTCCTGGTGTAGGCAAGATCTTAACAAAAGTACTGGAATCCAGGAGACCATAAACATAAACAAGCCATATTACATGTTTGTCTCCTGCAGGTGAACCTCTTTGTCCTTCTTTCCGTGGTCTGTGTCCTGCTCAACCTGGCTGGATTCATCTTGTGCTGTCAGGGAGCACAGCTGGTGTCCAGCAGGCCGCATTGTCAACTGGTAAGAGAGAGCCTCGTTTTGAGGCACCGCCAAAAACCAGTCCAGTAAAAGCCAGAAAGGAGCGGGCCAGGCCAAAAACTTGCATGGTTACCCTTCGCTGTCTCAGCCAGCAAGGTACCATTATCCGACTGTGGGCTGATTCTCCCGAGCCTCACCTTCAACACGTATGGGTTTTACTGGAGTTTCAGATGTCAGGAAACTTACTTACAAAAATATCTTAACCTTATCAAGCTGATTTTTCTTATGGTAAGAACCAGTGATCTCAAAGCCTATGCAACGGGGCCGTCGCTAGCAGGATTGTTGAGGACTTCATGATTGTAGGTTCAATTATCCATGGATGGCACAGAGTTTGATGATCAACTGAAATGGCCATTGCTTTGAGTTAATTTAAAAGTATTCAAATCTAAAATAAAATTTGCTGTCTGATAACACATATGTTGACATGCTGTAGCTTGCAGGTGTTAAGTGTGGTTTCTTAAATCATCCAACTTGCTCCTCTCCTGTAAGTGAATGTGGAGTTGGATTTAAGGGTTAAAAAAAACAACATGATGAATAAGTGAGGCTTAGGAAGTAAGTGCTAAGTGTCAGATGGGAAGTGAGACGTGACCAGAAGAACAGGAGGGCGGCTTTGTCTGCTTAACTCTGTGCTGTAATGATCCAATAGCTAATTAGAATTAATATCCTGTTTCTACTCCACTGGAACATGGAGTGAAAATTTCCTGGAATTTGGTGAAGCATGTGATTCTGAGACATCGCACCCCGCATGCAGACGTGGTAGTGTTTCTTTTATTAGGAACAAACGTACTGAGGCAATATGCTTCTTGTGCCGCCACAGGAAGTCTGTCATATCTGCTCTTGGTTATTGGAATGACACACACAGGGGAACAACATTCTTAAGAAAAGAGATAATAATGGCCAACATTTATAATCAAGGTGCAGCCTAGTGACTGTCATAATTCTCATACTGTATTTGTGAGGTCAATGTTATGGTATTCTCCTGCTCTTTTTATCATGTTCTGGGTCACCTTTTGTCATGTTTTCAAGTTAAATTGTAGTAAGAGTGATAAATAGGTTCTTAATTTGATCTGCCTGTAATGCTGGGTTAATTAACTTTGGAGCTACACTACTGTTCAAAAGTTTGTGGTCACTTACAAATTTCCCATGGAAGTGCCTTCATTTCTTAGAACAACAAAAGACTGATGAGTTTCAGAAGAAAGTTCTTTGTTTCTGGCCATTCTGCGTCTTCAGTCGAACCCACAATTGTTGATGCTCCAGACATTCGACTAACCTAAAACCTTTTATTCAGCACAACAGTTTGCAGCTAGGATATAATTTCAAAGGGGAATTCTAATGATGAAATTAGCCTTATAAAATGTTAAACTTGGATTAGCAAACACAACATGCCACTAAGACACAGGACTGATGGTTGTCCATTCATGTCACATTCTGAGGGTCTGTGTATCTCATGTAGATATTACATGAGTGTTTCTGATTAACCTCATGTTTCTAAGTGACCCCAAACTTTTGAGCGGCAGTGTATATGTTTGAAGCCTTGAGCCTATGATTAGTGATTGGATGTGAAGGTTTTGGGCTGGCAATAAAAAAACCCTGAATTATGTTTATAAACATGGGCCATGGTTCTGCATCCTCTGTAAAGGACTCTCTTCAGCAAGTGCCCTGGTCCTTTCTTTATATTTTTAAGTGAGCAATATAGATTAGAAATTTACAGTTTTCCTGTCCCAGTGATCACAGTAATTCATTCTGGTGTTAATTCCATTTGATTAAGAACACATAATGGTTCACTCAGCAAATTCTGAATACGTTGGAGCATCAACTGTGTAGGTTAAACTCTGGGATGTTGCACGTCACCCCCCCCCAACTCCCCATGCCTCCTAAAATGTGGAAAAGGACGCTGGTTCAGGGGGGTTATCTGCACCCCGCTGCATGCCCTTTTGGCCGCCGCACCTCTTCTCAGAGTGACTAATGAAGCCTCCTGGCCCAGCCATCTGTTCCCGGAGCTGGGCTGTCAGTGGCTTCGCAGCAGCCCCACCTGAAGGTGAACTTTCACATGAAAATGCCCCTAAAATGCCAGGAGACGGATGGCACCTTTACACCCATCCAAGCATCGGCACTCGTTTACTCTGGCCTGGTGTGTGTTTCTGAAGCCACTGAGGAGCCTGTCCCCCTCCGCGAGGTGAAATGATACAGTTAAAGCAGAAGGCGGTGTGGTGGGGGTAGTTGGAGGTGATCGAGGGGGCGGGGTATCTAGAAAGCGACACATAAACCTGTCGACTCCAGATGGAGCGCCCCCCCCCCCCCCCCCCCCCCCCCCGCG
>JAODKL010000040.1:10989865-11010901 GCA_026780765.1 Petrocephalus schoutedeni | reverse complement strand
GATGCTAATTTTTGGCCTCCTCTCCATTGGTGGGCCAGAACTGTCAGAAAAACTCCATTTGGTGCCTCAGAAAGGCACCATCTCCCTAAGTCTTTTACCACAGACTAATTATCACATGTAAGGGGGTCACGTGTTCTGAAGTTTAGAGGCGACACTAAAGTTGTCCCTCACCTGCCAGACATTGAAATATATAAACAGTGATGTCTTTTTAAAAAAACTTTAGCATTTTTAGTTTGTGCTATTTTGAAAAATAAATGATTTGTCAGGAGCCCCCGGTGTAGGGTGTCCGGTCATATCCTAGGACACACCGTACCGATGCCCATCCGGGAGTTGTGCGTGAGCTCCTTGTCTTCCTGTGGGCTTTGTGGAGTGGCATGGAGAGCTAAGGGTGGCAAGACAGCCCCCCTCCCCCCAGCCTGACACTGGATGTTGCTGTTGAGACCAGAGAGAGGAACCTGGCCATCTACAGTGGTGGCCAAAATTATTATAACATTTGGCATATTTAAAAGGTTTCACTTGGTTTTGGTGAATTGGCCATTAAAATACTCATAAGACAAATTAAATATCTACAAAGTGATCATTATGCTCTATAAGCCGTAGAATAGAGCCTTCATAAGGAGAATCACTGTGCAAAGTCCGGACCTCAACCCCATCAAGCACATTTGTGATGCGTTGGAAAATAAACTGGACAGATCTGTTGTACATTTAAAGGAAAGCCTTTGGCTTGAGTTGCAGAAGGCATGAGGTAACATTAGTGTTGAAGTTCTCAGGAAATATATTGACAGTATGCCAGAGAGATGTGCTGCTGCAATTGCTGCAAAAGGTGGATACCAAACATTAAAGTTTAAAAGGGGATAAAAACAGGAGGTCTCACTTCATCTGTTATTTGTTGTGCTCAGCGCAACCATCTGCATATTTCATGAACATTATGAAATGAAATCATGTTTTGGAGGCAAAAAAGTCAATATGTTCAGATGTGTCAGGTGTTCTAATAATTTTGGCCACATAAATCACTGTAAAGTTGGGGCCCATTACTCATTGACTCCCCTGGCAGACAGTGGGGATTTGGTTTGGGTGCTCTCTGTATGGTGGCTTTTGTTTAGCTGGCTGGGCCATTGGGAAGACCTTGCAATGACTGACAAGCCAAACCTCTTTGTCAATGCATTTCTCTATTTATTTTGCCTGCACGCTGTCTTCAGGATATAGTCCAGCTCTCCTTAGTTGTGCTGTCCTTCAGTTTGTATTCTGCTGGAGTAGTTTCACTTCTGTCTAATTAGAGGTTACTGAGGTCAGTAAAGCTGTAGGAGACTGCGCTGTTGATGCTGAGGTCTGATTATTGAAGTTTTGGGTATCAGTCTGCTAGCCAAAGCATCACTGTCAGACCTAAGGAGCTGCTACCTGGAGTAACTGCAGTATTAAAGCCTGCAGCCTTAGCAGAACTATTTCATAATAACACTATAAACCGGAACATACATACATACATAGATAATCTTCATCATCATGCCTCTGTCTGGTGAGGGTCTCAGCATTCCGAACAGGTCAGACTACAGCGCTCCTTCTAAGGCCAATAGGCGCTTGGTCTTTCTGGGCAATCCCTGGACATTCACGAGCCAGCTTGGAGACATGAACCTTTTAGTGTGTCTTGGGTCTGCCCCAGGGCCTCTGCCCAGTTGGATATGCCTGGAACAGTTCCCCTGGGATCTGTCCAGGTGGCATCCTTTTGAGATGTCCAAACCACTACAGCTGACTCCTGAAAGAGCTGATCTGAAAGACCAGCGTCTCTATTTCAAGGTCCTTGGAGATCTCCAAAGCCCTTACTCCATAACATACACAGATTGGGCCAAAACATTATGACCACTCCCATATGAAGCGAATGACAATGACCATGTCATAAAAACAGTGCCTGTCGAGATCTGCGATATTGTTTGTTCGTTCGTACTGATAGGTCAGCCTTCATTCACATCTCATATTGGCTGCCCAACACTTTGTCAGTGGATCCAGATTTTTCCCTCTTCAGACCACTGTGGGTAGGTACTCACCGCATCTGGCTGTGCGGCCTACTTTTCTGGCCATACCCATTTGACCCTTATCTCTGTCACTGTCACTCTGTCATTAAACATGTCAACCTCAAGTACTAAATATTAGTTAATATATCCCAGACCTTGACAAACATACAATGATGCACTGAAATTATGCAACCCCCCGTAATCCTCACCATTTCAGTGAAGCCTTGTATAAATGGAACCCGGCATGCTGGTGCTCTGTTCTAAGTGTGCCTCGCTGTTCTCCTTCGAAGAGCGAAATGGGCGACGTCTGCCTGTGCTGTGCCGACAGTCCCAGCACCAAGTGTCCCGAGGAGAAGCTGTTCAAGCTCAACCCTGGCAATTCCTGCGACACTATGAGGGTCCTGCTCAAGGTTGGTCTTGGATATGAGGGAATAGTCAAAGAGTAGTCAAGGAACAGGCGAGCGAGGAATAGTCGAGGAATGTAAAGTATGAGTGCTTCTTGTCTGTCTTGTCTTTTGGTTTGGATGTTTGTGGGGCGGGGATTGCTGTGGGGGGTGTCCTTAATTATGTCGAAGTGGAAGTCTGCTAGAAATATTGTGTGTTTGTCTGTGTGTGAGAGAGAGAGGCTTTCACACTGCCTTAGGCTACCTACTTCAGTTTTGCCATTACATCATGCAGGAAAAGCATTCTTTACCTTCTTGTGCCAGGTAGACACAGATAGGAGGCCGTCGTTAGTGTCAGAATCCCTCATTAATGTGGTTCCGTCCAGTTCTGATCCTCCTCTCCTCACTCCACTTCAGTTTTTAAGTTCTTCTTTCCCTTTCCAGAAAGTTCTGTTTGCCCTTTGCGCCCTTAACGCCCTGACCACGGCGGTGTGCATGGTGGCCGCGGCCCTGCGATACCTGCAGATCTTTGCGGCACGTCGCCCCTGCGCTGTGAGTGAGTCTCCAAGCGTCTCCAAATGTTTTTTTTTCTTTGTTATGATTATCCATCTTATGTGGTTATATGAACCATAAATGAGCATGTAACCATTTGTAGAGTCCAAACTGGCACGATTGTAGTGATTATCTCATGAGTTTTTAGCTGTGAATAAAGCAGCTGTGGCTGGCAGGCTTATGCCCAAGGCCTTTGTCCAGGGTTGCTCAAGCTTTGGGAAGGAGCAATTTGGTTGATAATTCGCCACCAGCCAACCAATGGCTGCGCTGCTCTAGGGATGACTCTGGACAGCTGCTGGTGTTCTGAGAGCTGTTCCCCTACAGCCGGATGAGCCCCGGTCAGCGGCCGAGGAAGGCGAGGACACAGCCAACGTCCCCGACCCGGATGAATTTGTCCCACCGGCCCCACCCCCATCCTATTTCTCCACCTTCTACTCCTATACGCCCCGACTGGCTCGACGGTACGCTCCTCCCCTGCCCGTCCGCCTGCTCTGTTCCCACCTACAATGGACTCCATGGCTCATGCGTGGGTCTCTCTTCCATAGGGTGTTTGGCGACAGTGTGATCCCTCTGCCTCATATATATGGGGCCAGAATCAAGGGGGTGGAGGTGTTTTGTCCCCTGGACCCTCCCCCTCCCTACGAAGCCATCGCCGGGCAGTCAGATAACGCTCCCTCCCAGGTACCCCGCTGGAATTCTCCTCCTGCTCATCCTCTGCAGCCTTCGTTCTTGTCTCTTTTTGTTCTGTTTTGTCAGTCTCCTACGGACACACTGCAGTCCAGGTGCATATTTGTAAATCAGGACATCACCACCTTTAATGATGTAATGGAGTCAGCTGCACCTTAATAGTATGCTTCGAAACGCGTCATTTTCCATTTGCTGTTCAGCCACGGTTATGGCCGAGGAGATGATTTTAAAAATGCGCCTGCTTCCTCGGCCTGGTTAGCCGTAGCCTTTTAATCCACCTATCTTGCCTGCAGACGGAAGTTGAGATGACCATCGTGCAAGAGGGTCTGAGTGAGAGCTGCCGTTCTCAGACAACCGGTGCAGGTGAGGGAGGCTCATTGGTGACATCCTGAAGCATAGACTCACGCTTGCCAGTGGCTGATGTGTACAGTCAAGGCTTTCATTGCGTTATTTTTCATTCATTGTCAGTCCTGTTGCAACGCGACTAATGCATTCCTGAAAAACCTCGCGTTTACTGAAATCACGTAGTACAATGCACATATCCAATGGGAAAAATAGGGTTAGGGGGATGTGACTCCAAAATCGGAAAACTGAAACTGTGACTTTAAACAACATGGTTAGCAAGTCACAAAGGCTGCGATTCGGGATATGTGTTATACATGGCCCAGGGTTTAAAACTGTCATGAGAATAGTCTAACAAATTCCTGCCCGCCTCCTGGTGTGTGACAGCTGTTCTCACCAATCAGAAATGCTGTGCTCCTCACGTGCCAGTCATGCTCACCAATCAGAAATGCTCTGCTCCTCGCGTGCCAGTCATGCTCACCAATTAGAAATGCTGTGCTCCTCGCATGCCAGTCATGCTCACCAATCAGAAATGCTGTGCTCCTCACGTGCCAGTCATGCTCACCAATCAGAAATGCTGTGCTCCTCGCATACCAGTCATGCTCACCAATCAGAAATGCTGTGCTCCTCGCATGCCAGTCATGCTCACCAATCAGAAATGCTGTGCTCCTCGCATACCAGTCATGCTCACCAATCAGAAGTGGCCCAAGGCCTGTACACACACAAACGACAAACGTGAAAACTGAGGAAGGCATTACTTTGGTGGTGCGAACAAAATTACAGCAGGACTGACTGTTTACATTTTGCAAGGACAATAATCTAAAAAAGTATTAGGACTTGTAAGAGGTTTTAAAAACACAGAATAAGTCATACTTTCAAATCAAAATTTAGTCGGTTTTGTTGATGTTTTTAACATTGTGGTTTTCATTGATATTCATCAAAATTAAGAGGGAAACATTTTCTAGAATTTAAAAATCAATCTTAAGAATAGAAATTGTCAAACAGATTAGAAATAAACACATCTTGCAAAAAAAAACCTGAGTTCGTAGATACAATCTGTTTTAATTCAATTAATTTGGAATGGCATAATGATTAGTCAGGTGAAAATGATTTTTGTATTGTTTTGTGAATTCAGCTGCCATAATTCACTCAGCTAGTTTTCTGGTTTTAACGTAATATCCAGCAGCTATGCATAATGTATAATTTCTGAAGTGTCTGTATATCGGCATCTCAGCTATACAGATATAAGCATGTATTGTAATAGTTTCTAATACATGTTCACATACAATAGTGTGAGTAATGCAACCTTTTCTTTGAGTTTATTACTGTATAAATGAATCTGGTACGCATACATCCTGTAACCACTTTGCCTGGTCAGGGTCCTTGGACAGCCTGCAGCCCATGGCCGGCACTATGGAGCACAAGGCCACAGTGCAACCTGCACAGGATTCCAGTCCATCACAGGACACACACGCGCTCCCGGCTGGTACGCGTACTGCTGTCTGAGTTGCACGCTTGCTATTTAGCTCTCTTTATTATTTAGCTTCTCTTTCTTAATTGTAAGAGGTGCTTTGTGTGAAGCACCACAGCGCATTACATGTCACTGTAAGAGATGCGTCACTTTCCTGTTTTCTGAACTGCCTCCCCGCTATCGAGAATTTGGATATTGTATGACATTGTGCCGGCTCCCGTTAAGACAAATTATGTTGTACTTCGTTTTTTTTTCCTCCCTCTGCCTCCCCTGTGTTATTGATCTTGTGCTGTGTAGCCTGGTTGGGGGGGGAGGATTTAAAGAGAAATGCTGACAGGAGTCGCCAGTGAGAATCTAACAAAGGGTGTGTTGGGTCCCGCCTCCTGTGTTCGTGCAGGCAGGGGAAAGGGGGTGGGGTCGCTCTTTAGCCACCTCCCACTTCGCTTGAGGCAGGTTCGCGTGCCGCAGCCGGTGCAATTTGTCATGTCTGATGAGGTGGTGTAGCCCCCTACGCTAATGGGTTTGTGGGGGGGGGGGGGGGGTACTTTGGTACTTTGGCTGTTTTCCAGGATGCCCACACACCCCGACGCCCCCCCAGGTACAGCGAAGACCGGTGCAGGCCCTTCTCCTGGGCTCCAGAGATCCTTTCCGGCAGCATGTCCGTAGGTCCAACAGCGACCCCATCCTGCTGGACCTGACCGCCAAAGGTAGCGGGTTGTGCTAATGCTATTGTCAGTGGGCGGGGCTTTTCAGGGTGGGCACTGTAAATACACCGTGTTATTGTAGTGTAGTCTCCTACACCTTTAAAAACGTCAGGTTTTGAAATCTGTTTTAAAATCTGTTTTAAATTTGATAGCGTCCTTTACAGTGTAACCATGTACTACCTCTCCCCAGAGAGCCATCAGTGTCAAAAATGCCTCGTAGGTTGATACCTGAGACTAGTATGAGTGCATGGGACTGCTACTTTATGTACAGAATAGATATGCTGCAGTCAGGCAACAATTCTGTGTTATTCTTTATTATATACATTGTGAGTAAATCATATGCGTGGTACATGTCTGTAAAATAATGCATTTTGGGTTCGTCTCAATTATTTGACACTGAATTTGAAAGCAAACCAGAACTTAGAAGGTTAGTGAATAAAAGTTTCTAAGTTAGCATTTCAAAATTTTAAAGCTAAATTACATGTAAATAAAAAAAATGAAAAAAAAAAAATGAAGTATTTCTAATTAATGGTACAAATTTAAAATGTCTAATTGCAAATGGTTGCATCATACCTCTGACCATAATCCCACTATACACGCACACAAACACACGTTTTTTTTTTTTTTTCTTTAATTATTTGTTGCTGTGTGTGCAAATGGGGGTTGGGGGTGTCCTGGCCCCTCCATCTGTTAGCAGACACATTAGTAGCTTTTTAAATATAGCCCATTACATCTTCAGAGTCACGACGGTAGTCACATCAGCTTGGCTTTCAAGACAACTTCTGCCAAGAGGACCCGCGCAGGCATTTTTATAATACACATAATATAGTGTACAAAAACCGATGGCATGCACATAAATATGAGAGGGAATAATCAGTGACTCAGTGAGACAGAATGTCTTGCCATGTGTTATAAGACCATGTTAAATGTTGCTGCTGTCTCGTCTGCTCCTCTCCACAGTGCTGAGCTGTGAGGCAGCCACACAGACAGAGGGCCGGACGGAGGTCGCCATGGTGACACTTCGCCGAGGGGCGGCCCCCCGGAGGCCCCGCCCCAGCTCCATGGTCGACTACCAGAGCTACCAGGACACCAAACAGCTGGTGGCCCGATTCCTGGAGCACTCCTCCAGCAGCATGACACCAGAGGTGCAGGAGCTGGTAAACAATATTAAGAGCGTGCTGCGCTCCGACCAGGAGCACATGGAGGAGGCCGTACGCAGCGCCAGCTTCATCGACCAGGTCAGCGAGCAGCAGGGGGCGATGAGGAGCAGCTGCTATAGGGGCATATTTACTTTTAATCTGGTCATTAACACTTTGGCTCAGTGGGTAGTAGGGCTGAACGATTTATCGATTTCAAATCGAAATCGTGATTTGAAACGACGCAATTAGCAAATCACAAAGGCTGCAATTTAGGATATGCATTATACACTCATTATACGCTCGCTCTGACCCAGGGCTAAAAACTGTTGTGAGAATAGTTTTACAAATTCATACCGTCCTCCTTCTGTGTGACAGTCTCACCAATCAGAAGTGCCGTGCTCCTTGCGCGCCAATCATGCTCACCAATCGGAAGTGGCCCAAAGTGACTGCGTAAACGCGGTAGTTAAAATGTACCTGTAAAAATACAATCACTTTACCTTGTTAGCTAGTGACCGGGAACATTTTTGGCAAATAAATTTTAAATAAATTTTGGCCTTAAATATATAGTAAATTGGGCTGAAAATAACGTGGCATAATCTGGTAACAGCAATCACACTGAATCATATGATCGGTAAAAAGTTCAGATTGTTTAGAAACTGCTCTTAGTGTACATGTCATATAGTAAATACTAAACTGAGTTAAAAAAAAATCGCAATCATAATATCTGTCAGATCAGTCGCACTTTGATATTTTCTTAAAATCATTCAGCCCTAGTGGGGAATACTGCCGCTCAAACCGCAGCCTCTGCAGCATGTGTATGGAGCTGTGTGGACCTCTCTTGCCATCTAAAAATGGGTCAGAAGTGAATGTGTGTGCTTGCGTGCATTGTGATGGACAGGAATCACATCCTGGGGACCTTCTGCAGTCTTTAGCATTGCATTCATGGATACACAGCTCTGTTCTATCAGTCACTATGCCATGATGTTAAGTCTGTATAGCTATTGTTTGTTTTCCGATCCTCTCAATGTCCCCCCATCTCTTCAGGTCATGATGACTGGTCCCCAGGGCCCTACCGCGCAGCCAGTGCAGCCAGTGCAGCCGGAGCAGCCAGTGCAGCCGGAGCAGCCGGCGCAGCCAGTGCAGCCAGTGCAGCCGGCGCAGCCAGTAGAGCCGGCACAGCCTCAGCCCATGGTGGCTTCGCAGACCTTGCCCCTGAGGAAACGGCCGGCCCTGCTGCACCTGCGCAGCTGTGGGGACCTGAGCACCTTCACCAAGGAGGAGCTGCTGTCCGAGGCCCGGAAGGTAGGCTCAAGGAAGAGCTCCAGGGCGCCCTCTAGGGCCGGGTCCCGGGCCGGCTCCAGGGCGGAGCACGAACGCCCACACAGCCTTATTGGGGTCTTCAGAGAGACTGTCCTCTAAGAAGCCATTGCTGAACTACCTATGCTGGCACCCCCCCTAGTGGAGAGCACTCTCCACAGTAGCTGGCCAAGGAGCGCCTGCATCATGTGGGATTGCAGTGTGCAGCCGGATCCAGACGCAGTTTTCGCTGAGGAGGTGCGCATCGTTTTCCTGTGTGCGTGCTTGTTTGTGCGTGTGACCTCGTGGAGACGAGACTCCCTGCTGCTGCTGGGCTCACCAGAAATTGCATTTCCTTTTTATTTTCGGTAAGCAGACCCTGAAATGCTCCACCCCCACTACCATGGGGCCCCTTTCAGGTTAGTGCCTTCAGTTTTACTGACAAGGTGCAAGTTGAGGCATTTCTTGCAAACTGGAGTTGGGAATAAAACTAAACCATTTTTGTGGGGTTTGTGCTAAAAGCGCAGTGATGCTTATCACAGTTTTCTTTACCAAGTATATATAATAACTGCTGATTCTTTTATAGACTATTTGCCAAAATACTCTAATAATTACATATAAAAAAATCTGTATATAACAGAGGAACAAATATCCGCTTATGTATTAAAAATTTGACTTATACAAGAAGTACATGTGTGTTTGACCTTTGTCGTCATTTCATTATTATTATTTTTTTTAATGGTATTGTATTGTTAACTTTTGTCATCATATGTATTGAAGTCTC
The DNA here is from genome assembly GCA_026780765.1 of Petrocephalus schoutedeni. Taxonomy (NCBI): domain Eukaryota; kingdom Metazoa; phylum Chordata; class Actinopteri; order Osteoglossiformes; family Mormyridae; genus Petrocephalus; species Petrocephalus schoutedeni. The sequence goes on along the minus strand of JAODKL010000040.1, from coordinate 11,001,537 downwards.
TGCTGAGGCAGGGGGGTTTGATAGCTGGTGCCTCCTTCCTGTGTGGAGGGCCCGACTCGCTGTGAATGGGTTTGTCACGGGAGGAAGGATTATCACGCGCTGTGGAGTCCCCGGTGGGTCTGACCTGTCCCTCAGTAAACCCGTGCCTGCTGCAAAAAAACCTTCCTGACTGTTAATGCCATCCAGCTGTCAAAAACTCTGCTGCCGTACTTTAAGTATGTTGATACAGCGGCGTACAACTTTGTGAACTGACGTCACACTATCCCTTGGAAATGTAAACTGAAGGGCGTGGTTGCCCATTGTGTAAAGAGAATGAGAGATAATAAAACTTTGCCATTGGGAAGGAGTGGTGTTTTTTGGGATGAATGTATTCACTCGAATGCTGTCCTTAATTGGCTAACATGGCCAATTTATCACTGAATTTTTAAAACTGAAAATACAGGTGCAATCTAAGTGCAATCTGTCTTTGAATTTGAGCTGCTAAAATTGGCCCTCAAGCCCTGTACTAACTGCTGTATGGCCAGCTGAGGGTAGCCATAGTCCAGCAGCTATATGCATTCTGTCCAGTCGTTCAGTGGTACAGTATCCAGCTGTCCAACTGGATAACTGCAAACACGACAAAGAGCTCGACCCCCTTTCAGGCAGCAACATAAATGACTGCAGTTCCGTTGTTCTGCAAGTAGTTTATTGTTGTAAATACTGTTACAAACATTCCAGCCTTGGGGAAGGAATGTAGCTTTATAACTGTAACGTCACAGAAAAAGCTAGCAAATAAATAAACATTGCTGTTGCTTTACAGAGAGTTTAAGACATATAGACAAACAAGAGTTAAGATTAATTACATTCAAAACAAGTGCATTTTATAAACACTTGAGTATGCGAAACCCACAGCCGTTATTTACTCAAGTGTCTTTCAGTTTATTTTTCTTTTATATGAAGGACATCTTTGTTGCATTACAGTACTCCTCTACATTACCCAGACTAGGTGCATTCGTTTGACACATGGGTGCCTTGTGTTCTAAACCTTTTTCCCCACTACTATTCAAATTATTTCTAGCGCCTTTCACAACAGTCACCCCAAGGTACAATTAATTTCACAATCATCTTCTGTTGCTAAAGTACCACTGAACCCAACGCATGTTAAGAGTTACACGGAACATGTCTGTGTCAAAATCTAGATTCGGTAACGTCTGGTTAAAAGAGCAATCTAAATATCAATGTCAATTCAACAAAATTTCCAGAGTCTTTCTAGAGCTGGCCCACGAGGATCCAAGAGACTTATACACTATTACGTTTTGCAGCTGGTTTTGGTTAAACGCTGCGTAATTTTTTTTAATTGAGAAAAAATATATCACATTTCGTAACTGTAAGCAAGAATGATGAAGCTGACGAATTCGTACGCCATGCGATACAAAGTGGTCTTTGTCACTCGTTTTGTCTGGGAAAAAAAAAGTACAGTAACGATAAGGCCAACATGATTGCTTAGGATCACCTCGATGTTATTAAGGCGGGGAACTGGAAAAGATGCACACAGACCAGGTGGTGGAAGGTAAGTTGGTGTAACTCTGCAGCTCGACCATCCAAATCCATTGCGCCCCTTTGTAAACATTGATCCAAAGCACAGACCTGCAATTTCGGGCTACAGTTCATCAGAGTTCATGATCCATCTAAAGGGGAGCTGAGGTAATGTCTAGTACTTGACCAAGGCCATGAGACAGATTCATATTTTCTGCATGCATGTTACTGCAAAAATTAAGAAAAACATTACCAGTTACCCTCATAGTTATATGATGCTTGATATGTAAACCAATTACATTTTACATGTAAATCAAACTATTTTAAAGTAAGGACCAAAATTGTATACAATCCTTGCTTGCCTTCCAGCTTTACTAATAAAATATTTTTTAAATCATGATACCAACATGCCACAGCTATCAAGCCTGAAGTATTTCACACTATCAGATTTGAATGGTTTAGTCAGTTACTCATTTACCGTAATATATATACAGAAACCAGCTGAGGGAGAATTAAGCACACAGACATGGTTACAATCAGTCAGTATCAGAGTGTATATACTAGCTACCTCTGGATGTTGAATTTCTACAATTCACAATTCTCCAGCTACTCAAAAGGATCATGTTGGGCATGGTACCCGGGCCAAAGTGTCATTAAACTAAAAAAAAACAAGTACAAAATTACACCTTGCCTCAATGACTGAATTTCTGCTGCTACAGATGTTAAACAAATTAAATCACTGAATCCATCCAGTTAATTGGACAGTCATATAAATACGTATTTTCTTCATTCCTGCAAAGATTTAAGTAATGTAATTTACAATCCAATCTTCATCCTAAAATGGTATCATCTCAATGTTAATAACTGTCAGCCCCCCTCCCCACCACGTATGAACATTTGAAACAGAATGGTTTCCCTGAGAAAAAAATAATTACCCTTCTTTAGATATTAGAAATTTAATAAAATTAAATTATCAAAGGTCAAAGTGCTCCTCGTTTCGTTAAGACTGGAAATTCCCCCTACTTATTGCACTTTTAAAGAAAAGAACAAATCCAGGTCTTTGAGTCACCATGGTAAATGTTAATAAATCATAACGAAGTGTTGATGAAAGGGTAAATTTCAAATAACCTTATCAAGAGTTCTTGCAGCACTAAAATGACCCAGTCATTTCTGCGTTATGTTTGCAGCTGAAAGGATGTTAGTTTCTTCTGTAGTTACACTGCAACTTAGTTACAGTCTATTTACAGTGTCCCTACTGTGCACTCAGTAAAAGCATGACTGACCTCAAAGGCTATAAAGAAACCCAGTTTTCAAAAGCCTTTCTCATGCCCAAATGTGCAAGTCTTCAAAATGTTGTTTGTGCTGTTGTTAGCAGGGACATCAACTAATAAACAAAACTCAATGTCTCTTGGAGTTAATTCTCAAAAACAAAGACTACAGCAACTCTGTGTACCGTCCGTCTCCAGCGCAACAACCACGGTTAAATTAACCAAAATAAAACCAAAATGAAACTATGCTTTAGTTTGCACCATTTTAACAAACATCATTTACTGTCTGAAACAAAGGAAAATGTTTCCACTGGATAACAGTAAATCCTAGAGCATTCCTTATATAAATGTGCTTTTGGAAACTTTCAGGAATTTCTCTGAAGCATTAACTTTGGTCCAGGTTTCTAGTTAGAGTCCAAAGATAAGGGTTTCCTTTAAGGTATGAGCAAAAATGAAATATATAAGGAATGCTTGTTAAATCTCAGCTCCACCAAAGAACACACACTCCCACCTATGATCTTTGACAGATTTATCACCATATGGAAGAAAGTAATTGAAGTCTAACCCCACCCACCTGCAATCTTTTCACCAGGAAGGCAGCGCAGATTCAAATTCCTCCAAATATGTTCAGGCTACTTAAAATCAATGGTGGCAGTGAAACGTTTTTTTTTTTTTTTTTTTTAAATAAAAAGAAAAAAAGTTCAAGAAAAAAGCTGGTGACAAAATGATAAATGTAGAAACACACACACTCGCACACGTACACACGAAAGTAAAGGAGCACAGGGACGAGTTGGATGTGTGAGAGACACAAGAGATTCAGCACTGTACACCAGAGCACTACAGGCTCCGGGCGCAATGGGGGATTCCCGGGGGGGAGGGCTGGGGATGTTTCGTGGATATGAGGTCAGAAGTCGGGTTTCGGGTCAACTTCAGATGTAAACAGGCTGCTCCTGGGCAGTCAACAGGCGATACATGGCAGCCGGCATGGTCTTCATGTGGATCTATAGGAAGGCAAGAACATGTGCTTCAGAAGTCCTCTAGTTCAAAAACAAAATGGCATTTCACTAAGAAATTACTTCTTAAAACTCTTTCAGAGTGTCATTTACACTAGGTGCAAAAAGGCTCACCTCCCCAACTGCATTGGAAAGGATGTGCACAATCTTCTCATGGGGTGTGGCCACCACACTCTGGCCATTGATCTCGATGATGCGGTGGCCGACACGAACCCCGCCACGCTCCGCTATCCCGCCCCGCATCAAGCTGCAGATCTTCATGGGAACACCAGATGAGTGACCGTTCAATCAACAGGACTTACCGAATTTGCCATGACGCGCCATAAGTAACCTGTCCGTGATTTTTGGCCAAGTTCTTGGGCCACAGCAGTAAAAACCCACAGTTCCTAACGTAAAACTTCACAACATCGCAAGAGATACTCACAATGCCGTTCTGCACGCTGAAGCCTAACTGGTACCTCAGGTCCGGCCTCCTGATAAGAACCGTGGTAACGGGAGGGCATCTGACAATGTTCAGCTTTATCCGAGACTGATTCTTTAGTCCCTGGAGGAAAGGGGAGGAGCTATTCAGGGGCAGTCAGAGGGACCATTACACCTTGGCTGACATCACATCTCTGATCTGAAGTGCTTTGGAGGGGATCACCAGAAATCCAGCTACTGTATATAAGTTTTTGTACTGTACATTCCTTTCTGATTTCAGTGTTGATTTGTTGGTGTCATTTATTATTGTCTTACTTATTTATACTGATGAATCATGTGCTGGAGTAGTTCAGCTTAAGACACTTGCTTAAAGTGCTACAGAAGGAGTTACCTTAATGATGCTCTGGCAGGTGGAGAGAGGCAGTCCCACCAGGCTCGTCCCATTTATGGACATGATCTGGTCTCCGATGTTGATTCTGCCGGACTTCTCGGCTGGGCCGGCGTGCATCATGCTGGCGATGATGACCGTGGGGAGGATGGAGCCCCATCCCGACTCGACGATGACCACCCCTAAAATGTCCCCCTTCTGCTTCTCTATGTAAACCTAAAGGACGAGAAGGAGCCAGACTCTTAACATGCATGCAGGGATTTCCCATTCGCTGATCAGACTCTCAAGGACACAGTCTTACGGACACAGGAAAGGAAAGGAACCACCAGACACAGAAATACCAGAACTTGTGTATTTATGACATCAATAATCATAAATGTATCTTTCTCAGCTGATTGGAATGACGGCCAATAACAGATGAGTAATGTGTTTTTAACATCTGATTTTACCATATGGTAAAGACACGAGCAAATCATTAGCAACCATGCAAATAAGACAAGAGAAGTCTGTCCCAAACGTGGCTACACACGACCCGGTCTGCCCCTGTCAGACACACTCACATCTTTGCAGTTCTCAGACTTGGAGAAGTGGATGAGGTCATCGTTGTACATGTCCTGCGTGTTGAGGAGGTCACTGTACTCCTTCTGGCTCAGGTCCTCGGGGTTGATGCCATTGGCGCGCAGGAACTCTTGGTAGGCCACGCTGAAGGCCTGCCCTATGGACTGGGCTATGAGCTGGGCCTGGGAGGGTGGAGGCAGAAGGGACAGGGCCACAGGAATGGGGTAAAAAAGGGGGGCAGTGTCAGAAGGGGATAGAGGACAAAGGGAAACGAATGAGACAAGACAAGATGACAGAGCAGAGGATGATATGTGATGAATGAGAATGAGATTAGTGATGGGGAAACTTCCCACCAGGATGGCTGCTACAGTGTGAGCATCTGGAAAATAATGCTCTATTTTATGAGCTGCTGGCACAGCAAATAGACATTGCTTTTACAGTTGAATAGCAATCTTTATTCTTTATTTTTCAAAAAAAAGGACAAGAAAGCATGCTTATAGTGCCAGTGTATTTCACACTTGAGTGCAATAAGTTCTTCCCTCTGATGTTATGTTCATCTTACATGTAAATAAACTCCCAACCGCCAATAAAAAAAAATAAATAAATAAAATAAAACTTTGCTGTTCTTTTTATGTGACGAAGTATTGGTGCACAGGACTGTTGCAGCACATCACTTGGACTGGACTTTCAAATTCCAGGAATGTGCATGGTGTTTGCTTGTGGAAGTTTTACTTACATGAACATGTTCTGAGGGGAGAAAGAAAAATGACTGGCACTGATACATAACCAAATCAGATTGCAGAGGAGGCAGGTTCAAGCAACTAGAGGAGGCAGGACCAAAACATTTGATTGGCTGGTCTGACATCTGACAAGCTCTGAACCAATCATTTTTCATTCTGCCCTCAGAACGTTTGTGTAAGTAAAACTCCCTGGAGTACGGAGCTTGCATGTTCACCCTGTTTATTCCCACAGTCCAAAGACATGCAGTTAGTTAATCGGCAACTCTACACGGCCGGCAGTGCGTGAGTACGGATGTGTGCCCTACCGCGGACTGGCAAACCCCACCTTTGTACCCTGTGCTGCCTGAGATGGGCTCCAGATGACCTCAACCAATGTAAGTGCTCAGAAGATGGATGAATATGAAACATACATTTTAAGCATTAATATCCAGTCATCACCTTTCTGAAATCCTGTTATAAAAATGCATAAAAAAAACAAAGCGAAATGGCTAATACTTTCTGTCAGACTGATGCAGTAGTGAGTTTTTGATCCATTACCTAATTTGCTGAAATGTCCTGTTCTTTCATATTGAAATTCCACATTTTAATAAAGCTCCATCGCTGGCAGTTTGACTAAACATCTGGTGGCACAGAATGATGTAAATGTCATACCGATGCCTCCCAGCAGGGCCATTGAATAGGCATTTAAATGGGCCTCTCTCAGACAACACCAATGCTTATAATGCTCCTGTTACGCTCAGCTTCAAATGACTTGCTTGAATTTATTTTGTTGGTGCGGGAAGGTGTGCAGCACTCATACCATTTCATCAATACCACCCAAAAACTTGTTTCATAAACTAGCCAACAAAATCAAAAAGAAAAAATGGAGAGGCTGCAGTTGAAATATTAACTACGGGACCAGTGACCCGAACCACAGCCTTAACATGAAGTGCTTGCTCTCTGGAGCTCATGATTCATTGGGAAATTAACGTCATTTATCCTTTTAGATAGCCCTCTCCCCTTAACAAGGCTTGTAAGAAGAGTGGTGTTTGTGCCCCTGGTCATTATCGGTACAGCTGGGAGTCTTGGCCTAATAATTATTACTCTGGGCTAAAGATCTGACTGAATGAACAGAAATATCTCAGAATGGCTCTCCTAGAAACTGTCAGGGCTGTCCTTGAACAGGTTAATTATGTCAGCCTTAATTGGAACTGCTGGACAACAGCAGACTAATTTAAATCTGAGAAAGGCCTTCAGCCGTGGGAACAAAATGGCCTCTTCATTTTAAAGCTTCGGGAATTCTAATGAAATGTATTATATATAATACAATATTACATATCTAAAATGGCACAGCTATTAATGCAGACCGAGTCTGGGCTATGTTATTAACTGAATAGTACGGGAACATTAACACAGCACAATAAACATAAAGCAGAATAATGCATATGCACTGGGAATTGTGTTAATGCCTGTAAACCATCCCTCTGAGTGCATTAGGAGGGGACATCATAACAGAAGAGATAATGCAATAATGCTATAAAGCAGCAGATAAAGAAAAAAACGAAATGGAGGACACAGAAGTGAAAGCAAAGGCAGAAGATAAGGTGAGGTTGGTAGGGCCTCTTACATCCTCCGACTCAAAGACGTGGCAGATCATCTTGTACTGACGCTTCTCGTCCTGTGCAGGGTCTCCGGCCTCCAAGGGCTCCTGCGAGTTGGAGCGAGGCATTCTCCGGCGGGCCATCAGAACCACAATGTTCCCAATGTCTGCTATGTATGAGATGGTCCGCAGGGGGTGGTCCATCATGGTCTCCTGATTAAAGGGTGAAGAGAGGGGTTTAAGCATGCCCCGAAATCCCCCAAATAATCTTGAACCTTCAGGTTCACTAAGTTTTCTCCAAAGTCCTTAAGCTTTAAGGAGGAAATTGCTTGGACCTGCAGGATCCAAGAGCAAAGTACTGTTTTGAGGTTGACCATGTCTATAATATTTTCATCTTTACGACTTTGTGTCCAACCATGAAATCCCAACAGCCAGTCTGTGACCTCTGGGACATGGATTAAACCTTTTTTAAGATAGGAAAAAATATTTCTTGTAAATACAATTATGGATGACATTTCTCTGGCAACCAGTAAATTACGCAATAGTATTTCACAAAGTAATTTGCTTTCTTTTTCCAGCCCTAGTGTTCCTTAATGTTCCTTTATGAATATTTTCTTCTCCATATTAGACAAAAAATCTAATTACTAGAAGCACTGTGACAGCAGCTTTTAATGGGACTTATTTTATACAAGGGGTTGTCTAATTGGCTAAAATTCTTTCAGCTTGAAAGAGCTTGTGGGCGAGAAAGCGGTATAGTACAGGACGGGGAAAACACGCTAGGACAAAACGGCAGAGCTGTGTGAGGAGAAGGAGGCACAAGGAAAGGGGTGAAAAAGAGGAGTGACTGGAGGGCGGGACAAACTGGTGGGACCGAATAAAGCTGTTAATCATTATGTTACCTATATGTATATATAATTCGACATATAGCTGATGAAATTTTAACATGGGATTCTTTGGGAATATTCACTCATTAGACTGGGTGAGAAGTGCAGAATGACAAAAAAAATATATATAACTAAATATAACAAAAAATATTTACGTTTCATTATTAGCAATGACATAGGATCTGTTTAAAACATGCTGGCTGACAGTCCTTTAGCACCTAGAACATAACTGTAATGCTGACACAAACCACAATGCATAATTTAGTAGGGTTCCTGTGGTGACAGCAACCTCAATTATTTACATGGCATTGAACTAATTCTGTATGGCTGGGCAACAGACTGAATTAAATGTGTATATATTCAAAGTATAGTACATTTATAGTATATATTTTATAATTCATATTTTACAAAGACCTTTAACCTTCCAGGTTGTGAACAATAAGAGTTTAGGTTGTGACACTGTACAGAATCCCAAAATAAATTCAGAGCTAAAATCAAAACATTCAGGTAAGTGTCTCATGGGGAAACAGATGTTACCTAGTTTATTTAGTTTTAAACAATTGCTATCCATCCCTCTCAGACAGACAGAAACAGAGAACAAAGACAGAGTAACCCTGTTTTAATCAACAAGAGGGAATTGGGGGGGGGGGGGGGGGGGGGGGGGGCAAGGCCGTGCCCCTTAGACGCAGAGTCGCGGATACCCCGCAAGAGCCGCTCTATCTGCGCGCCACGGCGGCGTCCCTACCTGCACCAGGACAGCGATGGCACTCAGGGACCCCCCTGCCTTGAGCTCCTCGCCCTCACCCAGGCACACAGAGTCCAAGGCCGCGCTGGACTCCATCTCCATCTCCACCAGACAGTGACGGTTCCTGGCACTGTATTCCACCAGGTTGATGAGCAGCCCCAGGCCCTGTGCGCATGGATAGCCACAGTCACATGACCCAGCCTCAGTCACATGACCCCCCCCCCCTCCCCTCTACAAAGAGCCTAACTGACACAAGGGCCCAGGAAACAGGGAGCCAGAGTCAGTGATATGGTAGGAAAAGGGACTAGTGTCTCGGGGGAGATCTCCACCTATCACACTGCGGGCTAATCTGTAGTGCTGTATTAAGGGGATACATTGAGCCAGAGGCCCCGCCCCCCGCATGTCACGCCTCCGCGGCGGCATACCAGCACGCAGATGTCGAAGCGCTGCTCCTGAGGTAGGTACTGCGGGACCTTTAGCACGCAGTTCAGCGCCGTCACGATGAGTGCCTCCTGCTCACCCGTCTTTGTGCTCCCCCACTCTGAGGAGAGAGGAGGCGCGATGGTGAGAAAGAGGGAGTGGGGGGAGAGACAGGGGGGAAAAAAGGGAGTGTAGGTGAAAAGAAGAGGAGGGAGGTGACGGGTGGACAGAAGAGAGAAAGGGAGAGGGGAAAGAGAAGGGGGGAGGGAGAGAGCAAGGTGAGAAAGGGGTGATGAGAGGAGGGAAAGAGGAGGAGAAGGGGGAGAGAGGAGAGGAGGAAAGAGGAGGAGAAGGGGAGAGATGGGAGAGGAGGAATGAGGAGCAGGGAAAGAGGAGGAGAAGGGGAGAGACAGGAGAGGAGGAATGAGGAGCAGGGAAAGAGGAGGAGAAGAGGAGAAGGGGAGAGACGGGAGAGGAGGAAGGAGGAGTAGGGAAAGAGGAGGAGAAGGGGAGAGACGGGAGAGGAGGAAGGAGGAGCAGGGAAAGTGGGGGAGAAGGAGAAGAGGAGGAAGGAGGAGGGAAAGAGGAGAAGAAGGGGAGAGGGGAGAGGAGGGAAAGAGGAGGAGGGAAAAGCAGGAGGGGAGAGGAGGAAGGAGGAGGGAAAGAGGAGGAGAAGGGGGAGAGAGGAGAGGAGGAAGGAGGAGGGAAAGAGGAGAAGAAGGGGAGAGGAGGGAAAGAGGAGGAGGGAAAAGCAGGAGGGGAGAGGAGGAAGGAGGAGGGAAAGGAGGAGAAGGGGAAGAGGGGAGAGGAGGAAGAAGGAGGAGGGAAAGATGAGGAAAAGGAAGAAAGGGGTGGTGAGAGGAGGAAGGAGGAGGAGAAGGGGGAGAGAGGAGAAAAAGGTGGGGAGAGAGGAGGTAGGAGGAGGATGAGGAGGAGGAGAAGGGGGAGAGAGGAGATGGGAAGAGAAAGAGGAGAATGGTGAGAAAAGAGGGGAAGGGAGGAGGAGGAGGAGGGAAAGAAAAGACAACACAGGAAAAGGTAGAGAATAAAGGGGAGCAAGGGAGGAAAAGGGTGGGGGAGGGGCAGCACCGTCTATAGAGAGGCGGCATGAACAAGGCCATTCCAAAGGTCACCTGGAGGCGGCCTCGGCCGCACTCACCGTTGTCGTGGGTCAGGTTGAGCAGCACCCCGATGATGGCCCGCATGCAGTCCTCCACAGCCTTGGCCACATTGCTGGAGCGGTCGCCGCTCACCTCCCGGCTGTAGCGCTGGATCATCGCCTCGCAGTGCCACAAGCCCCTGGGGGGGGGGGAGGCAGGGGAGGGTGAGCACCGGAGCACCCCAGAGCAAGGACCAAGACCTGCCAGTAGGGGTCGCTGTACCAGAGCCCATACCAGGGGCTAGTCAGGGCTTGCTTAAGGTGAAGCTGTAAGAAGGGCCTTAATAAAAGACAGGTCAACCTTTTGCTGTTTTAAAATGGTCAGTGATGGGGGAGGGGGCACTCCGGGGCCCAATCAGCTTTTCAGGTGGCCCTTTTGCCCCACATATGGCTGACAGTAAACACAGAGAGGCACTGGGTGTAGCCCCGAGACCGACACGACACCGCCGGCATGAGCGTGCTGGAGGGGGCGCGCCCGTCCCCACAGACTGCCCTGCCCCAGACGACACCGCCGGCGTGAGCGTGCTGAAGGAGGAGCGCCCGTCCCCACAGACTGCCCTGCCCCAGACGACACCGTTGGCGTGAGCGTGCTGGAGGGGGGCGCGTCCACCCCCACGGACTGCCCTGCCCCAGACGACACCGCCGGCGTGAGTGTGCTGGAGGGGGAGCACCCGTCCCCACAGACTGCCCTGCCCCAGACGACAAGGTGGGGGGGGCAGGAAGCAGAATTTGAGGGGGGCGCCTGGTGCCGGCATGTAGGGGGAGCGCGGCCCAGCGCGGTCCAGGCGACGGTAATGCGATTATGCTAACGGGAAGCCATTATTTACTGAAACAGACAGGGGGCATTCATAACTGCGGGGGGAGGAGCCCTAAAGGGCCAGTTTCGAGGCTCCGTGTCCCTCTGTGGCCCTGTAATGGAATTACGGCGCCGGGCCGAGCTCTGTGGAGCCGCTTTGTGGTGGCACCCCCCCCCCCACCCCATC
>JAODKL010000040.1:10933171-10985453 GCA_026780765.1 Petrocephalus schoutedeni | reverse complement strand
ATTTATACTGAACAGATCAAGAACAGATTTGAACCACTAACAATAAACTCAGTCAAACGCATAGAATCCCGAAGTAACCAGTGTGGTATGTTAACAAACCATTACGTTAATTTAGTCTACCTCCAGATGTCGAGAGTGCACGTGCTCAGTAGGCCAACAGAAGTTAACAAGGGTGCTGGAGAAGCTGCTTGGAAAGTTGCAGAAGGCAGGGCCTCACCTTGATGCGGCTGACTGCCTCCTGAGCCTGCATCATGCGCACATTCTTGGAGGGGGTCTTGTCTGACAGCAGCTGGGTGGAACCCAGGTAGTTGGCTGCGAAGATGATGCCATCGATAAGGTCCTCCGGGTCACAGGGCCCAGGCACTGCGTGACAAATATTCCACATCATACGTGACATCCGCAGGGTCGATTTTAGCTTTTTTTTTTTTTTAAATGTGGGACATAAATGGGGCTATAATTCACACAAAGGGGTCAACCTTATCATTAGCCAATGATATGTTTTGAATCAGTGAGTGACAGGGGAGGGAGACACCCTGGGCACCAATGAGTTTTCAGCTGGGGTCAATGCCCCCTGTGGCCCCGCCCCAGTATAAGCCCCTGGAGACCCATACAGAAATGCAAGAACCGTAAGCCTGGGTGAAGTATTACTATTTTTCCAAAAGAAATGGCTGTCAGTGCTGATAGGAGCCTTGGATTAAGAATATATAAGAATATCCTCAAAACTGTAAATAATGCACATGCTGAGCAATTTCAAAGTAAACTTTCAACAGGCCCCACCTGGGATTTGTGATTTCCATTAAAACACCATCACAGCAGGTATCATAAATTGCTGCTTTACTGCAAACCAATAAACAGATGACATCCTATGCAATCCAAAATTTGCGCCCATCTCTTACTACACCCTGGTTCAATTGCACAACAAATTGCTGTTGTTCTGCTGCAGTAAATGGGTTTCCAGCATTAAAGGGCCCGAGAGAAAAGAAAAAGACAGGTTTGCTGTTGAAAAATGAAAAACTAAACTAAAGAATTAATCATGTGTGTGCATGGGGAGGTCATATATATATATATATATATATATATTACATTGTGGGGAACATGTCCCCACATTGTGATATAAACCTATTATTGTGACATTGTGGGGACTGTCTTTTTAGTCAACTCAATTACATATTCTGTGACTGCAATCACAAACTGTAACTTGTATTTTGTCTGATTGCTTATGGTTAAGGTTAGGGCTGGGTAGGGTGTTGTGACTGGGATGTATTCTATTCCCATAGAAATGAATACATGGTCCACACTGAGTGTGTGTGTGTAATTTCTAGAAGGTCACAGAGCAGAGCAGCATGACTGGTAGAAAATCACAAGTTTGAAAATGACCTGTTACTTTCTCGCAGACCATTATGAAGACCTGCCTTGTATGGTCAAGGAGGGGAGAGGCTGGAGAGCGCACACGTACACAGAGACATCCTACCCGGGAAACCTTAATGTCAGGCACTGCTCTCTAAGCAAGTCAACTGGCCAAGACGGCCAAATAACTCGCTTTTAGCCAGGGAGGATGTCATTAAACGGAGTGACGGGGTAATTGGGGCTTGGTGGGGAAGGCCCAGCAGAAATTCAGGAAGGTGATGTCTGAGTGTTTAATGACACATTAAGCCCCACTCTCAAGCCAATACTGATACGGAGCCTTTACCTAACAAAATGACTCATCTCCTGCTTTTTATAATTATAACGTTTTCTGGGTTTGGGTGAGGTACTCGAACGCATACATCGTCAGTCTCACGGCTCACTGAGCACACGTCGTAATCGTTTGCTTTGGCTGCTGACACTCACCTTCCACGTAGGTCGGGAATGAAGCCAGGCTCTTCCTGGACTGCAAACAGAAAACAAAAGACTCTATAGAAGGACAGCTTACAGAAACACGGGGGACGTCTAAATCATCTTCTCACACGAAAAGTTAAATTTAGCCCGGGTTTAGTTTCCAACTCAGAATTTACATCAAGAATATTCCTATGACTGTTCCTTCATACAATACCCGGTAGGTGTGAGCTGTTAAAAGCGAAGGAAGTTGCGTAAGAGTCTTAACTGAGGGAGCTCTGAGCTCAACAGTCAAGCCCTCCGCCCTCCCACCCCGGACTGCACCTCCTTGCCAGCTGGAGGAGACGAATCAAAGCTGTCGCTCCTCTCCGGCAGCATCGGGTGTCGGCTGGAGGAACCTGCCCCCTGCGGGGAGGTGGACCCTGAGCTGGGAGACTAAGGAGACAATAAAGCAGAGTAAGAGTTACCACACCTTCAGAGGAACTCTCCAAAGCAAAGGCGATAGCAGACCAAAGCCTAAAGACATGATCTGGGTCATGATGACTGAGGAGTATGAAACAGATCCTAGTACGACAATTGCACTGCTTCCATCAGACAGCTGTCCATCAGCCCTGCCTTGGCGAGTGTGGGTCTCTGCTGGAGGACAGCAGAGCAAGTGATGGCGCGCTCGCGTCTCCACGATTACCGCACAGGGGACGTGGCCCTCGCCCCCCTTGTTTGCTGGGGCCCTCTGTCCTAGGTACGCCAAAAACTCAAACCCTGTTATGAAGTGAACCATTTTGGCATTTTAAATAGTTTTAATCCATACATGAAGAGTTTTTTGTGTCTTTGAGAAAGATTAAATAAGCCATATAAAAAATACCACAGCGCATATTATATTACACACACACACACACATATATACACACACACACTATAAAAACAAACAAGCATATATCACAACAAAGAGGCTATCAAGCTCAACGCAGAATAAATATTTCCCTTCATCCACAAACTCCCAGCCTACACTAACTCTTGGGTAAGCGACTTTCAGTGAAAGACAATGGAAGGTAACGGCACATGACCGAAACCTGCACGTCCTTGAGCAGGAGAGAGCCCAGACGACCTCAAACACAGAAAAACCCGAGCCGAACCTCGTCTCCTTGGCGACGATCCTCCTGGTACATCCAGAAATTCTCCATGGCGTGCTGCGGAACGCGAGTCTATCGGCGGAGCAGATGGCGGACTGGAGACGGCGTGACAGAGAGCCGGCCGCGCTGTCCTTCTTACTCGGAGTGTGCGGGCAAGGACGGAAACAATGACCAGGAGAGGAGCAGGGCTCCGGTGACAGACCACGGGCTATCAGCGTGTGAATGGCGGGAGGGGGGGTGTCCAGGACTCCAATTACACCTGGGCCACTCCACCCGACTGGATGTCACCCCGGTTCATTCCCGTCAGCGTTAGCCTATGTCACCCTGATGTCACCCTGAGGAACCCAGTACTACCCGCCCTAGACCAGCAGTTTCATAAGGCAACGCACCATAAGGCGACAGTCATGCAGACCGTCTACTTGTTTGATCATGAGACCAGCTATCATAAAGTCAGTCCTGTTACTCATATAGTCTCAATCCATCTGCTAGAGTGAAGAGCGGACGTCCACTATCGACCTCAACAAATCCCATTAGGAACAGAGACTATTATAGCTTCAGTGTTCATTTCATAATGAGTCATTTATCCATCTATCTATCTATCCATCCTCATAATTCCTTCTCCATTTATAAATCCTTCTATACATCAAACATATCTATGCATCAAACGTATCATCAAACATCCACCCAAACATCAAACAAGTACTCTTATGGACACTATACCAGGGGTGGGCAATCTTATCCGCCCAGGGCCGGTGTATATGCAGGTTTTTTGGGATAACCGTCAGGTCAGCTGTTCAAACCCAGGTGTGAGGACTCCTCAGCCAATCAGTCCACCAATTAGTGACCTAATTAGGGAGTTGCTGCAAAAACCCCCATACACACCCCCGTGCTATACAGTCGTACTCCATTTCATTTTCTCATAAAAGCAGGAGAAACTACTGCAATTTTGTAATCTCTGCTTCCCCTTATGTTTACGGTGATCGAAATCCAAACACGTCTATAAATTCCACTCTCTAAAAGAATCCAATATTGGAAAATAACTGAGCGACGTGAGCAGTGAGACAGCTTCAGAAAATCCATTGTTCTCAGGTCACATAGTCATGGTCTCTGATAGCAGAAAGCATATTTCCTGCTTTATTTCCTTATCGGTACATCTCACACATCTATGAGGTGCCGTGTTTTGCGAACGCGTGCCAGGAAACGTCTTTCATCCGCTCCCGCTAACCGAGGCCTGTTTAATTATTTACACCTGATCTTTTCTGAGTCTCCAGCTCACACTGAATAAATCATGTATGTAAAAAAAAACCTGATGTGGAATGATGGAGCCGAAGACAGCAGCGGTATCATCAGGGGAAATGTGCTGCTTGAAAATTCTAGTCTAACATAATGTGGTAAAGACTTATTTCTAACCGTTTTCTGTCTAGTAACTACACTGTCCTTTTTGTTGTGAAGTTCGCATTTCCAGTTGCCTGTAACCACGTCAGAGTCGCAGGGGCTACCCTCAAGCTGGCTCCCTCCTCTGCCAAATGACTGTTTTCTTACTTTTCTTACCCTTTTATTCCAGCATGGAAAATATCAACATTCAAGCAAAAAAAAAAACAACTGAGAAAAAAACTCTTGTTGTAGATGAAAGAGCTGGTACCTTCAAGGGCCACCATGTGATTCCTGTATGCGCTTATTGAGAATGGTGTCCGGCTTTATGCATCCTCACCGCGAATCAGAGTGGAGACTCGTATCTAAAACACACTTGACAGGTAACGTACGGACAGGAAGCTTCTCCCTGCCACTCATGCTTCCTACCCATGTACCTTTCGTATACTATAAACCCTTATTCCCTCACGACGGACTGGGCCGAGAAGCAGCTCTATCAGGCTCACAAGGAGGCCAGACGTGAGCGTAGCAGCAGGTAGTACAGTCACATAATGCTCACGTATTAGGAGCTGGCCGACAGCTGATACTCTCCTCATGGGCAGCAGACTGTAAACTTGGACTCACTCGGCCACGTCAAGTCAGCAGAGCACCCAAAACATAGTGCGAGGGTCTCCAACAAAGACAGAGAGATTTGAATAAGGCACACGTGCAGTTTAGAGCAGGCCTGTGTTATACTGGATCAATGTCTGTATATATTATTTATATAGATAGATTATTTCTTTTTAAGACATGACAGGGCTGATTGGCTGAAGCAGTTCTGTAATGAAATTGGCTGAAACAGGTTAATTAGCTATTCCTCCATTTTCCTTGGGGAGAAAAAAGTGATTAGTTTCTCTCCATACAAAAAAAATCAAAAAATAAAAAATAAAAAAAAAACAATCCCTCCCCTAACAATAGGAGCTCAAATGAAGGGGTACCTCAGTGGGGAATCGGTTGGAAAGAGTCGATTGATATTCAACACCAAGCAACATCAAGGGCTTCGCCTGACATATTACACAATTGAAGTATCACATATGGAGCATAATCATTTTTCCAACAATGGGCATGAAGGACTTTGCGCACGTGTCTGTCATTGACACTGGGGATGATTTCACGGTGCTGAGGGGAGGACTGAGAGGAGGGGGCGGGGTTTCACGGAACTGCACTTGCGTGCTGAAGCCTGGGGATTCCAGCAACTCGATGGCGTACACGTGACACTGTGCTGGACACACTGCTGCACAGACCAGGACATCAGGTCCTGGGGAAAGTATCAGACTGGTGTGGCCTCTGATAACATCTTATGTCACCTTTTAAACAATCTTTAAAAAAAAAAATCAACTTAGAATGACATGGCGTCAGTGTGGGAGATTATTCACTAAAGTAGTTGAGTTCGTTGTGACTCCGATTCTTTATACTCACCTGGTTGTTTGAAACAAAACCTTTATCTGGATTTGAACTTTCTAGTCCTGAACTTGTTTCTGATGGATTACTTTTATGAGTAACTTCCCCAACACTGCCTAATTGTAGCTAGGACATCCAAAAAAAGAAATAATTGTCCATGCTAATTAAAAAGGGGTGAGAATAAAGACAAATTTCAGACAAATGTTTGTGTTGTCAGCCACCTTTTTCTTTGCAGTTTCTATGAAAAAGGGAGGGAGAGAGACAGAGAGAGAGAGAGGGACAGACAGAGGGAGAGAGAGAGAGAGAGGGACAGAAAGAGGGGGACAGAGAGAGAGGGACAGAAAGAGGGGGACAGAGAGAGAGAGGGACAGAAAGAGGGGGACAGAGAGAGAGAGAGGGACAGACAGAGGGGGAGAGAGAGAGAGAGACAAGAGAGAGAAAGAGAGAGGGACAGAGAGAGAGACAGAGAGGGGGAGAGAAAGAGAGAGGGACAGACAGAGAGAGACAGAGAGGGGGAGAGAGAGAGAGAGGGACAGACAGAGAGAGACAGAGAGGGGGAGAGAGAGAGAGAGAGGGAGAGAGGGACCGGCCACCTAATCCATCAGATGGAATGCGAGCCAGTTCAGCCGCCTCGCCGCAGATAGCGACAAACCCGGGGCCCTGCTGGGGGACTGACCTCGCTTCCACTGCCGCGGCACTCAGGAGGCTCCCTGATGCTGCTTTGTGCAAAAGCTCATGAAAAATCTTGGCTATATTCTCACATTTTAATTATGACTGCTAACGCCAACAATCTTTTCTGCCAACACTGTATCTAATTAACAT
The DNA here is from genome assembly GCA_026780765.1 of Petrocephalus schoutedeni. Classification (NCBI taxonomy): domain Eukaryota; kingdom Metazoa; phylum Chordata; class Actinopteri; order Osteoglossiformes; family Mormyridae; genus Petrocephalus; species Petrocephalus schoutedeni. The sequence goes on along the minus strand of JAODKL010000040.1, from coordinate 10,978,875 downwards.
CCATACAGAGAAGGACTTTACTTAGTCCTATAGTTCTAAATTTACTTCTCTTTCTACTTTGAGCACCTACTTTCATTAGTGTCTCGCTTAAAAAAAAATTTCCACGTGTGTTGGATTCCCTATGCCTACATTTGACTTGATTCAAGAGGCTTCATAAGAATGACCAGCAGACAGACACACAGACATCCTTCAACTATCCTAAAAAGGGTTGGGGGGGGGGGGGTATATCCTGCCCCAAGCTGCGGAGGGCACAAGGCTATGGTAGGCCCTGGATGGGGTGCCAGTCTATCACAGGGCGTAAAAGAAATATTGAGAAAGAAATGGTATACAAATTTATTTTTACAGCAACAGCATTCATTCTTTGAGTCTTTGGATGGCATGACCAGACCCGAGTGTACCCTGACATAGTCCCTTACAAGAGGTCTACCTAGGCCAGTCTCACCGTTCCTGCGTCCCTCGCACGTCTCTGATGAAAGCAGGGCGAGACGAGAATGACGTCTGCTGCACAGTCACCGGGTGACTCCACCAAACTTGTGTCAGCTAATGACAGCTGACAGCTCATATGGAGTGATGAGAGAGCCGTTCAGAGCTTTGGTAAACAGCAAGCAGGCTCTCTCTCGCCGGCAGGCCTCTGAGGGCCCCTGGCAGCTCCCAGCTGCAATGCAGTATCTCTTTCCCTCGGCTACGGCTCCAAGCTGATCGTTTTTAGCTCCCATCTACTAGTGGGGCAAATTTCCCTGCAAAGCTTTACTGCAGACATTATGGCGTGATACAGGCTGAGTATCATATTACTGACCTAAAATATTCATAATAAGAACTAATTAACTAACTGGGACAAGAGCGATAAACTCAACATATTATGATAGTAATTACATATTGTGATTTTACAAAAAGTAAATAATTAGCCACACTATTTTGATTAACCTAAACTATTAAAACTACAAAAACTATAAAAGGGGCACCTGTGAATGGTAAAATGTCAGCTAAACAATGAAAATATTTAAGTAATTGTCAACCACAAAATCCCGTGAATAGTATGAATAATGAGCAGACGGTCTGCTGTTAGCTGGTTACTACATCTGCATCCATATGCATGTTGCTATGAGAACACAAAGAATTTCTGCTGGCGGGTGACAGTGGGTCTCCTCAGGCTTCCATCACCATCATCATGTACGTTAATGATGCTGGCTCTGCACCTAAACCATTTAAAAAAAACATCAGGACCTTATTTGACACAATAGCTTTATGGATGGGTGTTAAAATTATTTATTACTCCATGAGAAATCTTAACTTCTTAAACTTAAACGTCTTAAACGATGCCATAAGCACCCACCGCTACCAAAAATTACCATAAATTATCTTGCAAATTAGTATAAGAATTCCCCCCTTTGTCAATAAAGTTCTCTTCTCATTTTTTACCATAAATATAGCCCAAAATGAAGGTCTAGAAAACCTAAAATCTAGTTCGACAATCTGGCAGTCTACTCGTAGATCTGCATGAAAGCGTCAATAAAAAAAGCTAAACATTAAACTAAGAATTTTAGTAGGACATAAACCATGTTTTAGTTTTTATTAAGTGATGACTAGAACTGGATAACTTCCTTCCCACCTCGGCTGGGTGCTGCAAGCATCACCATGTTCTGACAGCTACAGCCCGCTCTGACAGTTTTATTTTTGTTTCGAGGGTTAGCCGTCAAATAGGAAAATACCCATTTGCCTTTCTTGCTCAATGGCCTTGGAGCAACCTGAATAATACCTACACACTGCTAAGGTTTCTTTTTTATCTACGTTTTGCTTATAAGTTTTTAATACATGCTCAAATTTGTTTAGGTACTTGGCTGTGTTTATGGTCAGGTCTCACGTGTAAATAAAGTTAAAAACCTGAATAGGAAATTACCTGCTTGTATTGTATGAACGACTTTTTGTACGAAAGCAAGGATTCCCAAAACACGAGAAACCTTACACCCCAGCAGCAGGGACCCTGGGGCTCCTAATCTGGCTGTACCGGAGCCTTTCCGAGCCACACATTCATTTATTTATAAGGACACACAGCACCACTGTCCCCCCAGCTTCTGGCCCCCAGCTCTCGGACCGCTCCCTCTGACAGAGGCTCGAAGCACAGCCAGTGATGTCCGGGGCCACCGGCCCTGCCAGAGTCTGTCAAGCTCAGCCGAAACACTCTCACTGCAAAGCCCCCCTGAACTCGCAGCCCTCACGGCAGCTCTTTATCGGGGCCTCTTTATCGCGTTAAGATTTCCGTCGTACGCACTGTCATTTTAATGACGACAGCTTATCCTTTATCCGGCTCTGACCTAACAGCGCTATCGTGACGCTACTCGAAGGTAGCTGGCAGCTCGCGCATCTGCGGGCTTCATAACGGCGTGTTTTTAAGGTCAGTCCGTGCCTTTGCTGACTCATCCCGGGTAATTTTATCCCAGTTCAGCCCGGCGTGGATTGTTTCGCATTTTTCCATGGGCTTCTTGGCAGATTTCTTTGCAAAACTCCTCAAGCGTATTTCTGTCTATTTTGGCATAGGCTCCCCTACCAAACGACGCGAGCAGTCGTAAAACTGATGACAGTGTTTTTTTTTTTTTTTCTCTCATTCTAGCTGCATATTAATAATGCCATCCTGCATATTTTCATGCCAAACAATTACTCCATCCAGAGAGACTCCTTCCTCATTTGCATATTTCCCAAGTTTATATTAGCATTTATCGTCTGACTGGCGCGCTCCATTCTGCGTCCTTGCCGGCTACCCTTTTTTCGCTTAGTCTGTTTCTTCACTCAGCCTCATGGTCTCAAAAACAGATACGCTTCTGTCGCACGGGGGACCTTTAGATAAGGAACGTCAGGAAGGCCCAAAGCCCAAGCACAGCTTTTACAGACCTCAGAGGCCCTTGGCAACACTAATACCCGGTCTTATCCTTTATCTTATGGCCTCCCTCACTATCTGCGGCACCGTGTTCTGCGTCGTTTTCAATCTGTCCGACTATCGGCTTTCTCTCTCGCTGCTGGGCTGTCAGCGGCGGGGAGACAAGTCTATTTGAGCGGGGAGGCTTGCGCGCGGAGGCCCCCCGAATACAAATGAGGCCCGGAGGCCCCCCCCCCGATAAGCCAAAGTCTTTCCATTATGTTAACAGAGGCAGGCCATTCATCTCCGCGCGAGTGTCTGCAGCTCGTGAGAATGCAAGCTTAATCGTGGCGCTGTGTTTACCAGCAGGATAACGGGGAAACAAAGGCGGAGAGGAGGAAGCATGGAATTACCCGAAAACAAACACGTTTATCTGCTGATGGGGCCAACGAATACAGAACTGGGCCAAATTTAGTTTTTTCTCCCCCATGTACTATATGTATGACATATAGATGGAAGGTGTTACGCTGGACTGGATCATGATTGTTTTTTAAATGTAACTACTGGGCAGGGTGACATTGACAATAACATTAAAATCAGACTAATCATGTTCAGATTTCAACTTTAGTTGTGTGCTGTAACTACACCACACTGCAAAGCTTTTAGGTATCACTTCACCATTCAGTCATATGATTGGTTAAGAGGCATACATTAAGGCAAAATTGCTCTGAATAGTGTTAATACCTCAAAGAGAAATTGTAATAATATTCCTACACTAGTGCATGACTGAACTCCTTCGACTTGCTTGCTGTCACACACACGCGTGCAAAATACCCATGATAAAGACCATGAAAGTCACCCTTCCTGTAGAAGATAAAATCCATATAAGTCGTGCTGGTTGGCTTTCCCCTTAGGTGTAACGCCAAGCTGCGGCTCTAGGAGACTCTCCGCGCCTGGTGGCTGCGGCGTTGGCTCGTACTCACGTCGACCCCCGGTGGGGGCTGGAGCTCGCACTCGCTGGTCGGGCTCAGGTCCTGCCGCATCACCCAGATGGGCTCTTTGGGTTCGTCGGGGGTGTACGGGGAGCGCACCGTCCGGGTTTTCACCTCCTCAATGGCCTCCTTTATGTCCTTGATGGCCAGCGAGATGGCGTCGCGCTTCTCCCGGCCATCTCTCTGCGGGGCCAGGTCCTCGGGGGGGCTGGCCGCAGTCGGCCCGCGCGCCTCCTGCTCATCCGCCGCGGGCTTGCCCTCCTCCGGCTCGTCCTGGGAGTTGTGCCCCGACTCCTCCCACTCCCCCGCTGCCACGCGGTCCAGGCTCTGCGAACTCAGGCTCTCCTTGACCTCGGCCACGATCTGGTCGATGTCCTCCTCTTGGTCCATGCTGTCCATGCGGGGGTAGGGGGCGAACTCGGCCTCCTTCTCGGGGCTGTCGGACTCGCCGTCAGAGCGCTCGTCGTAGTGGTGCAGCCGGGAGCCCACCGCCTCCTGCTGCCTGTAGTCCTCCTGCTCGAAGAGGCGGAAGCCCGCCCTGCGCTGCTGCAGCCTCTCCTTCTCGGCCTCCCCCTCGGCCGTGGGGCCATCCCCGATCTCCTCGTAGACGTGCTCCTGCGTGCTGTAGCTGGCGTATGGCTCTGCGTACGACTCGTCCTCGGGCTCGCCGGTGCCCCCCGCCTCCCCGGCCTGGTAGGGCTGCTGAGCGTACACGTAGCTGGAGTAGGTGGGGTTCAGGGCTTCGGCGTCCCGGCCCAAGGGCCGCTCCGCGTTGGGCAGGGGCTCCAGGGGCAGCGGGGGAGGCTGGGGCAGGTAGTGGGGCTGCTGCGGGGGCTGGTGCTGCTCTGCCTCCGCGCTCTCTGTGTAGCCCTCGGCCTCGGGCCGGAAGGGCACGCCGTACACACCGTCGTCCTCCCGCTCTGGCTCCAGCGCCATGACGGCGTCGCCCTCGGCCCGGTCCGTGTGGTTGTGGAAGCCGCTCTCCGTGCTGCCAGAGCGGGCCAGGCCGGACGCGCCCTCGTCCTCCTCGGGGTCCTCGCGTTCCAAAGGGGGTGGGGCGGGTGGGGGAAGCTCCGCCCTCTCCGCCTCCTGCTGCTGCCTCTGCCTCTGCCTCTGCTGCTGGGCGCGGAGGCGGGCGTCGCTGTCCCCCTGCCGGCGGTACCGGGTCACGCCTGCACGTGGGACGGGCTTGGGCACGTGCTGCCGCTCTGCCTCCACCTCCTCCCCCCTGCGCTGGCCACGGGGACGGCCTCCCCCCCCGCCCGAGCCGTCGTAGCGCCGATACCGCGTGGCGCCCTGCTGGTGGTGTGCCAGCCTCTCGGGGGCGCCATCCACACTGTGGCCGTTCTGCGGCCGGGCCCGTCCGGATCGGCGATGCTGGGCGTACGGCTGGGGCTCTGCCTCACCCATCTCGGCCTCGGCTGCCTCGCTCTGCTCCAGGCCGCCGCTGCCGGGCTCCGCCTCCCGCTCCGCCTCCCGCTCCGCCTCGTTCAGGTGGTTCATGGCTGCCTCAGTCTACGCACGACGCATGCCGCCCTCCAGGCCGGGGGTCACGCAGGACAAGGCGCAGGGGCTGCGGGGACAAACAGGCAACACACAACTTGGTTAACGCAGCTGAGCCGACGTGCCAACTGCAAAGCAGACCATGCCACCCTCCCAGACAGGGGGAGAGTGATTGACACCCTCAGTGAGGACTGGATTTCTCAAGCTCTTGATCTGAGGAACAAGGCTGGAAAGCCTCAACCCCGCAAGCCGTGTCCTACTGCCGGCTCGCAACCCAAGCGAGATGCGCCAAACACCGTGTGAGTGTGTGTCAGTGAGCTTCCCTCCATCTCCCAGCCTTCCTGAGAAACCCACATGATGATTTAAACATTGCTTGTTTTATAACCAGCAGCAGCTTGACTATGGGTTTGCTGCAGAAAACTAGCCTCTGGGACTCAAACTCCTGCATGACAAAGACCTCACAGATGCTGATCCATAATGTACTACCCAGCCTGGATGGTCAGGACAGCTAGCCAGTCATTCCCTAAATGTTCCTTCAAATGGAACTCCTGATAAAATTAGACCATGCCGACTAACATGGGGCAAAACTAAGGCCAGGTTAAGGTGGAGAACTGAGTCATCAGATGGTCCCACACCATGATCCAAGTCTGTCACATGGCTGATGAGACTCCAGGTAAGGTGCACCTCCCTAGACCCACCACACCCTGCTCTTATGCGCCTAAAATCTATGATCCACACCAGCCAGAATCACGGCCTGAAACAACCATTTCAAAAAGAATTAAACTGCTGAAATAAATGCTTGGAATGGCCATGAGGACCGAGCATCTTGGGAACAAACCTGGATATAGTTTCAAAACAAGGTAGAACTGTGCAACACCAGTGGCTTAAGGATACTTTTAGCAGTAAAGGATTTAAAACACATTGCCTAGGCTACCCGGTTGCCACGGTGACAGGAACGGACATTACCATTAGGTACTTTAGAAGGCTGCAGCGAAATGCCAGGACACATTACAAGTGCAGAGTGATGGACAGGACCAGCTGACAGCCCCGACACCCTGTCCAGCCCCGTCCACATCACCCAGACCACAATGTCCTTGTTGCCGTGGAGACAGACTATCCAGCTAAAGGTCTGCATATACTTAATCAGCGCGACAAGTGATTTCAGGGATATCAGCCTTTGGCCAGAAGGAACAAAAAAAAACAGCAACGCAAACTCAAATATACCTCAACATTCGCAGACATCACACCCGTCTGAGGATTAAGTCACCCCATCATTTGGAGCCTTATGTTCAAATGGAATCACCACTCATACTAAATGAAAATTAAACCCATATCATCAACTCACAATACTGCAGCACAAAGGCAAAACGCCATTCCTGCATATTTCATCTTGCATATCTTTAACTTGAGTTATGCCTGAAATCAGGTCTCTTGGGCTTTTTCCATCTTGTGACAAAACATCTTAGTTCAACTAACTATTCGGTTTTGAAGAAAACATTATCATTTACCCACCTACAACACACAAAGGTAAAAAAAAAATTTTGAAGCGCATTTTCTCAGTTTCCATGTCAGTGCAGTTACTATGTTTTGGGCAGTAAAACAGACTAGTACTGATATATAGAACGAACTGGAGGAGGAGTTACTCTGGGCCATCGGTCACATGACCCGTCAAATAAACAGCCCCAAAACAAAGCGCGGCTGCATGGCAGCTAACACACTCCTGTGATGAATGTTTCATTGTGCTGAAGGTGCCAGCCGTCGCCATCACAGAGAGAGCTCTGTCTCCGGTAGATGACCGGAAGATCCACCACAGAGCTATAATCGGCCACCCGTGCCCCCCCCCCCCCGCCCGACCACACAGCCAGGCCGGGAAGGAGCTGCGCATTACGCAGTGGGGAAATGCGACCGCGGACACAACAATGCGATTAGAAGGGAGGGGGGCAGCCGTTGTATGCCAGATCTCGGCCTGCGCCATTAGACACGTGGGAGAGTGCTGGGAGATGCCAACACGGTCCATCAGTCCCAGTCTGACGAGGGCTGAAGAGGGTAAACACAGACTGGTGATAAAAGGCACAGCTCAGATCAGCCGTGAATTATGAAGTCATCACAGAGAACCAGAAGACCTCGGCGCTTGCAGCTGACAGGCAGCGCATGAATCTTGGACTTACAGAAGCTGCTGCTTGTTAGAACAGGTCCAGCTGCAGGAAGGGAAAACATCCCGGACAACAGCTGTGACAGCCATGGTGGAAAAAGTGGACCTTCTTAATGTCCTTCCCACCGGCATCCTGGGGACTGCTGGCTTCCAAGATTGACAAAGACGCAGGGGAATCACACAGTTCTTCGGCCTGACTGGGGTTCTGCTCACACACTCTACCCTCTCGAGGACAAACGGGCGCAAAGTGAAAAGAGCTGAGGAGACACCGACGCCGATGGTGGGCACATGGACAATCTTGCGTCACTCTGGCGATGCTTTCAAATACATTTAACAGTTCCACATGTGTGGCTCTGCTGCTCTCTTCCAATCAGCAGCTTTCAGGCGCAAACATATTGGGGGACCCAGGGAACAAGACTAGGTGATGCTGAACAGCATGCCAGCCTAGAAACTTCCGAATGCAAAACAGCATCATATAAACTGCCAGACAGGAATAGGCATCAATGTCATGTTTACTACATTTCAGGATGTGTCGAAGTAGCATTCCACCGGCAATGATGTCACAGAGAACTTGGTACTCACTAACCCAGCAGAGTCCAAGAACATCTCGTCCTCCAATGCTAGCAGATCATATGGTGCCATCATTTGCTGGAACCATTCAGATTTACAGGACATATTTTTATCTCACTGAGCTTTTTGTTCAAGGATTTTTATCTGTCACGTGCAGAGCGTAGTCAGACTATAACTTGCAGTGAAATAAAATTCGGCCAATTCTGCCATAATAATGGTAATAATGACAATACTGATAAAAGAATAAAAAGAAAAACAATACATATATAGTAAGGTAGAGAAAAGAAAGAGTGAAAAAGGCAAACCAACAGAGATGTGCAGTATAGCTCAAATAAAGGGAATGAGGGAATGGTGTATCACTAATGTTTCACCTACTGCAGTCCAGTTCACACGGGGACATAAATTCATGAATACTTGTAAAAGGTCCAACAAAAAACCCGCAGCAGGAATAACATACCATTCTGCCATGGCACATGGTGACGTTGTTATGGTCCCCGCTGATAATTAAAAGGTCAGGTCTAATATCACCAATAAGTGTCGGGTGAGTCACCGAGTCCATGCAAGGCACGACTCCTTGGCAGGCCGATTCCGACAAACAGGACAAACGCGAGGCAGCTGCGTTTCTCAGTAAAGGGAAGACATTCTGCTCACTGGCTAGGAAATCAGAGCCCTGTGTGCAGAGGGGAGCCCACTTGCCCAGCACCACTTTAGAAGGTCAGTGAGAGGTCTTCAGGTTTCCGCTCTTACTCCACCTGTGTGGCCTTTGCATGTTCTCCGCATGTCATTGTGGAGTTCCCTCCAGGTACCAAAACGTTCCCCACAGTCCAAAAACGTGCTGAGGTTAATCAGAGATCCCAGACTCCCTGTAGGGATGCATGAATGGGGTCAGCGCCCCCGTCCTGGGTACTTCTTGTCCATGATAGACTCCAGACCACCGTGAACCTGCATAGCATAGGCAGGTATAGAAGATGGATGGAGGGAACAGATAATGGCAGCAGGGCCTGCAGAAAATTTTGATGGGGGTGGCCACCAGGGGGCAGTTGCATTTTTGAGGCAGGTTGCACAACACTGCGTCTCTTCTATATTACTGCTTAGATTATAAAATAATCCATATGTCCTTTTTATTAGTGTTTATTATTTTATTAGTGTGTACTAACCACACCTTAAATCTGCCCTTGGAGGGCTCTTAGTGACACAATGAGCACTTGATACTTCTAATGATTATTACATGGTATCTCGAATGTGTGCCCACCCTCAGAAACTGTGCATGGCTTTGAATGTGATGCAGAACCCAGACTGGCTTACATACATGCGATGCACGACGAGCATGACATTGATAAAGCAGCAGCAGCCAAATGAATACGGTTCAGTGGACCGTGGCCGGAATGAGAAACCATGAAACATCTGGCAAAAAGGTCTCCTGGGTGACAGATGTGGTCAGGGCGGACATCTTGTTTAGTCTGGTCTGTCCATGTTGCCTGTAGCTGGTATGACATCCTCAGGGTAACATGATGTTAGAAGAAGATACATTACACCTCATCTGATGTTGGATTTCTCCCGTCTCACAGTTTGATCTGCTGGGAGGCAAATCAAATTAGACCTGCAATTTACTATGAATTAGATTATAAAGCCCGGCCATTGCAGACTTAATTGCATTTTGCCACACAAATACCAAAAGGATGGGAGGGGGGGCCAAGGTCAATATTTTGTCTTGACAAGAATTTTGTATTATCTCTGTCTGTAACCTAGACATCCACTTGTAAATCCACCAGGTGAAACTTACCTCACTAACGTGTATGAACACCTCTCACTCTCACTCTTAGTGAACACCTCTCACTCTCACTCTTAGTGAACACCTCTCACTCTCAGTGCTGAAACATTTCATCAATTCAGTCTGACCAAAAGGCTAAATTAGGCCACTATTGAATTAAGGCAACTTGGCTTATATGCATCTACAATACTTTATAGCAGCTTTTAAAAGGACCGCTACATAATTACCTACTGGGATGCCTACTACAAACGTAACAACTGTTGCAACATATTCTTAATGGGTGTTGGGAGAGCAAGAATTCTGCGGTTTCAAAGAGCAGTGAACATTTACTCAATCTCCCCAGCAACATGGCAGCTAATTTCCATCTCTGATTTAAGTCATTTGCCCCATCAAAGCCCTTGCTACTTACTTCAAGTTTCTTAATTCAAAGAGGACTAGCTAACGCTCATGGGTTTTAAATTCATTTTTTCATGATACTTTTCAGAGAACGCTAGAAACACAAGTATATGTGTTGTCAGTTTTATTTGAATAAATAAAACTGCAAGAAGCAACCAAACCACGCGGACTGTAAAGATCCCAGTTTTCATAGTGCTTCAACCAAGTAATAAAAACAATCATGTTTTTCGAACATGTATAAGAATGGATTTAATGTGCTTGGATAATGTAACACTACATAACATTATTAAGCGCTTAAAAATTAGGAATCCATCTCACCAACATCCAGAACATGCCCTTCCTCTAAACATAATATGACCTATTTAGAGAAGCCGGAAATTGATCGAAAGGTCATCCCAAAAGCCCGCACCCACACCGGCCCTCCATGGAACAGGTTCCCCACCCCTACCATAAAGCCACCTTACCTATAGGCCACTAGCGTTGGCCTATAGGCAAGAACTAGATAGATTTGCCTCAGCTCCATCTAAAGCACAATGGTGTTGATATAAATTTAGACAGTGACTGCATGACACCATTTTCAGAGTCTGATTGCTCCCTCACACATTTCAGTTATCACATGTAGATCAGGGCTGAAAAAGCTTTAACTTACACCAATGCTGTCAGAAAACCTATCAAGATATTTTGCCAGCAGGTTTGACTCGTTGTAACAATGACGTGAGAATTAGAGATCCCGCAACCCAGGTTTATAGGAGCATCGGGATCAATGGTACTCTTCACAGTTCTGTCGGTTAGATCTCTGCATCCTCTGACTGAAAGGTCACAGGTTCAAATCACTACTGGACGCTTCACCAGTACCTTAACCCTGGAAAATGCTTCAGAGGTGCCAGATTGTGCTCTGACCTCTAGCGTCATTCCAACCCCAGAATGTTCAAAGGAGAGCGTGCCGAAGCACCTATACTTATACTGTACATATGGTGATCAAATTATCATTTCATTTTCATTTGCAGGCAATTCAAAACATGTCCTTCTTGCTATAAAACCTATAAATGCACATAGACTTGAGATGGCTGGTACAAAAAAAACTTACAGGGATCCCATAAAGTGAGCACAGACCTTGAAAGACTTCTGAAAAAGAGGTAAAGGAATATTTACCATAGCAGTGAAAGTTTGGACACACCTACCCATTTGTACTACTCTCTAAATTTCAGAATAATTATAAATCATCAAAAATATTCAATAAATGGAATCATGAACTGACCAAAAACTATTTAAAAAATATATACATATTTGTTGTGGGGACAGCTTTGTGGGTTGGGACTCAGAAGGTTGCCGGGTCATATCCCTGGGTCGGCAGAGTGATCCCACCACTGGGCCCGTGACCAATGTCCTTAACCCCGATTACTCCAGGGACTGGCTGACCCTGCTTCCTCCTGTACTCCAGTTTCATGAGGTGGCCTCCTGAGATGCTTTTCCAGCCATCCTGAAGGAGGTCCCACATATGCTGAGCACTCATTGGCTGCTTTTTCTTCACTGTCTGGCCAAACTCCTCCAAAACCATTTCTACCGTGTTTAGGTCAGGTGGCCAGGTCATGTGATCAACACTTGCGCTTTCCTTTGTAGGTGGCTTGGCATGTCCAAACTTTTGACTGACACTGTATACAAATAAGAAGGTGAAACCTCACTTCCCGCATGCCTCAAACAAAACAATGCAAAACTAGCAATCAGTCACCTAATTGTTGAAGGGCTTGGAACAATTAAGATATCTTCAATTATACTAAAGTACACTATTAATTTGGATGACGAAGTGTGAATTAAATCATTTACTGAGAAATCAAAACTCTCATGCCTTGCCAGTCAAAAGACATTCAAGAGCATAATCACAGCCAATTAATTAGCTCGGTTAGCGGCAAACAGCAGAATACACAGCAGGTCCCCCAGGACTTGGACTGGGAACCCGGACTACATCTCAAGCCACACTTCCTGCAGCAACACAATTAGCTGTTGTCACTCTGAGTTCAGCAGTGATCAAGTGCAAGAGAACGCCTTCATCCACGGGGGAGCGTCAATGTCACATCGGCGCCCCCTAGGGACCAACAACGTGACTGCAGTGCAGCACTTGTTCTGTGGAATGGAGTGGGGGGGGGGGGGGGGTGACCCACAGTGTGAAAAATGGCCTTGGGCTGGCAAGGGTGTCAACCAGAGGAGAGCACTGCAGCCTTCTCTGCACCCCGCCAGGCACAGAGCGGCGTCAGAGACAGCCGAGCATTAAATAGAATTGGCAATGAGAAAACTAGTGGATTGGGGCGGGTTCTAAATTAAAATGGATCACTGCAGCTTGCTTAGATCGAGTCAAGGTCAGGGCACGTCTAAAAGTACATGGCCAGTGAAATATGTTTGCATACATAAATGAACACCTCCATATTCCGATGCATGGCTCTTTTCAAACAACCGGGTCTTATTTGCAGAGCATCTGCAGTTAGATCCTCAAGTCATTGGCACCCAAATGTTATGCCCTTGCTAGAAATCAAATCCTGAACCATCTGCTCTTGAATTCTACACAGTATCCTCTACTCTAGAGGGCGACGGAAGATGTTTTTTCCCTCTGCCATCTTGGGGACATTGTGGATGGTTCCAGAGAGCTCACGTGGCGATGTAATACATATTAGATCTTCAGTCGTTCTCCTCCTTCCAAATGCTGCACGTGTCCTTGCCAAAACACTCTCATGAGATTTAGTGCAGCCTGTGTTATTCAACGAATGCCTCGTAATTTAGTGCATACACCCATACCTACTTATCTGCACAAAGCTGGTTTCATACATGGACAGCACAGTGACTTGGTGAGGGTAGCACACTGCCGTCTTCCACCTCCAAAGCTGTGGGACTCACGCCTGTACATGGAGACTGCATGTTCTCTCCATTTCGGCTCCTCTTCCCTCCCGAGGTTCAAAGAATTGTGTATAGTGCTTCAGCATGCATGGCCTGTGATGTACTGGCATCCCATCCAGGGTGTCCCCCTGCCTCATGCCCTGTTCTGGGACAGGCTCCAAGCACAGGACAGGCTTGGAGCAGCAGTTACGGAAAACTGATAGAAGGATCCATGATAACGGGCGAATCCCTTTTCCATGAATCATCCAACCCGAGCACCATCGGCACCATCAGCGTTCCAGCAGATATGACACTCCCCCTGATATGGCCATCTCAAAGGGCTCAACGACATCACAGGTTACTTTCACAGACAGAAACCGAAGGCAAGGTCTTTGGGGCTAAGACGAACTCAGCACTTCAAAACTTCAGACTCAAGAACAGCTGCTAAATTGATGATCAAAACAGCTGAGACCCACCACAGGCAGATAAACAAACACACATACACACATAAACATATACACCCATATACTGTAAGCACACGGGCAAGCAGGCCCACATGTACACATACACAGGCAGCGCAATGGACTACCATCACTGAATTGTCTTTTAATGGCGAACTACTGCATGTAAATCTTATTGCTGTCAAGAGCAAAATGTCTTCAGATAAATATAATGTACCCTCACGTGTTTATTCAGTCCCACCCAGTTTATTTATACTGCATTCGTCACACCTCAGTGATCAATGGCTTAACATATGCTTGTACTAGAATTTAGAAAATGCTTTATCAATGTTTATATACAGTGAAAAAAACGTGATTCAGATTTCATTAGGGTCTTTTTTTCTGCTGACTCCTCTCGCTGAAGTCAAACTCCTGCAAAATTTCGCTGAGCAAATGTTCACGTTTGCGCTCTGGTGGCTCGTGGTAGAGGCGCAATTCCACGTCCCACCACAACGGAGACGTGGCGCAGTTCTTGATACTACAGTACATTGTGGGCGACAGCATGTACTTAGTCACGCTCCGATCAAATCGAGTTTAACATTCTTAAAAAGCATATTTAAAAGCCTAGCCTCCATTTAAAAAAAATGTATTTGCGTATTTGTTTTGCTTCCCATTGAATTAGCAGTAAAATGCTAATATTATATTGCTTCCAGAATGAATGCAAGAAAAAAAATTACATTTTTTCATATATGTCAAGCCAATAAGTGTTTGCTGGTATCTAATACAAGTGCAGCTCCATTATCTGAGACAATACAATGTAATGCCCTTATTTACTGAATTTAGCCTCCTGTGGGAGGAGAAAATGGCAGCAACTGGGAGCGACCTACCACGGTCACAGCAGTGGGCAGAGCGAGGAACAAACACATAATTAGTGGTTTATTATTATCACTACATGTGAAAAGCAGTAATTGGGGTTTTAGTGCAGCACAGTTTAGGCAACAAAGAATTCCCAGTTCCTGGATTTGGATGTATGATGCAGATACGGATGCAGTGTTGGTACATGCCATGTGACATCTACACCTTGGCTTTAACACCTGGTCCAAATTTCATGTAATCTTCACCTAATAATGACCATTTATCATAAATGCCAGGGAATTAAAATGATTCTGCAAATTGGGGTCACACACTATGGGGGACCAAGTGAAATCAGCAGCATGAGCCACAACACAAGACGAATTCCAGAGGACAGCGACACAAACAAAAGAATAACAAGAAGAATTACTACTGTGTTCGCATCTACAGTGAGCGTCTCATTGTCTCTCCAGAAGGATGGTGTAGGACTCAGTATGTTTTGTCCCTATGCCTGTGATCAGAAGGTTGTTGGTTTGAATCCCGTGGCCAACAGCGCGATGCCACTGTTGGGCTTGTGAGCAAGGCCTGGCCCCAGGGGGGGCTGCATGCTGGCTGACCCTGTGCTCTGACCCACCAAGCCTGTTAAACACACCCTGTTTGTGTGTGTTTATGTGTCTCATGGAGAGCAAGGAGAGCAAGGTGGCACAGAAAAAAAGACCATTTCCCCATTGGGATGAAAAAAGCACCGCCATATTGTACTCTGGATATCCGACCGTAAGAACCAAAACAAAAACAAAAAATGAAACAAGTTCCCCAGAAAATGTAACGAGCACATTTCAGCCACGCAGTGCCGCACAGCAGGACCAGAAGTGAGTGCCACGCACGCCCGCGTAGCGAGGTTCTGACGAGGTCGGAGCACTGGGACGCTGGCGGGAGGGCCCAGGCTGAGCGTGCGCACTGGGGGAGGGAGCCACAGCAGATGGCTCCACCCGTGGGCAGGACTCACACCCCAGCCTCTGTGTGCCGAGGCCGCCATCTGCCAACCCCTCCCCCAGGAGGGACGAGGGGCAGGCTGCTCGCACAAGCCGTACCACAGAGGAGCGTCTGTATCGATGTGGATGCACATGCGTGCCTTTCTGCTTTTGGGGTGGATGTCCCCTAAACTAGCCATATATTAGCCTCACCAAGGCCTGACGTGCTGGGGCCAGTGGAAATGTGCTGACCAGTTGGCTTGGGGGGGGGGGGGGAGCAGAGGGGTCATGGAAGCTGTAATACGATCCAAACAGCTAATGAGCATAACGACAGGGTGGTGACAAGCATAAAAACCTGCCCAGAGGGCCAATGGGCATAACGAGCCATGTACAAACTAATGTATCAGTCACCCATAACCAAATCAGACTGCAGCTGTGGAAACCAGACTCGCTTACTGATCACAGTTAAAAGCAGACAGGAGAGCACTACGCTACGCCAGACCAGCCCGTTGCTGGTTAGCGATTTGCCAACGCAACAAAATGAACCCCGATGAAAATCCACCCATCCCTCCACCGGGCATGTTCCACATCCACAAGTGCAGCAGAGTGGCACGGGGCTGTACCCGCTGCCAGGACGCACATGGCACAAAGCAGGAAGCAGGATGGCTGTGATGCCAGCCCATCACCGCGCTCACAAAGTGAAAAAGCACCAAACTAGCTACATAATCTTTACAACAGGCACCTCGACAGATACTTAAAGCCACAATAGCTTTATGTGAAAGCACAAAAAACTATACATTTGTTTTTCTGATGGTCCTACATTAGTACAGTCAAACCTCCCTTATCCGGACCTCCAATATACCGGCACCTCCCTCTACCAGGCAGCTCTAGGCACGTGCATGCGCAAATTAATTTTACACAACCAGCAGCTGTTGTTAGGAGCCCCAGTCTAGGGTTGGGATGTAACCGAGTGAAAGGGAAAGGGGACATGGAGTAAGGGAAGGATAGGGTGCGATGGACAAGGGAACACACGTGGGCAAAGGGATACTGTATTTTTTTTTATATATTTTTCTGTTTTTATTGACACGCCGTGGACACAGAACAAATAAACCCAGTGCAAAGGGATTCAGGAGCGACTATAACGAAAACAAACAAAACTCAGCTTCTGAACGCAGCCCAAAGCTAACTTACCCAAGTGCAGAGAAAACAAAAGCACAACAACAAATTCTACACCTTGCTCCCGATCCAAACAGCAGCATGCAACATAAGCTCGCAAAACAAAAACTGCAGTCCCCCCCCTATGCACCTGACACACACAGATCAAAGCGTCAAAGTCCGAGGGCCTCATAAACATCATGTAGCTTGTATGTGTACACATGTATGTTGTACTGTACTGCTCATATTCTAAGTTACGGGCATTTTTTACTTACGGACACCCCTTGGTCTCATTCAGTCCGGATAAGAGGGGTTTGACTGTATATCTATTAATTATATTTATGGGAAATATAAGACAATCCTTGGTTGCCATGATGACAAAGAACGTTCCAATAGGTCCACCAACTGAGGAAGCACTTTCAAAAACCATGAAGCAGCTGACACTGCAGTAGGACCAGAACCAGCAGCTCCCACACGTCCTCAAACTGGCACCATTCAGATGTCGCCAAACCGTTCACAAGCACTTACAGGCAGGAAGTGCGCTTTATTAAAAGTAAATTTAATTTAATGTCCTTTGGTGCCGTGGTGGTGCAGCATGCAGATGGGTGAAAACACCATATATCGCATCACCAGGCATTTAATTAGAACTGAAATAAATTACAGTAGAAGCCTGTTTTCAGCTTATCAGCCTACGATTATGCCCTAATTTTAACGTGACGGAAAAATAATGACAGGACGACAGACAAACGGTGCAAACACGATTACTTTTCCATGCGTGACCTGGTCGCCCAGAGGCAGATTTTGTTTGGCATCATACGGAGAGCTCCGGCGAAGGGCGGCAGAGTGATCCGGACCCCGGAAAGTTCTCACCTTCCTGGCTCATTTATCCCCGCAGTTCTCTGGGACTGATGCTCAGTGAGGGTGCGCAGGTGAGGAGCAGGGGTGCGGGGGCGAGCGCCGCTGTTCTGGAGGTCCTGCGAGCCGAGCCCCCTTAGTCAGAGGCAGCGTGCGAGGAGAGGCCCAGTGCCACCAGACAGGGGACGTCAGGCAGAGCCAATCTGTGATGGGTGGAAAGGGAACAGGGGTGGAAGACGGAGAGAGGGAGAGGTAGAGAGGAGAGGTAAGAAGCGGGCAGTCAGAAGGGGCAGCTGCTCAGAGCTCCGGCACTCAGACCCCCGGCCTCTCCCTATCTGTGCCAAGAAGGAAACAAGACGCCGTTCATGTATGAAGACGAGATCACAGACTCCCCCCCCCCCCCACTTTGTCTGTCACAAAGGGGGGAGGAATCGAAAGAGAGGCACAGCTCACGCCACGTGGAAATGCCGCACGGCGTCCCGATGGAGAGACCAACACAGATACCGGCTGTCTGAAAAACACAAAGACGGGAAGACGCATTCCGGCCACGTCGTCAGTAAGGGAGTGAGAATCCGCACGAGATGAGTGACAGTCCTTCAGGGGAAGAAAAAAAAAAAACAGGCAAAAGGATGAGAGTGCAAAAAGAATCAGTCGGTGGATTTTTTTAAGGAATCTGTTTTTTTTTGGTTGCCCTTTCTACAGTTATTATTAGAATGTATTCACGGACAACTAGCCTCCACGAGCGTCCAGCCGGCACGGGACTGCGGCGGCAATTTGACCAGCTAACTCTGAAAGCGATATTGTGGGAAAGTCAGGCTGGCGCGGGGGGGGGGGACCATGTGACTCTGGGAATCTCCGAATTAGAGGACGGGTCCGAGCGTTATTTTTGGCATTTCATTTTCCCATAGTGAGGAAAGCAAGGGGGGGGGGGGTTGAGCCACACAGTCAAAATGGGGAGTGAGGTGAGGGGGGCGCATGAAACAACCTACCAAATGAAGCAAAAATATGACTTTTTGGTGTGGACTGGAAAAATAGAGAACTCAACTTGCAGCACATGAGATTAGCGTGCTGTAAAGCTGGCCCGGGTGCAAGCCCCCTAATGGGGTGACACAGTCTCATAAATAACCAGCGGAGACAAGCAGCCATTGTGAGCAAACTGACATGAACCCATGCGACCACATGACTGGCCCTACAAGCACGGAGCGTGGCCCTGAATCTCACTCACAGCCACCAGTCCTTTTGTACGTGCAGTCAGGCGTGGTGGCCACAGATTTGCCCAAAAAACATGCTTTGAGATCCCCATGTTAAGAGCAGAAGAAAAATGACCAATTAATGAAATAATCCAGGATCATACGGATTCCTGGTCAAACTTATCAATGAGCCAATAAGCACAGCATACAGCCAAATATACCAGAGGATGTACTGCTGTGTGCTGCTGTGTGCTGCTAGTGCCTAAACAACATGCACAATCTTGCAAACCAACTATACAGTCTCAACATAAATGCAGCTCCATGCATCTGTTTCTGGACGTTCTGGGGACCAGTAAATAGGTGACAGTGTCTGGATGATTGCTGGCCTTTTGCTGCTGTGTCACGTGGCGTTTATGACAACATCGGCCTGCCTGGCCGGGCACCCGAGACAGCCGGCTAATGTTGACTGCTCTCGCTCAGATTGGTTTTAACAATGTCTAATAGCCTCCGGAGTAGAAGTCTCTCCAAATCGCAGAGTACATTTTACAATATGCCATTTTCTATAGCAGAAGAAGAACAAAAAACTGTTACGTGAAAGATGCTGTTATTCTAACTGCTCTTCCATCCGTTTGTCTTGGTCAGAGGCGTGGGGGTGGGGCGAAGGGGCGGGACGAGGGGGTATATCCTAGGCTTCAGAGAACACAAGGTTGGATCAGCTGGGGGGTTTAGGGCCTTGCTCGAGTACCCTGTGGCAAAATCACTCTGCCGACCCTTGGGATCCAACCTGTGACCTTCCAATCACAGGCACGGCCCCCGACCCCCGACCCCCCCAAGCCACACGCCACCCCCGTGACGTTTGCAAAATCAGTGGGACATTTCGAGACTCAAGAATCCAGATCATTATTTGTCACATTCGGATACAATACATCATGCAGCGAAATGAGAATCTGGTTGTTCTATAGACTGCTCAAAAGAATTTAAATACATTTAAAATAAGACAGTAAAGGAACATAAGAAGAGGGGTGATGGGGCACAGAATATGAATAGGGATGTATATAAAGACTATGCATAGATAATGTGCATTTTATAGTGCAATGGAGACAGCACCGTGCAAAGTGGCATAGTCATGAACATAGGTGTGCAATTTGCAATGGACATGGAATGTAGTAACCGATTAACAATCAGCTGTACAGATGCCTTTAGACATGCCCAAGCTGCGCAGCCAGGAGGCCTGAGGATAGGAGCTACTCGAGTCTCTATTTTGGCCATCGGATAGTATAGGCATTTGCCTGATTTCAGTGTAATAAACAGGCAGTTACTGGCACGTCCAAAGTTTTTTCATAAATGGCACAGTCATCCGAGGGAACGAACCTGCAGAAATGTACCAGCAAACAACACACTTAGCGGTTTGTGCTGTTTGTGAGTGTCCAGCAGTGTGAACCGAACTATGACCCAGTACAGGTGAAACTCTCGTGCTCAGTCAGGCCCCCGGGGAAGATGGCGGCCCCCCGTCTCGCCTGATGGGCTGAACAGCCCTGCTCCGACCTCACATTGGTGAATTCACCTGTGCATGATGTATTCCGCTACACACATACGGTTTGACCTATCAGGATAAATCTCATTAACTTTCCACAAACCTTTTCCAGTTGATAATTTAATTCATAAGATATTCTTATTTAAAATGCATTTGTTTTAATAAATCTATATATTTTGTTAAAAGCTCAATAAATATTTTCAGCTCGTGCATACTATACAAAAGGAATATTCCCGCAAAACTTTATATATTACATCAGTACATAAACCACCCCCCAGTGCCTTTTTAAAGCCATACCCCCCCCCCACCCCGGGTCACCTCGGCTTTGACTCGGTATCAGGGGCTGTGCAGCCATAACTAGGAAAGCTTCAAGCTATTTATCACTGTCCGTCATCCATGCGAAAATGAGGGCAAGCCCACCCGGGGGAAGGGGGGGCGTGTGAAGACATACCCCATGCCCTGTGGTAGCTGCCGTCTCCTCCTTCCCAGGCGAAATCGTCAGAAATAGGCCGAAGGTTTGCTACGGCCACTGGGAAACATTGGGAAGAGATGCTGCAGTCCTGCAGGCGCACTTCCCGGGGCCAGGCCTCTGGCGGGCATTTCCGACAGCAATCTCCGCTCCCCCAAGAGGGATGACCGCGTGTGACCGGTGGGGTGGGCTGGGGGTAAACGTGCTCTTTAATTCACTCCTTGGCTCCAGGCATGCTTTCAGGAACTCGGCAGGAACGCCGCTCCACTCGGTGAGCTCTGCCCGTCTGCCAGCCAGATTCGGCCCTGCTTTCTGCAGCCCACAGAGCAGTGGGGCCTCTTCTGTCCACGCAGCCTTTTTCAGTAAAATAAAGGCCAAACTGGGAGCACGAAAAACATTAGGCTTCCCAGAAGCAGAATGAGCAGGTGAATCGATACGAAAGCTAAGATCAGTTGTCTCGGTGTTTGAGTGCGTATTTCTTTCTGTGTTGTTGGCGTTTCAAAGCCCGTCTCAACATACGATATTTTCAAATTACGATGGGGTCATCAGAACGCAGCTCCATCGTAAGTCGGGGACTAACTGTACATGTGTAAGTATGTATGCATGTATGCTTGAATGGGTTATGATAGTAGGTGCTAAGTGCAGTGCACTGTTCCAAGTGTATCTGATCTGCTTTTCAGGCCCTAGGGTGTCACATTTGTATCCAGAATGGTCCACCACCCAAAAGGTGCTCAACACAACTGTGGGATACAATGATCCACAATGCTAGCTTTGCTGAGGGCAACAGGGGGGCAAGATAATATCAGGATGGCGTCCCTAACGTTTTATACACCGTGTTTATAAAATAAAAGTGAATCTGATTGCGTTAGCAGCCTGACATGCATGGATACAATATAAGATTAAAGCCAAGAAACAAATCCTGCATGTAAAATGAGTAACTCTCCAGTTCTCGTGTTAAATTAATGCTTGCAAATAGGCAAGAAAGTATCATTTACAATCGATGAAGTCATTTAGTCCGTGACACAGTAAGTGCTCAAAATATCTAAGTGCCTGAAAAATGACTGAAATTCTTCCCAAATCAATCATTTCAGCATGTAATCTTTATACAATAAACATATCTGCACACAAGTCAGTTATTGCTGGGTCAAGTTAATCATGAATATTTAATAAATATACTCAAAATGAAATAATGTTCATAACTAGATCTGTAGGAATGCTTCTGGAAGATTGTATAAATGTGTAATGCAGACACACACAGTAGCTAGTGTGTTTATCACATAGATACCCTTACAGAGCAGTGAACTGTAAAACAGCACGGCTTGTTTGCAGCAGTGAATTGCCCTGTTTACCAGCACCAGTAGCGATGATAACAAGAGTAGGAATGTGTGAAAAAACATGTAAATATTAAACCTGGGATGAATGTGACATGCATTTTTCCCAGTAGGATGTGCATCTTCATTTAACATCTAATCAGGTTGCCTCTCATTGTAGTGCGATTCTTAAAAGTGGTTTCTAGTGTTTTACATTCCAGGCTAACTATTAGTGTGCTCCTGCATAGTACATTTTATCTTTAGGTATAGGTGTTACCTGTTCTGTCAACACAGCAGTGATTTTTATGTTGCTCATCATTTGCAAAGTACTAACAAATCTTTGATCATCTATGTTTCACTTCCAGGTTTATGCAGGCAAAAACAGTATTAATATCACATGAAGAAAAGACTGCAGACTATATTAATGATTAAAAACATGCGTTTTCTATGGTCCCTAGATAAAGTTAAAAAAAAAGCTGCAAAAACAAGCATCAAATTAATGTAATATGAGATCTGCATCTGCAAGCCTCAGAAAAACAGTACAAAATCAATGAAGCTTAAATCAAAACTGTGTCAGACATCTAAAAATAATGACTAGTGTCTCACCTACTACATATGCATGTAGTGAAGCCATGACAGACAGCATGTCATTTAAAATGATGATTGTTTACATTTTTATTTATTTATTTATTTGGCAGACCCTATTATCCAAAGTAACACACTGTTTTTGAGAAAGCAGGATTAGACAGTCCCCAGAGCATTTGGGGGTTAAGGGCATTGTTAGCAGTAAAAGCAGTAAAAATCACTTGTAAAATATGGGACTCAAACCAACGACCTTCCGACCACAGGCAGAGCTTCCTAGCCTAATGGGCCACACACCAGTGATAAATTAAACCTACAACACCATGTATGCATGACCATAGCTGTGACCATATCTGCCCTTAGATTAGTCTCTAACAGCCTAACTTCTGGTGATTCTCCTCAACTCCTTCTTTAACCTGAACGGCCAAATAGGGCCATCATTTGCTCTTCTTACTCTAACCATGTCCCTCTTCTAGGTAACTGAGAAAAATCAGCAAAGCTTCTAAATTTCCTTATCCAATGACCAGCAAGACTCTATCCTCCCTTGTTGCATTAACCCAAGGACAGAAGGTTACTGGATTTTATCTGTGGTCTCAGCCACCCACTGATGCCTCACGCCTCCAGGGTTGGCAAAGTCGAATGGCTCCCCTGCCTCGTGCAGAGTTCTCATGTTCTCCTCCTGTTGCGTGGGTTCCCTCTGGGCACTCTAAGCTCCTCCCACAGAACAAAGACACACCGCCAAATGGCACTTACAAATTGCCCATAATGTATTGTGTACTTGTGTCTATATATGCATGCAGAAGTGGAATGTCCAGGCTGAGAATGTACAAATCCACTCTGTGAATGCCACTCTTAATACTTACCTGGTTGGCCGAAACAAAATCTTGGTCGGCATTTCTACTTTCAGCCCTGAGCTTTCTGCCTCAGTGAGCACGTCCCCTGTCCTGTGCCATTTTCTAGCCCCCCACCCAGATTCTGTAGTCGATAAACGATCGGAGGATGACTGTATGGATGTTCAATAAAAGGAAGAATCGAAGAAACAAAGATATAAGACACCAATTCTGCTGAACCAAATCTACATCTTTCACTCCATTGCTATCATTCATATAGTACTAAGAAGTGGGTGTAGATCCCTGGTCCCTGGATTACATTACATTAGTATTCTAGATGACAGAGGAAAAACAAACATTTGCAGTTCAGGCGTAAAATGGTAAAACTGTGAAAACTGATCGCCAGGCTTTTTTTTCATCCATCAAAAATACAGAGAACTGAGTGTTTTCAGTGGCATCAATTTGTCTCTTGACATCTGATTAGCCAATTCAAAGTGCAGTTAAAAAAGAGACTTCATGTTAAGAGACAAATCAGTAACCAAAACACCAATTGGCTTTGGATATACTTAATATTGACTTTGCTACCGACAAAATGCACTTGATATGTTTAATATGATTTTCCCCCCTTTAATAATGTAGCTGGGAGGGAGCTGTAGGACCTAGCTGTGCCCCATTGGTCTGCTGGTAGCATAAATCCCTCAGTTACACCCCTCTGTAATTGCTCCCTTTGGGATGGGAGCTGGTTCCAGAGGAGTAATCTCTGGTCTCTAATGCTGCATAGCAATCAGTAGCACAACAAACCATGGGACAACATCAGGGGAACCAAATTCAAGCTGTTCCACTCTGATTAGCAGGCTCCCTCCCTCCCTTGTGAAGATTGTGGAGTTTTACATAACCA
The DNA here is from genome assembly GCA_026780765.1 of Petrocephalus schoutedeni. Classification (NCBI taxonomy): domain Eukaryota; kingdom Metazoa; phylum Chordata; class Actinopteri; order Osteoglossiformes; family Mormyridae; genus Petrocephalus; species Petrocephalus schoutedeni. Next base: position 10,954,689 of record JAODKL010000040.1, on the reverse strand, counting down.
TCTGGTTTATTTTTTTTACAAACACATCCTGTGCAAAGTCAAGGGAACGACTTTGAGAAAACAAGATTTGCTTCCCCGCTTAGTAACCAGTTAATTCACAAAATAGGATAGCCGCAAATGCAGACGAATTGACGCAAAGAAAGAGCAGGCTTTGCCTGAATAAACCACGAACACAAAAACCTGGCCAGCATGTGAACATGCTAAGGCATAGAGAAAAGGCTATGGGGCCAATTCTCCCTGAAGCCAAGAAGGTGACATCTGAACTGGCAAGGACATCGATGCCACATGCTACTGTACCCTTAGCTGCTGAGCATGTGCAGTAAAGCATGGCCACTTAGCGGGATTCCAGGGATGGAGCAGTGCTGGGGCTTGACACGTGAGGCTGAAAGAGGTGACCTTCCCTTCACCACTTTGGTACATGGTGCTTGCGTTCTTATGGGCTGTATTTCCCCTAGGTATATACACATAAAATCCCACCCAGGGTGTACCCCATCTTTGTCTCCTGAGCTCCCCTACAACCCTGACCATCGCCCCAAAAAGCAAGAACCGTGCTATAATAGTCATGATGGTTGAGATTGCCATGGATTTAGTAAAGATCACCAGCACCAAGTAAATGTACTTAGACTTTTGTCTGGTACTTTATACAGCAAAGTGCTTTGAACAAAAATATATATGTCAAAGGATGAAAAATCTATAAGCATTCATCCAAATGCTGCAGGCTCTCCAGTTAGCCAGTAGTATTGCTTTTTATTAGCTGGGTATACTAAAATCAGTGAAGACCTCCCCAACAGTCTTATATAAAACTGCTTAAAACTATTAAATAAATGTTGGATTTGAATGGGAGTAAAAATCACATGATGGGCATCATGCAATTCCACTTCCTCTCATTTTTAAAATGCTACTTCTGCTTCTCCAGTAAGACAGAAGTGTCTGACCTTTTAAGGGGTAAATGCGAAAGAGGGATACTACGGTAAAATCAGATTTGGCTCTGGGGATTTTTAGGGGTACCATGGTAAAATGAGATCTGGCTCTGAGGATTTTTAGGGATACTACGGTAAAATGAGATCTGGCTCAGGGGATTTTTAGGGGTGCTACGGTAAAATGAGATCTGGCTCTGGGGATTTTTAGGGGTACCATGGTAAAATGAGATCTGGCTCTGGGGATTTTTAGGGATACTACGGCAAAATCAGATCTGGCTCTGGGGATTTTTAGGGGTACCATGGTAAAATGAGATCTGGCTCTGAGGATTTTTAGGGATACTACGGCAAAATGAGATCTGGCTCAGGGGATTTTTAGGGATACTACGGTAAAATCAAATCTGGCTCTGGGACTTCATCATTTGTAATGTCACCTATATGCCACATGAAGCCTGAAAGGGTTAAGAGTAGCACCCACCACACCCTTCACCCTAGCATGGTTGAAGGAGAGCACTATTTGCTTAAACTGTAGGAGCCCAACCTCAGTAAACATTACCACAGGGAGGAGAGAAGGAGAGGAACCCAGATGTCCAAACCATGTTAGCCCATGTTACGCAACAACCAGAGCTCCATGCTGCTGGAACCGGGCCCTCTTGGCCCTCGACTTTTGGTTGGCATTACGTAGCCATTCTCAAAAAAGGTTGAAGGGTTACCCCCAGCCACGTGACCTTTCCTCCGCAACCTTATCCCAAAACCTCTGCCCTTCTTTGCCCCTGGAACCCTGCCAGGTGCAGTGAGTGGGCTCCGCACTGCGTCGAGGACACAGCATAGGACACGCTGATGTTTTCTGCTGCCCGATTTTTCATTTTACTGCCTGCTCACGCGCCAGGGTGACATTTGCAGTCAATTGATCTGCAGTTGGTCAACTGTTTGGCCTTGTGCTCCACATGAATGTACAAGTATCACGATTCAATATTCACTTCCAGAAGCTTCTGTGGTCTGTTGACGGTCTTCCCCCCAATACTTCCTATCACCTGAGACACCATTGCTCCTGAAGCATGCAGGAATGCCATGTGTCCATATTTAATTAACATGGTACCCATACCCATACCCATACCCATACCCATTTAAATATGCTCACTGTATCATGCGTTTTCATATGCAAACACCCACATACAGCATACAGTGGTGGCCAAAATTATTAGAATACCTGACAGATCTGAACATATTGACTTTTTTACCTCCAAAACATGATTTCATTTCATAATGTTCATGAAATATAAATATCAGATGAAGTGAGACCTACCGTTTTTAACAACTTTTAACTTTAATATTTGGTATCTACCTTCTGCAGCAATTACAGCAGCACATCTCTCTGGCATAGTGTTAATATATTTCCTGAGAACTTCAACACTAGTGTTATCCCATGCCTTCTGCAACTCAAGCCAAAGGCTTTCCTTTAAATGTACAATAGATTTGGCCAGTTTATTTTCCAACTCATCACAAATGTGCTTGATGGGGTTGAGGTCCGGACTTAGAACAGTGATTCTCCTTATGAAGGCTCTATTCTATCGCTTATAGAGCATAATGATTGCTTTGTAGATAATTCATTTGTTTAAAGGGTATTTTAATGGCCAATTCAACAAAAACAACTGAAACCTTTTAAATATGCCAAGTGTTCTAATAATTTTGGCCACCACTGTACATATGCGTGAACAACAATTAAATATATACACACAAACACAAGAAAGAAGAAAAATTTGATTTTATTCAAATGAAATCTTGCATAAACCTTGCAAAATACAATGAAAATAATGTTTATACTTCATGGTTGTTTCAGTATCAACGGTAGACAGCATCAATACCCGCAACAAATGTGCCTACTCACACTGTGAGTGTGGCTCTAAATAAACCACCCCTGCTACCCTAACCCTATAATTTAAGGTGGCGTGGCCTCAGGGAGTGTTTCCAAATTAACCCCATAAGCCGCAAGCAGTCCTTCCCAGGACACCTCTGCCATCTCCTCTCAACTTAGCTCCTTCTGCCCAAATGACTGCTATATACCAACAGCACTAGTCTTATTCAATAAATTACAGGGATGGTGCAGACCTGCTGTCCTCTGTGAGAACATAGTCCACCAAGCCCATTTAACATGGTGAAAAGACACGCCTTCACCGACTGATGCTGATTACACAGAGCTCCCCAAACTCAATCACCGCTCCTCTCTCTCTGCGCCAATAAATATCGAGAACATCGGATCTGAAATATATATGGCAGGGAAAATTCAGCAGTAATGAAAGGTACCACACAGACGAGAAATTCAAGGAACCAACAGGATGTTGACAAATGAAGTCTTGGCACGAATGACAGAGTGATACCAGGCTAGTTAATCATATTCCGTAGCCTCAGTTATTTATACAGCTTCGGTTATACAGAGGATGTACCATTTTAAAAATAGTAAATGTGGTCTTGGCCACTCAGCAATAAATTATTGCTGTCACCTGTTTGCTCTCCTGAGCCATTAATAATGCTACAAATTTGTGAGGCTGAGATTTGCCAGTCCCCTCCCAGTCTTTTTACTAGCGAAACCTGATTTAGAAATGACCTATGTGGGCCTTCATCAATACACTAAAATCAATCTCACATGCAGGCAGCCTGCTGCATCCAGGGGCTTATGAATGTGACTAGAAAAAAGCTTCTAATCTAGAACTAATTTGGTACTGTTAATACTGCAGTTAGAATTCTAAGCTATATTTAATATTGCTTAGATTCGATATACCAGAGGGAGTAACTATGACCACCATCTTTCATTATCCAAGCATCGTTTCATGCTTGGATATATCTAATATATCTAATTCATACATAATATATCAATATCTAATTTTTTCAGGCAGTCAACAGAAAGAAAAATTATCATATGAACCGTTACCATTTAAAAATACAGAAACAAGGAGTTAACTCTAATTCCCATCGAAAGCCCAAACTGGAAAGTCAAGTGACCTAGGAACTTGACTAAGCTTCCTGAAGATGCCATCAAGCTCCGAGGTAAAACCTTTAAAGTAGAAACGAAGACTAATTAGGTACAAATGTCATGAAGAGACAGCAGAGCCTTGAAGTGCTAATTGTTAGTCCAAAATAAAACAGGAAGCTCATCTCCATGTAGTGTGGTATAATGTTTCAATGATGCAGGATCAATTAGCCCCTTAAACTCAATTAAAAAATACTTTGAGCATAAAATTTGACCTATATTTCAAGTTTATCCCACATTCTTCCTTCCCAAAATCTCACAGAAAAGCTTCTTTTCCTCATACAAATCAGGCATACCTTCCTAAATATAATTACGCTCCTTCAAAGGTTTCCACGCTGAAGCTGAAAATAATCCTACTACATTAAAAATTCTGCTTAATTCTGTGAGAGACTTGAAAGTATGTAAATCCAAATGTAGCATGTATTCATTGCCATTTCCTTCAGAAATTAATTAGGCTCGAAAGAAATCCAGGCTGAAGTCAAAACTGGGATGTGTAGATATTGTGGATTTAAAGCAAGAGATGCAGTCCGTTAAGCCAAGAAACTAGATTTTAAACCAGACAAAAGTCTCTATCTGACCTCTGACTCCAGTTTAACTGGATTTCTGAGTGCTTTGGGTCTAATTTATGGAGTTCCACAGCTCCATTATAAACAGGAAAGTTTGGCTAGAACTCATGTTAAATATGAACCAGCTGGACCCAACATAATTCAGAGCAAACAGGTTCAGGGTTTCTTGACTGTGTTTCTTGTGTAGCAATGCGTCCTGAGGCCAAAGCTTCCTGCTGTAATAGTGAGCGTTAGAATGACAATAACGCCTCACCGCATCTCATTTCTGTAATTTTTTCTAAAGGCAACAGGTAGACTGGTGCTGAAGGCCGCTCAAATTGTTGGCTTTTGCCTTGTGTCAACTAAGAAATTCAATAAAATTTACGCTAAGGTTGTGGTTAGATGACTCAAAGGCAGAGGCCCTCCGGCAAGACTGTTCAGTATATCTTTTTATCCATAGAATAGAATAAGCTTCAGAGGACTCTTTTAATAAAACTCTCTTGTGTGGGAGGGAGACATAATACATATTTGATTTGCGCAGCACTGTAACACTGTCGGAGGACCCCAACTGTCCCCACCCACACTCATCTTCAGAAATAAACACGGAAGTGAGACTCATTCGGGAAGTGGAGGAAGGCCTTACGTCAGACTGAACAATTTCTTAGCATCTTTTGTGTTAGGATATTAAGGCAACAGACATTAGAGATTTAACAAAAAATAAAGAGCCAGCCAAATGGCATTTCCAAAACAAGTCTTTAAGTGTGCCCTTTAAGGCTTAGGCATCCTTTGTTTTTACTTCAACAAGTTGAATGAGGAGCTTTTATATTCTGATCTGTTCCTGGTGAGCGGCTAGTTCAATCCCCAGAAGAACACATAGTTGCCAACAAGCTGACTTACAGGTCTGTTCAAAGTTATTTAGAAGTGAAACACAGAGGTGTTCTTTCGCTGCCAGCCACTGTAAGTCATCGCCAGTCTAGATTTCAACTCGCGAGCCGCACAATCTGTCCTAGATATTGATATATTAAATGTAGGCCAATTAAACCTCCATGGTGATGTGGAACTTGCTCTCTGAAAATCAAGGTCACCTTTGTTGTACTATTAGTGGCGGATTGCCAAAAATGCTGCAGCACTCGGCCACCTGGGTAGCCAATGAATCGTACATATAAAGACATACATCTGAATTGTAAATTCCCTGCTGAATGCTGATGGTGTGCTTAGCACGTAGGAATGAGGAAGCCATTAGCTGAGCAAGCGTTCTGCATAACTCACTTATCGTTCGCTCTTTCAGATGATGACTCTTTCTTAACATTGGTGGGGTCAATGCAAGTAGACAGGAGCAGATACTGGCGAGATATGAGGCCTTCTGTAAAGGACGTGATGAAGAAGAAAGGAAGTGGAGTACTTAGTAAAGGCTGGTCAACGTCACCACCAAAACATAATTATTGGTATTTAATGAATTATTACATGCAAGTGTTATGCAGCAAGGGGAGATCCTTGCCTCTTCCTACAAAACACTTACACAGACAATTTGGGTTTATAAACCTCATCATTCGATGTTCCACAATGCTACAGTCACTGAAACTAACTTACGGGCCCTATAGCCTCTCACGCTGAAATGCACGGCCCTTCCCAAGACTTGTACTGGCCACCATCAGATTTCTATCTCAAGACCTAAAGTATCACAGTACCCACAACTCTACTACCACAGGTGAATTAATTAACGTCTAGTTCCTTAATTTTACAGGGGATGAAACTTACGCCTCATTTATTTAATCTCCATAGATAAAAACACACCCCCGGTTCTCTGCCTGGTGGGGCGCTAATGTTTCACAGTCTGTGGCCTCTTACAATCCCCAGCGAGTATCTTGCCAAGACGCCCTCGTCTTCTCATGGCACCAGTGAATCATGAAGGATTCAAGGCAGGGTAGTAATCTCTCTCAAAGCCAATATCACCGCATAGTATGCTTATCATTTACTATCCTAACTGCCATTTACTCATTTTTACACACCGTGAAAAACCCAAACCATTAATTATTCATGCTGTCTTTCCTTTCAATAGAAAAATGTGGCTTAATATACACCTTGATGATACCGATTTAATACGACCCAGTTTACGCATTTCTGGCGACAAAATTCAAACTCATGGTATGCTACAATTCCAAATCATCCTCTTTGTTGGGTTGCATGTTAAAAGAACCTACAAATACTGAACATGTTCCATCTCAAAAACCCTTCTACTAAATCAATATTTTATCTTTACATGTTATTTTCAATATAAAAACTAAAGGGAATAATCCTTAGATCTTTCCACGTTGCTTCAAAGTCTTTTGATGAAGACAGCAATGACAGGCCCATCTGATTTACCATATCTTGTCCCAGTTACAATGTGAGAGTATCATTTTAATTCATAATGAATCTCAGAATGTAATGATGTCGGAACACACTCATTAGCACACCCCAAAACGGGTAAGAACAGCATAAGAAAATTTGTGACGGTCGCTGATCCGATGTTCTGAAACCATTTCCAACAAACCAGAAGCTTAGTGTTAGCTGGTGTCTTCCATGTTTTCCCGCCTATTCAAAAGGAGACGTCACTGGCTCAGACAAAGAGGCTTGGGGTTAAACCAGACAAAGAGATTTAATTCGAAGCCAAGCAGAGGAGCCAACAAATGGCTTATGAAAGCTAAAGCCTCTTGAAACTTTAGTTTGTTGGGACCGCTTTAAGCATAAATCATATTTTGGGGATGTTTTAAACTGTTCTGAGCCATTTAACTACAACCCACAGGCACTGAACACATGCCAGTACCAGAGGTTACCTAGATTTAAGCAGGTGGTCAGCTGCAAATTTCCAGCTCCCAGTATAAGGCATTATTTGATTACTTTCTGAATTGTCCTAAAAACTACAGCCCCCTTTAAATCTGTTATGTGTTATAGTTATATTTGCAATAATTATCTGGCATTGGCATTCTGCCCAGGATGCACCTGTGGTTTGCTGCCTGCAACAGCCACCAGGGCTGTTAATCTAGATCTAGATTCTAGATCAGCCCTGGGCAATAATTTTCTGTGCACGACCATATCTGAGTTTCACCATATTAGTTGGGGCCATTTTTAATAATTATTTTCATGTCTCATGAAAGCTACAACAGATAACTTGTTCTTTTTTTTGGTCATTTCTGCATGCGAGTGTGGAAGTAGCAGTTGTATTTGAAATTGAACATAAAACTTTAGTAAATTTCTTTTGTCATTTTAATGACTACACGGGCCAATTAAAATCACACCGCTTATGCCTTGGTGTGTTCTAGACCACCAAGGCTGCATCTCAGGGTCGGCCCGAGCCTTTATGGGGCAGAATTTGATTTGGGGGTCCCCCCACCACCTACTGTACATCAGGATATCTTGATATTTCAAGTGCTCGTGGGGGGCCCCCTGGTGGTGTGGGGGCCCCAAACAGCCGCTTAGTTCGCTTATGCCTTGGGCTGGCTCTGCTGCATCTATATGAGTGACACTCAGAGCACATACCTTTCTTGGCTGGGCTTCTCAATGTATTACGGAGGAAAGGGATGTAGAATAAGAAAAGGCAGAGATGACAGGGAACCCATGCTACTGAGCAAAACTGGTGGCTGAGGTACCAGTGAGTAACGAATCCAGACAAGCCAACAAACCAACGCAGTGGTTCAGAGGTGAATCTAAAAGCCGACATGGTAGCAGGCCTCTTAGCAGGCCTCTTAAAGCTCACAATGGCTGCATCGAGCATTTAGGCGGCAAGTCATTTATGCAACTTCTTCTCGTTCTCATTCAAACAGAGGTAAACACGGGCTGCCTACATTATTTCGCACTCTTTCACCAAAGGAGAAGAGCTGTCAAAAAAGAAAGGCGGTGGACAAACGAATATTACCAGAGAACATGGGGTCAGGGCCATGAGGGAAGTCGGCTTTGAAGTATTGTGTGTTTTTGGCCAATACAAATTTCAAAACATGTCCTTCAGGGAACCAGCATCTGTAAACAGGAACTTCACAGAAATTGTGCTTTAAAAGAACTGCACATTTGAGACATTCTGCAAGATGTCTAGAAACTAGGAAGATGGTAGAACCTGCTACTACAAAGTCAACGTGCTTGCTGCTCTCACTCATCCCCACCCAGCCAAGTCCAGCAGAAGATGCAGATTCTAATCAAGACATGCGTTATTCCATTCAAGCCGGCGGTGATGGTGATTAATCGCCACTGGTGACACACCACGGCACAACAATGAAATGTGCCCTCTGCATTTAACCCAAATGTGACATTGGGACATAGCAGCGGGCTGCTAATTCAGCTGCCCAGGGAAGCAGTGCTTAGGGGCACTACCTTGCCCTTTTTCTCCAGAGCAGCTTGGACTGCTCTTCTAGAGAGTTCCTTGTGCTTTTCTCTGGACTCCATGCTCCAGTGATGAGTGGCTTCCTTTGCGCATCCTGTCTGGAGTGAACCACGCCATGTATGTCCCGTGATAGACTGTATGCCAAGCGGTCCGTGAAGGTGGACGGATGAATAGAGAAACGACTGCATTTTTTAACCAAAAAAAAAAATAATAAAAAACTACAAAGTTCATTAGCTCAGGCAGTAAGGTAGAAAAATAACCAAATCTGCAAATGACAGGAAATCAAGTTAACCAATTGCCAGGGAGAAGCCAAGAAGAAGATCGGTGAAAACACAATCCTAGTAAGTCAGAGAATTTTTCAAAAGAGGACAATATCCAAGGAGCAGCCTTCCCTTGCTGCAGCCGAGGACCATGTTCAAGCCTCTGTGTGACACCAGCTGAATAGCAATGACATTCATGGAAGGTCAGCCAGCAGAACGGCAGTAGTGATCTCAGAACAGCCCTGGGAGTGTGATGCTTACAGAGCTGCAAATCACACTATCAGTGAGTCAATGAATTACCAAAATATTCTGGAGGAGAGCATGAGCTGGAGCTCCTACCTAAAATTCAAGCAAATCTACGATAAAACGGATTATGGGGAAGAGATTTCATGCTACGGATTTTGGGGTCAAAGTTCAGACCCCAGCACTGTAGAAATTAAGTGGTAACAGATCATGCAAAATGACCCACAGGTCTGTTGTTGGAAGCACAAGCTGATGCTCTGCACATCCTGATCTTCTGTTTCTGTTAAGATATTTTTGCTCAATGAATAATGAAAAACTATTTTGTGGCTGCCTGTTATTCGGGCGATAAATATGACAATTCTGGTAAAGATTTTATGAGACTAAAGACAAGAAAAAAAAATCATAGTCACACATTTTCAAAGTGCACTGTAAACATAAATGAGCAAGAAATCGTCCTCTCAGACAGATAAGCATAATGCCACCGATTTCTTACCACGTTTTCACACCGCTGGAGCAGAAATAATAAGGCATAATTTATGCAGCTATTGCTGAGTGAACCGAGGCCATGGCAAATAACAGTGAGAACGACTGTTAAAAGTGATCTAGAAATAAAGAGCGGCTGACAGTCGTGCAATTAAATATCCATAATAATTAAAAAACGAAACTGCGGAATATACTGTGGAGATGTGGAGGGAAAATATCAAACGACCTTAGTCTCAAAAATGAACCTCATAAATTTTATTTCAAAACCTGTGATGCTTGGAAAGGCAGTATTGCAGTATTTATTGGTATTTTTTGCTTCCAGAACTTAAAAAAGGTCATGAATATCGAGCCTGGGAGGAGGTGAGGCAGTCCAACAATATTTTCATATTAAATTTCAGTGCACGTGTTATATGTAATCTATCCCCGTGTGTCCACGCAAGTGGGTTGGAAAAATAACAAGCTGCCTGCGAGATGATCTGCCCTCTGCTGTGAATATTCATTAAAGGGGCATCCTTCGAACACCCAGGTGCCGGGCCCCTCCAGCACCTCACCACCATCACCTCACAGCCAGTAGCGCCGCAGCCCGGCTGTTTTAAGCGTGAGCTGAAAACCAAACATCAGATGAAGGCTGACAGGAGTAAGGAGATGGGGCCCCGTCAGCGCCGACACTGACGGATGAGTCCCAGCAGGCAGAGGCCTTCTGGGATCACGCGGCAAGGCCTGATTACGGATCAGGCCCGAGCTCCGGATCGCAGGTGCTGCCCCGCGGCGCGGCGAGCCAACCAAGAGTGCGGCCCCTGATGAAAGAGAAAGGCTGTTGAGCCAGGAGGTGATTAGGGCTCGGAGGGAGGGTATGGGCTCCCTGATCGGCACAGAGGTGGTCCTGGTGACAGGAAGTGTGAGCAGGTTAATGAGGAAGAAAAGGGCATACGTGTGTGGGTGTGTGTGTGTGTGTGCAGGGTGGGATACAATGGGGGCGTGTGTGTGTATGTGTGTGCCTGTATATATGCATATATTACATTACACCTGGGGACAAATGTCCCCACAATGTGATAAAAACACGTTATTTTGATGTGGCGGGGATCACCTTTTCTGTCCCCACAAGGGGGAAGTCAATTTTATAATAATCTGTGACTGAAATAAAAAAAAAAAAAACATTTTGTGTGGTTACTCATGGATAAGGTCATGAGCCATTGTTGCGATTAGCGTTATACCCATAGAAATACTGAGGCCCCGCAAAGATATGAATACTAACGTGTATTATACTGATTTGGAATTTGCTTCGGTTCTGAATTTGACTAAATGGTTGTTTATCAATGCATATACAACCATTATTGTGTTCTTGTGACATCATGTTCCATTGCCAAAGTACAGTTCCAATACTCTAGGATAGAAGTACGGGGGAGGGTAAAAACCCCTGGATGTCATTCTTGCCCAGCCCCAATATCAAGGATGCAACAGTTGCATCCTCGCTAACAAGACTGATCCCACAATTCATTGCACCCCAAGTTCATTCATGGGAGGCAAGCTAGCAAGAATGCTCTTACAAAGAACACAAGAACATTCTTTGCATTTCCGGTATTGATGAACATCCAATATTTAATGCACAACTGTTGAAATCTTTAGTTATTATTCTGTTTGTAGCATTAAGTTCCTTAAAGTTTGGTATTCCTTTGAATTGAGTAATTCAAGAACAGTTATTCTTAACAAAAAATATACATTTTCAAAATGTGGTCCTGTAAGAAATTTAACACAATATAACTGACTTTGCATCTCCAGGTAAACAGGTTTACACCATTAATCTGATGTATATTTATTACCATGAAAATGAACATCTCTGAAGTCATACAACTGAGATCACATGATGAGAACTTCCAATGACAGCTGATTTATCAGGAGACAGCTTAAATAAACAAGAACCAATTACATAAAAAAAGATCCAAATAAAATCATCTCAGAGAATGAGACTATTCCTATCCAACTTTTCTTCATTTAAAGAAATGCCCCCAAGATGACTCATTTGGAGAATAATTACAGTGTCAGTTACACTCCAGTTACAAACTCCTGTTGTATATGGCACTGTTAAAATGCAGGAAATATTTTATGATGGCAGAATTAAATAAAGCCATCAAACATCAAATAACATGGCTGCCTCAAACCAAATTGGAAATGCGCAGCTTCAAACATCCCACTTCACATCCCACGAGTTACATGCAAATATTAGTAACACAAATACATATCATTACACTGTGATGGAAAACTTCAGTACTAATGTTCCAGTGATTAGCCTTAATTTTTTCTACTTTGCAGTACTGATCCTGTTATTGTCTTCACAGAACCATAAATTTATATCATCATATGCCAAAATTAAGCTGACCGATGAGGTGCCCCTTAAAAAAAATCACCTTTCAGAAACTTCACAGTACAGATCAGATGCAGGACTATATAAATGCTTACAAAGTGTTTTCCAGCGCATGGTGATCCAAGCCGCACAAAAGTGACAGCATCTGACCAGTGCCCCAGGCACACTCGGCTTGGTTCTGACCGGCGGCTTATTGAGCAGTGTTCGCAGCCGTGATAATGATCAGTTATCGCTCAGGCATGACGGCTGGATGAACACCGGCATATTTTAACTCTTTCAGAAATCATTATTTACAGTTTCTAGTGACAGATTCTCCCACTGAGAAGAAGAGATTACAATGTGCGCACTCCGCTTGTAGAAATGATATTAACACGCGAGAATACATCTGCACACTCTAAACAAGTTTCATTTCTATTTTAGTTTGGCTACATAAAGAATGATAATGCGATATGTGTGTTAAACACTTAAAAGCATTGAGCGTAATACACACTGTAGCCGTTTTCAAATGAAAGCGTATATGTAATTGGTTTTATGGTATTCTGTATTACACGTCGTTATCTTGCGCTCGGCCACGAGATTCTACTCGCCGATATTAAAAGGAGGCTGAAAACAGCGACAACCTTTAAAATACGCCATTGTCCGCATCACAATCCGAAATCCCAAATCTAGCCACACATCCTACATCGCGGCGACCGCATTCCCGATAACACAATGCCTCCTTGTCCGCAGGCGTAAGGTAAAGTGCAGCGCAAATATACCCGGCTATAGATACCCTATTTCGCAGCAAGCACCTGTGCAGCACTGCGCTAAAAGCTGATAACAGGTATATGCACGCATACGTGTTTAAAAAAATAATCTCTTTTCTAAACGATGTTTATCGGGGCCATCACTTTCGGAGCGGCGGTTTCCGCACATGTGCGCTATCAGTGCATGGGATTCACTGGCACCGCTGTAAACGCCACCCAACCTGCCCGCTCGCTTAGGCAAACACCATTAATCGGAGAAGGACGAAAAAAAAAGGAGGAACGTTACGGGGGAAGAGACCGAAACTCGAAAGGGGGGAAAGAGCATAGTTTCTTTTCCCCTTTAAAAGGAAAACGCGCTTTGTTAATATTTAGAAAGCTGTCATCGCGCTTTACCTCACGCGTCCCTTATCATCTCCCGTGGCGTAGCGGCGCGCCGGCGCTTCGCTTTCCTACCTGCAGGCAATCTGACAACCGAGAACTACTACGGAGCCAAGTGCTGGGCAGGAAGGCTGGTCCGGAGCGCCTACAGCGCAAGCGTACTCTGCGGCCGCCATTCAACTGCATATATATACTGTAGTGCAGTATTTGTCAAAAAAAAACACTGCTCCTGGTCCCCACGGACTGCCGCCGCGTCTGCGGCACTGACAAAGTCACCCCCGGGCAAGCGCCGCCAGACAGCGGTTGCCACAATGTAACGAGCCACGCTGGTGTTTGTTACACGCCGCGAACCCGAAGCGATCGGGCGACGAGGTGCGCGTTTCGCACTAATTCATTGATCTATTCCCCACACGCCCTTAGCATACCAAGTTTCTGCAACTGCAGCTGAGCATGGATAGCTGAATTGACTGTATGGTTGCTCAGAAATCTGCCATCGCCACACGGCGCACTATTTACTATTTACGGCGAGTGAACTAGATTTCTCCCCCCCCGCTCAAGTGGCACCAAAATAACAGGTTAACCAGCCCACTGCCTACAATAATTGGGCGGAGCATTTAATATCGTACAATTAAAATTTAAAGGCCCGCAGGTTACTATTTCTCGTTTTAGCTGGAAGCGCACGCAAATGTTTCGACCGCACAGCGCCGATCACTTTCCTGCGCTGTGCCGAGTGGCCAAATGTGAAATAAATTAAAGTGGGCGTACGCGTTTTTCTACTTCAACCAGACCAAATAAAGGCACCGTTCTTCGGCAAACCAGGTGCACATATGCAAGACTGAAAGGAGGGTTGATGTGGTGATGAACGTGTATCACCGATCGGGCCATTGCCCTTGCTGTAAATACTCTCTATCCGGCAATTCTCCTGCGTTAAGCTTCACAGTACTACGCCGGTAAGGTACCGCAGTTCCCCAGCGCGCTTAGATACCCGTAATGCGTATAATGAGCCTATATCAGGGTTTTCCGGATAACTTGGACCCAAAAGAAAAAATCTCATCCTACCTGTGTGTCATCAGCGGCGGCTCTATGCCCCTATGGACCAGAGGGATCGGAGCGACTCCACCATCTTCCCTGCCTCTTACACCCGGCAGCTGTCTGTGGGAGCACCACCCCTCCCTCTGCACCGTGACGACATCCCGGATTACTGCCTAAGTGCCTATGCCAAATGCATCTTTAAAAGAGGGCTCATCTCCCAAGCCTCCCTGTGTGTCTAAATGATCTATTAGCAGGCAGACAATCCTGTATTTAAACTTTTTTTTTCTTTTTGCTTTAACACGCCTTTCCGTCCATAAGAGTGTTTAAGTCGTTTCCGAAGAGGAATCTCAGTCCAGTCGGTTTTATTATCGTGCACTGTCCCGTTTGTAGTAGTGATACGAGGAATTGAAAAAGTAATATTTCTATATGGTTTCCCTACTAATATTGGTATTTATAAACCTCTATTAGCCATGAGAATGAAGACTGCAATAAGGTTCAGTGGTGACAGAGCCGCCTCGGCTAACGGCACGTTTGGAAATGTACCTGCAGGCACGTATTTTGTGATTTCAACAGTGATGCTCATCTCAACAGTCACTTCCTGTAACCTGCAAACTCTGTTAAGTGGTCTATATAAGTAAGCCGTACAGAGCCTTTAAGTTTTGGTATGAACAAATTATTTTTGGGGCAGCACATACCTCAGGTCTCAGTATGGTTTAGGTTTCCAGTAACACCCAGTAGCATCACCCTTCCAGGATTCAGAATTGAAATTCTACCTCCAATTCCACCCGTTTACATACAACCCTCCAGGTACTCAGATTACCTTTTTTCTCAGTAGAAAAACATGCAGTTAGATGAGCTAGTCCCTAAATTGCCTTTAGTGAGGATGATTGCGTTCTGTAGTGGAGTGGGCTCCTGTTCACAGTGGCCCTTGCATCATGCCGTTATGGCCCTTCGGTGGGTTCCTGGCCAACCCCAACTTCATACTGGATAAGTGCTTAAGGAAGTTGGATGCATGGACTTCCTTCAATAAGAAACTAGGCAATTCCAGCAGCTCCACTGATGGTCCAAACAGCAGGATATGAGCAGGCAAATGACTTGGGTGAACCAAAATAAGAATACAAACCTTCAAGTCGCATGGTCAGTAACTTAGTTTATTGAGAGAATACAGTACATTGTGTATGGTGAGTTTCTTGTGCAACAGGCAAGAATAGGTTTGCTATATGTGCTTATTAAAAACAATTTTCTCAAGTTGGACTATTCAGATGAAGAAATTCACAACTTTAGGGAAAGAAAAAGCATATTTAAGAACTTTATTTTTTTCACTTGGTAAGCAACTGGTACATGAAAGACCTGTAAGTGTGAAAAAAGTGGTTTTTAAATGTGTTACTCTAAAATAAATACAAAACTACCGAGGACATTATGGATGTGAACATCTTTCCTATCAGGAATTAATAAAGTGAGGGAGAATGGGGGTGGAATTCTACAAAAAGAATATTTGCCAAAGCTACATTTGCTTTTAAGCTCACCAAACCTTCATTAAAGGAACAATTCTGCATAGATTTACAATTTATATTCTACAACTAAGGTATGCGTTATCACACCCTTAAAGTAGTAAAATGGATATGCTTGTGTTAGTTTCACAAATGAGACACAAGTAAGCATTTTGATCAATAAAAGTGAACTGCAGAAAGAATTTGGTACTACAATATTTTGCTTGGTTTAATAGTTAAAACAGAAATTCTCCCAAAAGCACAGTAAGACAAATCCAATGATTGCCTTTTTAAATATACTTTAGTTATATATATATATATATATATATATATATATATATATATTTCTCTCTAAACAAAGCATATAACAGCTTAGTGTTTAGGTGGAAGCCCTCAAAAGGTCACAAGCATCTGGGTAACCACTCACAGCACAGTGCACAACATTTAAACTAAGGCTGCATTTCAATTAACTGTATTTCTAAACTAAGCCAATGTTTAAAAACCATCTTAAAAAAATAAATAAAAATAAGAAGGTCAATTAATAGCTACATATTGCCATGAAGTTATGCTCCACATAAGTGCTCGTGTTTGTTTGCAGCGGCTTCTGACATCGTGGATGTAATGCCTGCTGTGACTTAGCCCAAGAAACATTTAATCGTTTACACAGAGCATCACTGATCATTTTCTCAATGTATTCAAGGCTATTCAGTTCTTTATAACAACCTTTCTCCATAACAGCCATGCGTTTTCACCCGTCACCTTTCTGTCACTCCCAGAAACCAAGGGAGATGTCCATTCTAGTCTCCACTCAGCTACTATTACCCTGTTTACGCCCTATTCACCTGCTGCATCCCCCATCAGTACCCTTCTGAACCAGTTAGAATTAGGCTAATCACATAAAGGAATAATTGAGTGAAGTGAGGTATACAACTGAAAGACGGCAAATTAAAATCACATGTGGGGTCTCGAAAATTTTCAGTACTAGCTATTCTCTGGGTCCCTTAGTTAAGTCACAGTTTGTAAGACAATGTTCAACAGGACAAACGAGAGATGATTATATTTTTACAAATCATTACAGAAAATAGGACAAAAAAGTTCAAATCCTTCCCTTTTGGAACGTTAGCAAAATGTAACATACAGAACATACATGGAGGTTCAATATGTATGTTTCATAACAGAAGGGTACAGACATTTTATTGTATAATGTTCAAGTTATAGTTATAGCACAGTTTATGCAATGTACAATGTCATAATGTACAGTCTGTCAGTTACTGAGAAAAAAAAATATATATGATGGTACTCTTTCAACAGGAATTCCTTCATGTCAATTTTGTGTTAAGGCCCATCTTCAACCATATGAGAACTGTTTGAAGACTGTGGCATCACCGGCACTGAAATGTTTGTTTCTTCTTGTAGGTGTTAATACAGCATGGTTTTCACAAGTCCATACTATTCAGTGTCAAATTATGACAGGTGTGTGTGTGTGTTTCTTTAGAAGAAAGGACTCTGGTTGTTCCAATACTAGAAAGCTAACCGACATTCAACTGAACTGCAGCTCACAAACATTACTGGTACAGTCTTTATATTGACCCATAGTTCAATCCAATTTAATTGCACCCGTGTTCATTTGTATACAAAGTGCCCATGAACTCAAAATAGATTTTTCATAGAGAATGAATTACCAAGCATTGAAGCAAGTACCACACAAAGTACTTTTAACAGAATCATCAACCAGGGCCCATGTTCAAAATGTTCGCCTTTCCTACACATCATGGTCACTTATGACACAGAACAGAAAATGCTGACAGAATCACCCACATTTTTACTCATAATGGTAACAACTAAGAGGTGAAACCCAGGAATATACATCAAAAAAATATCCAACCCCACAAGCTGCGTCCCTCGTCTACTCGATTTTCATCTGCGTTGCATTTTTTTGGAACTAAGCTATTTAAATTTAATAATCCACATTTAAAGAATATTCCATTACTTTGTGTCTGGTCATTAGCAACCAAATATAAGGTGGTGGGTCCAATCCCCAGGGAAGGGCAAACAAAAACGGCTCTTCCTCTTGTTTTGGTATTTTCATCAGAGCTGGGGTGGCAATTTCCAGCGAAACCACAAAGTTGAGCCTACATGACCTGTCCCCACACACCTGTGGAGTCTTCCATGGATCACAATGCAATAAAATGTAGATGACAACGCATGACTCTGTGACACTATTTTAAGGGGACACTTTACTATGATTTAGCTGGGATTTAGGCTGTGGTGCATTTTAGTGTTTCAGATTCAGAACTCAGCATGGCTATTCGTGAGACAAAAACCTCTCTCATCTCTGCACCCAGTGGGTTTAAATCAGTCTGTACACAAAGGACCTAAGGATACAATCCAGGAGAAAATGAGTTCTGAGAGGGACTGACCACTTAAAGTTCACCCAGTCAACACTCCACTCACCCCACACACACAGACCTGAGGTATTGCCAATACATTTCAGCAAATGAAAGGAAAAAAAAGTTAGTTGTTGCAAAACTGTATAATCTAATATCACTAATAACATTACATCCATATTTGAAAAAAACATATCTGAGGTCAAAAACAAAATAAATGACCACTGGACAAATGAGTGCGTCCTTTCCCCTGTTCACCATACAGTACGTCCTGACAATGTAAAAACGGTACCAACTCGGTAGAGCCGAAGTGCTATGGAAGGAGTGCTTCCAGTTTCGCTTCTCTTTTCGAAATCTTTTTATTCACTTTCGTTTTTATTTTCATGGAACCACTCCTTGTGTCAGCAGCTGCTAACGAAAAGTGCCACATGGAAGCATGTTTTAGCAACCGAATGCATACAAGGCAGGTAAAGTAACACAACCAAAATTAAACTCTGTTAGCAAGTACGCAAATAAATACACTGGTTAAATATGAAAACACAAACAACAGAACAGCAGTCGTAAGAACAATGTTAGCGTGGCGGCACGTTGCTCGATCAGACACTTAAGACTAAAAATTCCCCTTCAGAATGAGAACTGGTGAACGAACTGGGAGAGGGGTTTGTTAAATGAGCAGGTGAACAGCTCTAGTTGTGCTTAAATAGACCGGACTCTGTCATAACGTAGTGTTTTGTTACCGATGGCAATATGCTGACCTTAAACATGATATTACTGCCATCATAGTACGTCGGCCCCGGAGGAGTGTGCTTTTATTTGGTCATCTGCAGCTGAACACCTGACCTCATTCAAAACACAAACCAGACAAAAGCAAGGCCATAAGGAAATGTCATCAAACTAAATGCTGAAGTCAGCGCCTTTCATTCTGTTCTATCTACTGGAAGACTGTAACTGCAGTTTTAACAGTACACCCAGTTTAAATAAAAATTAAAAAAAAGGCTTGTTCATTTCTACCGGTCCCAGTAGTTACTGGACTGACCACTAGTTAGATATGTTGTAACAAATATGACAACCACCTCATAAATAAGTTGTTAAACACTGTCAACAGCAATTTATATTAAGACATTTGTTTTATCAGGTATTCAAATGCCTACTGACATGTCGATGAAGATGTATTGCCTAATCAGGAGCTAAGAAAGCAGATAAAGTCTGGAAGACCGAGTCACTTAAAAGGCGAACGTTCACATGATATGTTGTTGAGAGAGAATGATGTACAACCGACACAAACGATGAGGCAAAACCTTCTTCGGGGACAGAGAGAGACCTGAGTTACTGAAGTACCTGACCTGAGTGACAAGTAGCATCAGGCAGACCTTTAACTGAAAATCCAATTTTCATTGTGAAGGGGAAACGAGGCATGGGCGACCAGCCTCATGGCGGCAGTGTGGGTGATACTGACATGACCTATTGGGTTTCAGAATTGAGATGTCACAAGTCACTGACCTATCACAGAGTCCAGCCACTTCCTGTAGGCGGCGGCAAAGCGGCCCTGCTCGGGGCTCCGGCAGCCGCTGAGCATTTTGGTGACAAAGCTGTGTTCAGAAGGCAGCCCGGGACAGGGCTGCATGGGTCCCCGTTTCAGACGCTTGCTGTCTTGGGTGTAGCTGGTCTGCTTGCTTTCTTCCGGTGCCAAGTCTACATCCATGGCCTGGACGTTCCTGCTGGCGTTGGCTCCCAGGGAACCGCTAAGCGTTTCATCGACGTGGTTGAGGAGAGATGGCTGCCGTCCACCATCCTGGGACTGCTCTTTCCTCCAGTGATACCAGAGGAAGAAGACGTGCCGCCTGCCAGAGATGAGTGAAGAGTTACACACTCCCTCTCATCTGTAGCAGGAGCTAGGGATGTCAAAGGCTGGAGGAGTGGGATGATCATACACCGGCAATAACTGCATAAAGTGTTAAAAAGTCTAAATCAGTCAATGATTAGCAGTAACATGGGTTTCAAAACGTTGCTATTGGTAGTTAAGGGAAAACCCACAGCTGCTGTTCCTAGTCCAAACAGAAACCAACCCTTGACCCTAACCGATAACCTAGAGGAGAGCAAGGCTTAAAATCGAGGACCGACAGAGACCTGTAAAAAGACCCGACGATGCGATGCAAACACAAGCCCCAGACCTGTCCATGTTAGGTGAGACATTTGGCGTTGATCAAACTGGGACTCACCTGTGACACCAAAGCGTTTCGTGACCCGGGTACGTCTCAATCAGGTCAGTGCACAGCTCCAGCTCCTTGTCAAAGAGTTCAGGGACACTGGCTGTCCGGGATTCCTCTGCGACAGCGGTGCTCATGCCGTCCCCATTGGGCCAGTGCCCGTGGTGCTGATCCTGCGATGGCCCGC
Organism: Petrocephalus schoutedeni; assembly: GCA_026780765.1. Classification (NCBI taxonomy): domain Eukaryota; kingdom Metazoa; phylum Chordata; class Actinopteri; order Osteoglossiformes; family Mormyridae; genus Petrocephalus; species Petrocephalus schoutedeni. The sequence continues at coordinate 10,934,070 of JAODKL010000040.1, read as the reverse complement.
TGGAGGCACCCGAGGCCTGGCTCAGTTCTGCCATGAGCGCCTTCAGCAGGAATTGTCGGTAGTGGAAACCGCTGTGGTCGGATACATGCGTGGACACCCAGAGCTTCATTGTTGACAGCTCATCATGAAGAATCTGCACAGAATAAGAAAGCAAAGGGGATGCCGGGTCATCCTCCAAAATATTATTCATACTCTCTAGGTGATAAGATATACCGTCACAAAATGTTCCATCCACTTCAGACTATTTATGCAGTACAGGACCATGGGGGAGGCTTTAACATACTGCAGGCAGCGCAAAGCTACACCCAGAATAGAATGCTAGTCAATCACAGGCAGCGTGGGGAGAACATAAAAATATATTTAAAAAAATATATATACATCTTTTATATTATTTCATTTTAGATTATTTAATGTTTCAGTCGTTTTGTTGAATTGGTCATTAAAATACCCATAGAATGAATCAAATATCTGCAAAGTCATCATTATGCTCTAAAAACCATAGAATAGAGCCATCATAAGGAGATTTAGGTCATGTTCCTTGCAAAAAACAAGCTAGGCCTACTTCACTGACAATGTCACACATGTTCCTTCGCAGAGGAAGCCAAATTACTTGTGCAATCATTGTCAGGTGTGATCATGGTGAAATTGATGGTGATGCAAAAGTCTTAGGGCGCAGCTGTGTGATTCTTTTCAATGGACATACCAAATATTACAGTAAAAAGTGGATAAAAACAGTAGATCTCGCTTCATTTGATATTTGTTGTGTTCTTTATTTGTTAATGTCTTTAACATTATGAAAAATGAATGTTTTCATGTTTTGGAGGCAAAAAGGGGTCTATATTTTCAGATCTGTCAGGCGGTGTAATAATTTTTGCCACACACACACGCTACAATACATA
>JAODKL010000040.1:10901682-10926350 GCA_026780765.1 Petrocephalus schoutedeni | reverse complement strand
TTACACAATTAAATTGCAGATGAAATCCATTTGTTTTGTGCTACATAAATGTATATGGCCAATAATGTTGGTTCAGAAAGGCATCTGTATTTTCTTTAGAGTTAAATAAAACAGCCAGACAGCAATTTGTTCTATATTATTGAGAAAAAATATGACTACTAAATGCTAATAGCTTTAAATTGAAACACCTCCTGAAGTGAAGTTCTTTTTATTCAAATCTGTAACTCACTATCCTGACTTCCATGACCTACTGCCATTTCAACTGGATATACAGGAATGTCTTTCCGGAACACGAACACAGACGACAAAATACATATATAAAAAAATAACAGATTGGTGCAGACTCTTACCCTCCCTGTCCAGCCATTGCTTACGCTGCCGGTACAACAAAAGTTTGTTGTGCACAAAGGGTAGAAGGAACTTGACACACCAACTCTCCATGCCCAACTTGTTCTCCACCAGGACAATGGGGCTTCGGTTGTACCGGGCTTCTGGACATGGTATCAGACCTATTTCATCACTGCAAGACAACCCCAGATAAAAACACAAAAGTGATTGCAATGAAACAAAACCAGGGTTGGTAACTTTCGTCAGTTGTCTGGCATGAGATTTTCAGTTTGAGATAAGCATGCACACACATTTACATGTATGTATGTTTTATTACCTTGTAAATAGTTTGTAGGGTTTGCAAACTACCCCAATGCGTTTGATGTAGCTAATGTTAGGTATATAATGGAATAATATATATTTGCTGTAACATTTCTAGTGTGAGCTTGACAGACTGAAAGTGTGAAGAAACGCTAGATACAAGAGAGTTAGCAACCCTGCAAAACATCTACAGACAGGAAGCAGTGGGTAGTTATTAGAGGCACAATGTCTCAGTGGGCCTGCGTTCATAGTGGGGTACCACAGGGTTCAATTTTAGGACCACTATTGTTCCTAATTTACATAAATGATATAGACACCAATATATACAGTAAACTGGTGAAATTTGCAGATGACACCAAGGTGGGTGGTGTAGCAGATACTGAACTAGCGGCTCAGCAGCTACAGCGGGATCTTGATTTAATTAGTGACTGGGTGGATACCTGGCAGATGAAATTTAACAGACAAATGTAAGGTAATCCATGCAGGGAGCAGAAATATAAAAGTACAGATATTTTATGGGTCCAACTGAAATAAAGGTAGCTGATTATGAGAAAGACCTCTGTGTGTATGTTGATGCTTCCACGTCCCACTCTCGCCAGTGTGGGTAAGCAATTAAAAAGGCCAATAGGATGTTGGGTTACATCTCTAGGTGTGTTCAGTTCAGTGAGTCAAGGGAAGTAATGCTGAGATTATACAATTCCTTGGTAAGACCACACCTAGAATATTGTGCACAGGTTTGGTCTCCATATCTTAAAAAGGATATTGCTGCCTTAGAAAAAGTGCAATGTGGGGCTACAAAAATAATTCCTGGTCTTAGAGGAATGTCATATGAGGAGAGGTTAGCTGAGCTAAATCTGTTCAGCTTCGAGCAAAGGAGACTGAGGGGGACATGATCCAGGTATATAAGATTCTAACAGTTCAACCAAATAGTTACTTCAGCATTAGTTCAAATACAAGAACTCGTGGCCATAGGTGGAAATTTGCGGGAGAACATTTTAAGCTGGATTTGAGGAAGCATTTCTTTACACAGCAAGTTGTTAAAGAGTATGGAATAGTCTTCCTGTTAGTGTAGTGCAAACGAAAACCTTGAGTTCCTTTAAATCAGAGCTAGATAAGATTTTAACAACTCTGAGCTATTAGTTAAGTTCTCCCCAAATGAGTTCGATGGGCCGAATGGCCTCCTCTCGTTTGTATATTTCTTATATTCTTCTTATGTACAAAAGCAGGATAATAGATTACATGCAGCTAAGGACTATTGTCCCGAAAAAGATAGAAACCAAAATACATATATATGTTTTTAATAAGGAGAAATACACAAGCTACAAAAATGATAAAAGTTAAGTCACAATAGTGTTACACATAACTATACATTGGCATGGAATGGCAAAATATACTGCCTTTACTAAAAAAAAAAAAAAACCTATTCTCCTTTTCTATCCCAAAGCTAAGCGAAAAATATAAAGAATGTAAAGAAATGAAAACAAAGTCAACGTCTTAAATAATTCATAAACATAGTAGCAAGCAGCTGTGTTTCTTATGTAAGAAGCTTACATTGATTCCACGCAGGTCATTAAACGCAGGTATGTAAGTGTATTAATTGACAAGAAAACAAAAATACAACAAACAGCGCTTATTTATTTTGATTATTATATTCATATTTGATTATTTATTTAAATTCCGCGGGACATGTCTTGACAGAAAAAACTACAAATTGTACGATAACTGCTAAAAACATACAAGTTTCCGATATACGTCAGGACGCGCCCCATATTGAGTACACAACTCAATTGTCGCATTGCCTTTTTCTAATATAATTATACGCCAAAAACAAATGTGTATCTAATTTGCCGTTACTGAAGCAAAGTACTCGGCTAACAAATGTTGTGCTCAGATTTTAAAAGACGAAGTCAAAACTTTTAGGCCAAAGTAATCATTTAATAAGTAAAAGTAAAGTACACTTTAACTGTATACACGAGTATCAAAAAGTGAAAACCCGCCCGCTTTCCACACCGGGACTTGTGTGATTATTAAGATGCACCCAGTGTCACTAACTAGCCAGTTAGCCTCCCAGATAGTTACAATTATCACTTAGCGTTCCCATAAGTAACTAGAAAGAAAGCCCCTCAGTACTTTTTTACGGATTTTTGAAACAGTTTTTAACAGTGGCACATCCGTGACATGTGCATTTATCTGTACGTCATTATCATTGCGGCTTTTCGGCTAGCCGGTTAGCTAAACGTCCGATATTGGTATAACTAAAAAACGGTAGGCAGCGATAAAGCCCCCACGCACACTTGTGGCAGCGACAAGTTCCCCGCAGACTCGACTACCCCTGTTCAGAAACGCACTTACATGTTAGGGTTCTTCTTAAAGGCGTTGTTGATATCTTTCACAACTCTCTGAACCAAGATATCCACCTCTTCCTCCGACTCTGCCATTTTTCATGGGGCGGGTGATGTCAACAAGACGCGAGAACTACTTCCGGGTCACGGAGCTCGTCACAGATGCGTTCGTGAGCCCTACGCTATGGCGAAGGGGAGGGGCTTAAATTAAGGCTCGCGGTGAAAGCGTGTGCAGTACAACATAAACACTATCTCGACACGACCTATGAATTCTAACGGAAATACATTGCTTCATGAACTGATCTAACGGCTTATATTATATAAATAGAAACCATCGTCAATATTTGAAAAAGACCCACTATTATCCTGTTTTCATTAATACCGTTAGTATTTGTGTTATTGTTAGTGATCCCTATTGTTTTTTTTACTGATAATTATTGTTATCATTCTTATATCGTTATTATTATTGTAATTTAGTCACACTAATAAGTAATCGCTCATCACTTAGTAACCGTTCGGCGTCATTGTAAACGTTGCACAAACGTTTGCAGAAGTTTACGCAGCATTAAAGTTACAGCGGTAAACTGAGTTGCTTTTTTGGGTATTTGTATTGAAAATATATTGACCATTACAGAGTGATCATGTAAATCTTCTTTCGGTCCGCCAGCAAAATGAATTCAGTCTCATGGACGTTGCAGTGCATATACATATGACATTGAAAAAATTGTAAAACAAAGAAATCTGCAGTGCGGTACGTATGTTTGTTTAAATGTCTTTTGTTTCACAAGTATGTGAGTGCTTAACCAAGCTGCATTTCTTCATGTTGCCTCCTGGGGGAGCATTCGAACTAGGGAATCTCGGAGTCCCTACCATAAGCCTGTTTACAGCATGCTGATAACCACTTAAAAGTGGTCACATGAGCAACATTCCTTGCGACAGTTTTGTGTCCTACTCATTACGGCTTGTTTTAACTAAGAATTGTATTAGAATGTTCCTAGTTAAACACATAACATACTTAAATTATTGGAATTTCAGTATGACCTGATTATAACCATCATCAACCTGCTTAATTATATGTAATGAATGACCTGTTGAAGTAAATTATTACAAATTTAGTGCATTTTCATGTATAGTTGCAAAAGCATACATTTTTACAAAAAGCATGACATATTTCTTTATTTTCTTGTAATTCAAAAAGTTTGGGAAGTCCCTAATCTAACTGCTTTCAGAAAATGTATTTCATTTCAGGAACTTGAACTCTACATATTGACTTGATTATCTCCTACCACATAATTCCATCACCAGGAGTGTAAATATGTTTTTCTTCTTTAATCATATCTTTACTTTCCAATACACAGTTTTTGGATGGCACACAGGCTTGACACACATAATAAATAATTTATTGATCCCCTTGGGGGAATTCTCTTCCCACCTCCCCCAAACTTTCTCGGCATGCTCTTTGGGCTCCATGAGAGCAAGCTTGACCATGAAGGGCAGCGATCTTGTGTGGCACCCAGGGAGCTCACAGACATAGCGAGGGTGGCCTTGAACTGGCAACCCTTCCAATTAGAGGAACAGAGGCTTAACCCACTGAGCCACACTCTACCACCTACATTTGTCTTGCTATAGAGTTGCAAGTTCAAATGTACCTTCATTACTGCCTACCTCACATTTTGTGCAAGACTTAATAATTTCATGACTGGTTACTAAAGAATGTAGACTTTCCAAAAACATTTAAGGAAATCGATTTTTTTTCCAGAGGTGTGAATTTAACAGATATGCCATGTCTCACCACTTTTAAGAACCTCTGCTGTTCTTCAACTGTCAGTTTTCACTTTTTCGAAATTCGGCTACGGAATATTTTATTTCTAATTTTCAAAATCAGATAAACCCATATTGAAGCTCTATTTAAAGGGTCACATTTCTTCTCCATCCTAACCTTTTCCACATATTTAATGTGGTACCTAAACCCTGTTATTGGGATGCTTTCGAGTATAAAACAAGAGGTCACCATTGTTACAAAGTCAACAAATGTTTTATGCTAAATTCAGAATTTCCCTGAATGTGATTTCAGGTTTAATCAGGAAATAAAAGAGACTACAATGAATAATGCTAGCATTGTGGTTTTCATTGTTTTGAAATGTGTCTCTCTGTGCATCATCACCTTCAGAGATAGACAAGTGATCAACTGGACCATCGCTATGATTAAAAAAAGGCTGCAGATCACAGAACTAGTGGATTACCGACAATACAGCCAAAACACATGGCAGGGAGAGAGTGGGGTGTATTACAAAGGGGAGGCCGGAGACTTTGTGTTATAGGCATTTACCCCAGCGTGCTTGTAATGCTCACAGCATTATGCTTAATTATTTTCAGTGCATTGGGACTTTGTCTTGGGAGAGTTGTTGAGGTTGAGGTACAATGGCAGATTCTGGCTCAGGCTAATAAACAAATAAACAGAGCCTTTGGGGTCACCATTAACCTGTGAAACTCCTCAACGTGGTACAGAGATTATGAGTTTGGTAGCCCTCAGGAAGACTGTAATCTCAGCTCATGACCATATGTGATGCTGTGAATGTAGACTTTGAGCTTTATCCAAGAACTCAGTTCCTGTTTCCTACCACAGATGAACCAGTACCTACAGCTCAACAGATGCTGCAATATCAGTCCAGCGACCGATTTTTACTTCTGGTTACTACCATTTATGAAGGAGACACTAAAGCAATTGATCTCATCCCATCAAAAGTATCCTTTCCCACCTTCAATCAGAGAGTACAAACCGACAAATCAACATGAACTAATTCAGAAGGAATTCTTCATCTTTTAGTCCCTCCTCACTTGGCAGTTTTTATTGGCTGTAACACAAATGGTGACACCAATTTCCTAATATCTATTACAATGTATATCCTTAATGGAAAATCCGCATAACTCTATTCATTTAATTAAATACATGGACAGTCAAATACGAGATTTGAGGGATTTCGACTTAAAAATCTCACAATAAACAGTTCAACAAGTGCCCTAAACCAGGCCCACTTTCATCCTGAAAACATGTGGACTGGGACATTACAACAATAATAAAACATTCTGTCAAAAAACTATTATTTTAGTGACTAAACATACACAGTTCTACCATGAAGTAAAGTCTACTTTACAGGAGCTGAATACAGCTCTTACTAGAAAATGCTGTAGACTTTGATTTATTTACTGGCAAAGCTTAGTCTCTAAACGAATTTTTGAGCCTGTGTTGCTATTTTCCCATTTTTACTTTCAGTCTGCCGCAGATGTCCTCTTGTTATATTCGTTGTTTCCTTTCTGAAGAAACTGTTTATTTTACCACTATGAAAATCAAATATCACTGCCTCGATTTTCTGTGTATTTACCTATTGCTGGCCAAGATAGGTCACAGTTTATTAAGGCAGAGTTCAAAACCAATGAAGTGTATTTGAAAAAGAAATGGCAGCTGTTTCCAGGTGCAGTTTGTCTGGTTGCTACTGGATCCAGATTCAGTACTGAGTCAGAAAATTATGTAAGTTATGTACTTTGGCAAAAATGTTTTGATACAGAACCTCTTCTAACCACTCATAGGTTTAGCAACATAAATCAATGAATTTTAAACTGGGGCTTTAATATAAAAATATAATGAAAAATACAAAAATAAAAACCTTCACTTAAAAAAGTCCTATTTTGTTACTAAGACTGTGTTGAGTGCCTTATATAGTGATATAATTTTTCTGTTTCTATTTAAAGGATTTGTATGTACAGTGGAATATATTATTACGGTATAATAAACATAGAAACCACTATGTACCCAGTGCTGACAGACAGAATCCTAAAACTTCCTAGGGAACTGTTTTAGAGGTCACTATTCATCATTTGTTATATAATAACTTTCCTGATGCTGTTTGTGTACAATCAGAAATTTCCATACTTTGAGATTATATTCAAGGTCACCAATACAAATAAGCAACGATTAAGTTTTGCTATGTTTGTTTGGGACAGATAGTCGAAACTCCTGAATCCTGTATCCTGAAGAATTAAAGTCTGACTAGGCTGATGTCAGGTGATATATTAATCAACTAGCCTGATTTATGCCTGTAATGTGACACTAATTGAGTGTGTTTTTATTTCACCAATGTGTGTAAATGAATGAAAGGATAAAGGTAAAGTTGTTTTAATCAAACACAGCACTACATACTATACATACACATATATTTATTGAATATTTGGCAGTGTCCCTTAGGAAAATTGGTGCTTGTTTAAACTTTTAATATCAACTTGTTCTAAATGTTTGAGGTACACAAATCAACAAAATGTAACATATTAAGATTTCTCCGGACCCCCCGTGACCCAGAAAGGATAAGCGGGTTGGAAAATGGATGAAGAAGAAGAACTATAAATCATAGCTCTATAGAGAAAGAAACCCCTTTCAGTGATAAAGTATCCCAATCTCCCGAAACACCTCAGTATTTGTAATGTATATCAATAAAACCCAATCATCTGGCCCATAGTATACAACACCAATTAAAAGCCAAGTTTTCTAGCCGCTAAATCAATGCAATGCAGTTACAGTACTGTATATACAAACAAAGAATATTTAATTTATACTGCCCAGAAACTCAAACAACAAACAGCATAATAAATAATCTGAATCATCAAAGGCCAGTATTTTTATGAACACTAACCTCAGTAGCTGAAGGTCTGATGACTGGTCTGGGGGGGTAGTGTGTGCCTCAGTGGGTTGGATGCTGTGCTTCTGACCAAAGGGTCAGCAGAGCACTGTGGGGCCCTTAAGCAAGGCCCTTAAGCCCCACCTGCTCCAGGGGCTGCCTGACCCTGCTACCTCAAAAAAATAGGTCACCTTGATCAAAAGTGTCTGCTAAATAGGTAACACTGCACTGTCATTATTATTTAGACTAACCCCCCGCCTTACTATCCAATTTTTTCAGAATAGAATTTGACTCATGGTACAAAATGTACAGATTTATCAAACTATGTAATGACCAAAAGACATTGCAAGATAAATTGTTTTAACTGAAAAACTAAATAAATAAACCAAACTAAACAAAGGCAAAACACAGAGACATAGATGCTACCGAACTACAAATAATGATCTGCTAATTGGCTGGCTGAAGGCTGTGTCTCTCAGGCCTTTGAATTTAAGGCTCACGTCTGCTGGCCAGTAGCAGTGGCACTCTATGTGGTTTCCGCATCTTTTTAAAGAGCAAGGGCATTGCAGAAACCATGGAATTACTTTCTGTTTTTTTTTCCAACGGATTGCTTGAGGGAGTGCAATGACTCACAGACTGTGCAGAGGAAGTGGCCTACGAAAAAAGAAAGCGTAATCAAAAAACTGAAAAATACTTCCTTTAATCTGGTTCTGAAATAAAAAAGAAATGGGGCAGCATGTTGGCTAAGGTAGCCCCATGCTGTTTAGGGCATTATATGGTTACATGATTACTGATCTAACTTTGGGTCAAAGATTGTACAGTGCCAGTCAAAATGCTGCTTTTAACCTTAATAGTCTCTGCCGTATTCCATTCTATTCCTCTATTCCAGACAGAAGCGCGATTCATCACTCCAGAGGACACATCTCCACTGTTCTATAGTCCAGAGGCAGTGTGCTTTATGCCACTGGATCTGATGCTTTGCATTACATTTGGTGATGTACGTATTGCTTGAATGCAGCTGCTCGGCCATGGAAACCCATTCCATGGAGCTCTGTATGCACTGTTCTTAAGTTAATCTGAAGTTTGGAGGTCGGTAGCTATTGATTCTGTAGAAAGTTGGTGACTTCTGCACACTGTGTACTGTCCCCACTTTTTGATTTCATGTGGCCTGAAAAAAATGGGTGAAAAAAATGAATAGGTGCAACTTCGATATTTTCCCTTGAAAAAATTCATCCTTTGGTATGACAGTTTTCATAATAAAACACACCATCTACATAATAAATGTGAAATGAAGGGATCTGTACAGTATGTCAATCTTTACACAGAGGAAAACTATTTAGAAAAAGAAACTATTTAGTAACACTTTACTTTATGGGGCACAAATACATAGTAATCACTCAATTACTACTGAAGTACAAATCATGAACAAATTTTGAACAAATATAGCCACTACTTAAAAGATAAAAGATGTGCCACGATTGAGTAACGATGAACAAACATGAGATCATTTCACTTGTGTTATCCATTATTAATTACTTCAGTAGGTCCTTCTGTGGTTCATCAAGGTTTATAGAATTAACAAATCTATTTAATCTATCTCAAATCTATTTCTGCTTGAGATAAATCATGCTTCACGATTCATTAGTTTGTGGTTAATTAATATGTACGTAATAGCATAATACTATATTATTTGTGCCCCGTCATAAAGTGTTATTTTCACTAATCTTAATGGGTGGGTCTAACTGTCAATTCACCCAACCCATTTTTTGGGAATAATAAAGACAAATAACTAGGAGAGAGAGAGAGAGAGAGAGAGAGAGAGAAAGCAAATTAAGTCGATTACCAGAAACTGGTGAAGTTCAAATATTTGACTCCGAAATATCATCAAATGTCAAAGACTGTTGTTATACAAAATAATGTATTTTTTCTGAGAAAAAAAATATGGCTCTTAGTCTGCCTTTAGTTGCTGATTTTGTTCTGTGGTTTTAGTTGTTGTGATTAAGCATATGAAGGCCCCCCTTAATTCACAAACTGTGTTCCAGCTTGAAGTGAGATTCTGATCTTGTTGTCACACCGTATTGTGCTTCATCCCTGTGGTTGTGCCAATTAGCCCCCAAACTATTCTGCGAATCCTTCTTTTGAAGCCATTTTGTTTTTCTCAAAAAAGTGTTGACGTATGTCTCGGTAAACAAAATAAAACTATCTACTTGGGACGGAAAGCAAAAATTGAATGGAATACTCAGGGCGGTTTAACGGTTTTCTAAGCCTTTTCTTGTTTAAACATTGTGAAGGGATGTTGGGGGATCACGAAAAACTGCCCAAAATCTGCCGTTTATTAAGATGCTGTGAAGCGATAGCCATTCTGAACGCATGCTGCATGCAGACCTTTCCTCTGCCTTGATCTCTTTCTGTCAGCCATCCATTTTCCAATCCGCTTATTCTTTCTGGGTCGCGGGGGATCCTGAGGCTATCCCGGAAGGTACAGGCATAAGGTGGAGAACAACTCAGCATGGGGGGGGGGGGGGGCAGCCCATCAGCTGAGCACACTCACACCTATGAGCAATCTAGTAACTACAATTAGCCTCAGCAAGTTTTTGGACCACGAAGAGAAACCAGAGGAAACCCCACGACAACATGGAGAGAACATGCAAACTCCACACAATTGCAACTGGGGCAGGATTTGAACCCCAATCCGAGACGTGTGAGGCAACAGTGCTAACCACTGCACCACCATGCCGCCCCAAGTTTCTGTTCTGCAGCTAATTGGGATTTTTTGTACTCTTTCCCCAAGGCTTGGCTCTTATGAGCGCCTTCCCCACTATCAGATACGTCCCTTCTTCAGCCAGACCCCTCTCTCAGCTCAGTGACTTTTTATAGAAAGGAATGCTAGCAAATCTAAACAGATGGTTATATGAGAGGCAGGTACACTTGGACTTCACTGAGCTCAGGGAATAGGTGGAAATGAGTGGCTGACATCCCAGTGAGAACAGCTGGCTAACAAGCTGACTGGCGGGCTGTCTGGCTGGTTGGCTGGTAGGCTTGGTGAAGCAGAAACAATCTCCGCTCTCCAATTTCCAATCATCCACTGCACATGTGGAAGCTGGATTGTTGTGCATGTTTCTGCACGTTGTAAAGGACAGGCTTTAATGTGGCATAGATGCATCACCTTTTGTGTGTACAAATGAAAGGGATGGTTTGTATATGCTGAATGCTGAATGGTGCTATAAGTTTAAAATATAAAAATATGTATTTCAAGCGTCTCCTATCATTAACTTTAGATTGTTGAAAATCTATACTGGAAATCTGAAAACAAAATACATGATGGTAAAATACTGTAATGGCAAAAAGCATCTCATTACATTAAATGATATTGCAGGAGAAAATATTTATCTAATATTTACATTTATAATGTATCACTTTGTGTTTTGCACATTGTATTTCGACAATCCTTTTTTTTTGTGATTATATTTTTATTGTCATTCTGCCAGTTTGTCAGAAGACATATACAGGACAGAGATACCGCAAGAATAACTGACAAAAAGAACACAGTAAAAGATAGGGGCAAAAAAGGTGAATATATAACAACCTCACTTGACTCATGTTGGCAGCAAACTCACATAAGCTAGACTATTCAAAGAAGCCCTTTAAGAGTAGCAGCTATATTCCTCCAGGTATTCACGGTGATTGCATTTGCCTTATTAATCTTTGCAGTTGTATACTCTAAACAAACAATATAATGGAATGAGACCATGCAGAATTGCTTCAGGTTTGTATCTGGGCATATCCATTGCTGCAGTATGATTTTCTTAGCAGCTGTAAAGCCTGCCATTAACAGTCCTTTATCACGCAGTGAGAACTGGTACCTTGAGTCATCATTTAGCAATAGTAAGCAAGGATCCAAGTTAAAGTATAGTCCTGTAAGATCACATAACATACGTGTGACAAGCTTCCAGAAATGTTGGATCATTGGACAGTCCCAGAACATATGTAGAAACGTACCGGTAGTATCAGTGTTGCAAATGCACCAGTATGGACGGGGAGCAAGTTTCATGAGATATTTGGACAATCCTAATTCATAATTTTGGTATGTGGTATTTAACAGGAGCTTGGTCTAAGCCAGAGGGAGCACTTGTTAGCTTCTTTCAAGCCATGCATACAAACATTACGACATGCTGTGTTAAATCAAAAGAATGGAAATTAATAGAGAGACATGCACATATAAACACATCACATCTGGCCCTAGACAGTTAAGAAAATGTAAAATTTTCTGAGACATTAAGTGCATTACATCATTTCCCAGTGGAAGAAATTCTGAGAAATGCACCATAAAGGTTGCCTAAGTGCAAGAGGAAATGACTGCTGCAGAAACAGTGAAGCGAGTGACTGGGCCACAGTATCCAGGAGGCAATTTCTGAAGGTGTTGCGGATGTGCTGTAATAAAACAGGGGGAATACTGGCCCTGGAGTTATGCACTGCATTCAGGGGAGCTGGTTTCATCCAGGAAAAACCTAATGGCTGAACCCTGAAGTCTTACTCCAGAAGGCAAAAATCACATAGTCACTTTTTCTGCAGGGTGATCCAACCCAGTGCGGGATGACCTAGCTAGGGCTTGCAGGATAAAGTCACTGACCAAAATGTATTTCTGAATGTTAGCTCAGAAAAACCTGCAGGTCTGTATAATTGTATTCATTTAGATATGCAGATATGCATAAAGACTAGAAAACTGCTACTGCAAAGCACTTTACCATAAATATAACCAAAGTAGAGACACAAATTCACCCTTGGTTGCCCTCAGGATTCTAGCTATATTTCTCAAGAACACAAAATAAGAATAATCAAGATAAAATAGCCACATCATACCATAAATACCCTATTTCACCCACCCTGTACAAAATAAAAACACTGATGGGGCAAATGTGGCCCTATTAAGTATGCAACACAAATTGCTTACATGGAAAAGATAATTTTGTGTCTTGAGGGGAAACGCTGCTTTCTAGAGTTGGCAATATAATTGCCTCAACAAGGATTAATTTCCAAAATATCAAAATTTACAGGTCAGTATGCATGCTTGCTAATACCTGCTCCTCCCAACAGTGAATCATGTAGCTACAGCTGAATGCATACATCACACAGCCAGGATCAATAGGTTTACTGCTTGTTCACTAATAGCATTAGAATGCAGTGTGATTATTGGTGTCAGATATAGATGTCCCAGCATCTCCGAAAAAGCCACCCTCCTGAGATTTTTATGCACTGTAGTGACCAGAGTTTGACAGAGAATAGTGCAATAAAAATAATCCATCCAGCCAAAGGTAGTTCTGGACTGAAAACAGCATATAAAAATGAAAAAGGACAAACTCGTTAAAGCTAACAGGAAGGCCACAGATGCAAAAATAACAGCTCAGTACAGCAGTGGTGGACAGAAAGGCTTCTCCAAACTGACAACGTCTCAATTCCTCTGGTTCTGGAAGCAAAAATGGGTCCTACCTGGCCACTTGGCTTAAGATTATATTGACACATTCTTCTGCACCAAAGCATCATAAAACTCACAAAGTAATATCTTATCTAGCAGATGGGAGTTGACGGGCACATTATCAGTCTACTGGGTCTAACAAATGAAAACATGCAAAACAAATTGTGAGATCATTGGATTTTCCAGTTATGCAGTCATCAGACAATAAAACCCAGAACACCAGTCTTTTTATACTGCTGTTTTATAACTCAGAATACTCCATTTCAGAAACAATTAGACACACAAAATGTACACTGCATAATGCAGTCCTATTCCTTCATTTTGGCCTTATCCTAAGGATACTTAATACCATATCTCAGTAAAATACTATGGTGTAATGTCCTCCAACAAAGACCCCATTTAGTAAATGCCATTTCACTGTATGTCTATGGTGGTCATTGTCCGTATTCTGGAAAACTGTGAATCAGTTATACTACCATTTTGCTGCAGGTTTTTCCATTACTTCATGTCTTTGTAGGCATTCCGCTGACAGGACCTGCATGGTGGAGGCAGCTATTTTGACATTGTTTACATGCACCCACACTTGAGTACCTTAAAATAGCTACACAAGAAAAACTGTGCCTCCGTGATTTGTTCTTTCTGTCATACACATACATATACACACACACACACACACACACACACAAACAAAGGGGCCCGTTAGTGTTTTGGCATGAAGCCAGACACATTTCACTGGTGCTCCTTTCTGGAACCACACACACATACAAAGATTATGTATTGTTATTATCAAAAACACTGGTTTAAGAAGGTTTAAAACTATGACTCAAAATTCCTCCGAACTCCAGAGAGCTCCAACATGCTGATAACTACACGGATCAGCTACAACATTAAAACCACCTGCCTAATATTGTGTAGGTCCCCGTTATCCCAACAAAACAGCTCTGACCCATTGAGGCATAGAGTCCACCAGACCTCTGAAGCTGTCCTGTGGTATCTGGCACCAAGACATTTGCAGCAGGTCCTGTAAGCTGCAAGCTGGGGCCAGCTGTTTGTCTAGCACATCTCACAGATGCTCGATCAGATTGTTATTGGGTGAATTTGGAGTCAACACCTTGAATTCTATTTCATGCTCCTCAAACTATTCCTGAACAATTTTTCTTGTTCAAGTATCTTGTTCAAAGAGGCCATTGCCATCGGGAAATAATGTTGCCATGAAGGGGTGTCCTTGGTCTGCATGTTTAGATAAGTGGTGCGTGTCAAAGTAGCATTCACAATATTGTCAGGGCCCAAGGTTTCCCAACAGAACATTGCCCAGAGTGTCACAGCACCTCCGCCAGTTTGCCGTCTTCCCATAGGGCATCCTGGTGCCATGTCTTCCCCAGGTAAATGATACACATGCACCCGGCCTTCCACATGATGTAATGGCAGATGCGGCTCATCAGACCATACTACCATGGTCCAGTTCTGACACTCACATGCCCATTGTAGGCGCTTTTGGCCATGGGAAGAGATCAGGACAGGCACTCTGACCGGTCTGTGGGTACACAGCCCCATACGCAGCAAGCTGCATTGCATTGTGTGTGCTGACACCTTTCCATCATAGCCAGCATTAAGTTTTTCGGCAATGTGTGCTGGATCAGATGGAAAATGCCGTCAATAAAATTAGCCTATCGGAAGAATGGGGGTATTGTGTGGGCGGATCGATAGGCTGAATGTAACAAACCAACCAAAACTATTGTGATGACTGGCAGACCGAAACATCGTGGCAGCTAATGAGGAGGCTTGCTAGCATAAGAAAAACGCCACCCTTTTATTTAATCCATAAAATGACTAAAGTAAGCAGTCAACCAGCACCGAACCACACATACTCCGGATAAGCGGGGAGGTTGGATGCCAGACAGTAAGGTACACACGGTGGGTAATTTACACAGGAACTAGAGACACGCAAGGATCGTACAAGGTTCACACAAGACACGGATAAACACACAGGCAACAATCAGGATCACAAGTATTATCACTAACCAAAACAAGGGGCTATTTACAATTACCCAGCATTCTCTGCATCCCGCCAGTGCTACACTATTATATAAATGGCTTGGAGTGGACATTTAACCTATATGTTTTGTTACTAATACAGCAAATCAGCAGGGTGGGCCGTAGAGTGAGGGGCCCAGGGTTGTTCTCCCCTCTGCCCATCACGCCTTTCTTGATGGTATTCCCAGTGAGACCACCTGCATCAATATATTCAAAGTTCATAGCACATTTTGATAAGGTTTTATTGTATTTCAACCCAAGGCATATCCAGTTGTTTAATGAGCAGGGATAAATCATGAACATATGTTGCTACTTACAGGAGGACACCCACTGTTATGTCTCAAGATCTCAAAGCAACAACTTTTATACAATACAGACTCAGAAATCAGCTGACACTGTGGACACATGACAAAATATATATATTTTTTCAGGGACTTAAATGGTCGTGAATAGTTTACCATTAGCAAAACTCGATATTGGTCACTAATTGATGCCCAAAGGAGTGAAAAATGTAATTGGTGTGCAAGAAAGAAAGAAAAACAAACATACAAGCAAATATTCCCCATGCAACATCGTGCACAATTTATTGGTTATAAAGGTTTATTCCAACTTTTGTGGCTGTCATGAATGTTGACATGTTTGGTGTCATGTAGCTGTCATAGAGCACCCTTAAGTAAAGTTTAACCTATTTATTTTCAAGCATCATAACAAATACTCTTTATTTTATCTTTATTGCGAATGCATGTAGATAGAATGGAGGTTTCCTCCTATTGCAGAGCGCCCGGCAGAATCTGGTATGTATTAAACTGAGTCCTCCTCTTCGCCCAGGCAGCCTGCCCCAACCAAGCTAAAAGCTGAAATTAAACAATGTAGCGGTAACACAACGCATCGTCTCTTCGCTGCTCCATTCGAATATTTCAAATAAATGTAGTTCAGCGTATTTTTCATAGTTTTATTTCTTGAGGGAGACTTTTTTTCCCCCGTGGAAGTGTCTTAGCCGGCCAAGTCGTTTTACAACCCTGCAATGTTCTTCGTTTACATTTTGACTCTTGGTAAGTCTCCACGTTTCCATTCATACGCGTTTCCCTTTTTGACGGAGAATTGTCGCTCTGTATTGAGTGCTAGAGAAAGTGAATAAGTATGAAATTCTTACTTGCAATACTGGCAGATTTTTATCCACCTAGTTCATATATACACACACCATACTGTAAATATGTCATTGTTCAGGAGTGTAGTTATCACACGCGGCGAGGTGTGAACAGCAGCAGATTATACAATCGTGCATTTTCTGTAACAAACGGAATGTAACCGCGCTCTCCTCTTATCTGTTCCCTAACTCCACGCAAGTCTTGCCATCTGTTTGGGCTCAGCAACTGCTGTCGGGTTCCTGCAATTTTGAGGACAGTACATGTGGATATTTTCCGGATCCTGCTTACGCAAAATGGACCGTAAACGAAGAAGGTAGGATAATTCCTTTGGAGAACTTCCTTGTGGCGGGGGTAGCATTATAGATTAGTGCATAACACCTTTTTAATTTTTTTGTTTTCTGTTTTTAGCATGACAATTAATGTGGGAGTTGGCACATTCGATTCAACGTATAGATTGACATACATAAAAAAGACGGCAAAGCAATTTATTTTCAGTGAAAAAGATGTTTGTTCAGTACAGACATAAGTTAGCTGTTAAATAATCTTTTCATACTGTGCTAGTTGACTGGAATGGAAGACGTAGTACATTAACTAGCCGTTTGTCTTACATATGATATAGTATGATATGGAATATTCATGCTTTGCAACGTGTATGCGGTATATTTTAAGGTTCTGCTTTGCTTTGTTGTGGGTGGTTGTCAAGGTATTTGATTAACACTCCTTTCACGTTGAGGCCCAACATGTGGTTCCAGAGTAGATACTCCGTTTGTGTTAATTAGCAGGGTTCGCTTTTTATCCCAAGACCCATGACAGTCAGACAGTGGGTTGTGGTATCTAAACGGGTGTTTTTGTATACAAGAGAGCAATCTCTGCTTTTTTCTCAGAAGCACTTTAGAACAAACTTTTATGCGCATGCGTGCACACAGGCATATAAATATAAGGAGAGGGCTTCAAAGAAAATAATGACAAAACAGATATAAATAGTTCGTTAAACAGTCCAGATTTTGAGTTGCTTAATTAGAAAATCATAACTTTACGGAAATAATTCACATAATTTGCCAAAAAGATCAGATGTCTTAGGAAGTAAGGAATTGTTAACACAGGTGAAAATCCCATTTTCTTGTATAACGATAAGACTTGAAAAATGAGATCTTGTAGTTTTTTGGCAGCATGCAGAGAATTGCCATTAAATCAGAACCGACACAGATTAATTTTGGAATGGAGTGTGCAGTTCTTTGGCTTGAATGTGAAATGTCACCCATAACTACTGATGGGGCCCCTTCCCGTCATAAGCAACTCTTCCTCAATCTGTCTTTGAAGTATAGATATCGCTCTAACCCTAACTGAAGGTATAGTGGTGTCCCTGTTGTAATAGCAATCTTGCTCTAAAAGTGCAGTAGCTTACTTTTCTGGTAGCCAGATTCTGGTATGTGTGTGTGTGTGTGTCTGTGTCTGGTGGTGTGTGTGGGGGGGGGGCAGTTCCTTTAAATGGGAGAGTGGAAATTTTTCTGGCTGGCCATAAGAAGCATTGTGCACACGTGCCAGGTCTGAGCAGCCACAACCACTGCCAACAATGCAGGCAGCCCTTGTGACACGGTTTTGTGGATGTGAAATGATGGCTTGCAGTACTGTCAGCAGGTCAATAAATCTAGGCGTCTCACCACAGCTACATTAAGGCGATGTTTTCTGTTTAGTTCCTCCACAGAAATACAGGCTACCACAATGCCTTTGTTTGAGGGAGAGCAAAAGCTGCTGACCGATTTCATAGCTGATGTATAATGTGACTGATATAGCAGTGAATACATTATTCAAACATTGAATCATGAGCACAGTTTGAATGGAGTCTTGATTATTCGAAATTATTAGGAGAAGCGACTCATTTTAGTTATACATGCTACTGAATATGTTTAAATTTGGTGTTGTCAACAGGGATCAATTTCTTTCTAAATGCAGGTGTACACATTACATTGCTGTCATTCTGCTAATCACAGAGAATGAATGCACTGGTACACAGTGCTCTCCTGGTAGCTCTAGGTATAGTCTTTAGGTACTCCTTTGATATAATGATGTTCTTTATATCATAAACATTCAGGTGTAAATAACAGGATTAGCTAGGACTAATAAGGTATAGACAGGTTACAGCATGCATGTGCTGGTTACAGGTACAAGTGCATTTGATCATTTAAGTTGTATATCTCAGGTGTTTACTACTACAGTCTAGTTTTACTTAAAATCTATATTTTTTTTGGTGTTGGGTGACCGCATGTGTCAGTTCAGAACTTACCATCTCATCTGAACTTCAGAATGAACAGTCAGGCGCCATGAGGCCTGGTCTGATGAGTCACATCTTCTGTTGCATCACTTGGACAGTCAGGTGCGTGTGCATAACTGGGGAAATGCATCTTCAGTATGCTGGATGCTGGCTGCTAAAGAGAGCTGCCCTCGCTTCAAACCAGCACATTCCCAGTCTCTTCTTCTTGGGTCAAACAGTTTTGACCAGAACGAGGGGGAGGAGTTGTCTTCAGTCAAAATGATTTTGCTTTCTACAGTGTGCAAGACATGTAGTGCAATTAGAGAGGGGTGTAGCGATGTATCATTCTGGAAAGTCTTTTCTTTTTAAGTAAAAAAAGCATGTCATGTTGAATGCACTGGAAAAGTTGAAAAATTATTCTAATAGTCTCCAGTACTTTTGCACCGTGAAACCTTCTTAGATGCAAATTTTTATTCAGATTTAAGATATTCAGTTGCCTACCGTTTAAACGTGTTGTAAAAATATGACTAGGTAATTTTCATTAAATTAAATCAATAAAATAAGACATTCAAATTTGCGGCTTCTTCTAAGAAATGTCCACCTTTTTTGAATGCACATTGAGCAAAGCACAAAACTGCTCATAGGTAACACCAAATAAAAGGTTGCAGATGCTTCACATGAAAGCCAACATCAAAGGATTCCACACCTACAAACTGGTGGTCCAGCATGCAAGTCTCAGGCTTCACATAATGATAAACCTATAAAACTAAACTTTTACAAATAATAATAATAATAAGGTTATCTTTTGTTAACTGAATGAGATGGTTTCTCCCCCACATGAGAAGCACTTGCATAGCTTCTCAACTTCATAACCTTCCCTGATAAAAGACAGTTTCTCTGAAAGAAAATTTGGCATCATCCTGAGCCACCTGTGAAATTCTGCACGGTACATAATCATTTTCAGCAGCCTGTTGCTGCACCGCAGTCTGAAGTATAATGGCTATGTAGACAGGTATGCTGAGAAGCCTGGACTCGATGGAAACTAATGATTCATATAATACATCATTTAATGTTGAAACTTAAAATAGTTAAGCTTCCTGTGAAGGTACCGAAGCTGAAAAGATTTACAGATGGGCTAATAATTACATCCACATTCAGCCTCTTGAACAATGTTACTCTGACTGTGGCTTTTTATGTGTGTATATATTGTACAGTATATATATATATATATATATATATATATATATAAATATATATATATACACACACACACATACACATACATGCATACATACGGACATATGAACACATTGAACATTATTTCATTTCATAATGTTCATGAAATATGCAGATGGTTGTGCTGAGCACAACAAATATCAGATGAAGTGAGACCTCCTGTTTTTATCCACTTTTAACTCTAATGTTTGGTATCCACCTTTTGCAGCAATTGCAGAAGCACATCTCTCTGGCATACTGTCAATATATTTCCTGAGAACTTCAACACTAATGTTACCCCATGCCTTCTGCAACTCAAGCCAAAGGCTTTCCTTTAAATGTACAATAGATCTGTCCAGTTTATTTTCCAACTCATCACAAATGTGCTTGATGGGGTTGGGGTCTGGACTTAGCACAGTGATTCTCCTTATGAAGGCTCTGTTCTATTGTTTATAGAGCATAATGATCACTGTCGATATTTAATTTGTTTTATGGGTATTTTAATGGCCAATTCAACCAAAACGACTGATTAACTGATGTATGCCATGCAAATAATGTATGAGACTACACCACTATAGACTATAATACATAACTGTACAGGTCTTGTCTTCTGTTTTTTGGGGAAAATCGTAAAATATAACTTGAGAATAATCATGGCAAAATATTATCATGACAGTTTCTACACCAGAGTCCAACTGAACAACCGGAAGCTGATCTAAAATGCTTAAATGAACCAATTATTGTCAAAAGCAGGTATTTTTAATTGTCATTTCTGGTCTCTGGTTTATAGCTATTTATACATGAAGCCGTTTTTGACATGTACTATCTCTGGTCTCCCGATTAAGCTTTGTGAGGTTTTAATTACATTTTTCCAGATGTAGATAGGGAGATTAACTGAGGTGCATAAGCAGTGGGTGACACGATTGTTTCTGTTTGAAGAAGAAGATGAATTAAAGTAGAAGGGGGAGTTTACATTACATCTGGATTTCATCTCCAAACTCGGGACATCTGGAGGCACTGGGAAGGTCACAGAAGTTAAGTGTAATAACATACTGCCTTTGCAGAGCTTTTAGAAATTGTTCCTCATTACACATGTGGCATATTTCATAAATTATATTATAGAATACTCTATTTTTATTGATGACCCCACATTAGTGCTACACGAAGCTGTTAAACTTCTTAAACAACAGAATCCATTACTGGACTTTTACAGGGGAGGGTTTTTCCATGTAAAAACCCATGACTGCAATAACAGAAAGAAAAATAGTTTATTATACTACAATCACCTCTTTTTCCACTGACTGCTGTCCTTGTTGCACTGAAAGCCTGGCCCATGTCTCTTCCTCGGTGTGGGGCACAAAAGCCGGGATTTCAGCTGCCTTTTGCCTGGGTTGCTGCCCTATCAAATGAGCTTCACCCATCTATTCAGGGTCCAATTAACTTTAACTCTGCTGGACCGGGCCTAGGAAGCACCCAACCGGGCCACTTGAGATAATTTTCTGAGCTGAAAGAAAATGAGAGAGAATTAAAAATGATGCAACTTTAATAATCCATTAATCAGCACACAGGATGTCAATGGTAATACTTAGAGATGGGGGAATGTTCTGGTATTAAAACTTAAATGACTGAGGATCAATCAGCCAGATTTAATGAGTCTAACTGTTCAATGTTTCCTGAGGTGGGGCCCCTGATTTTGCGGGGGGCCCAGTCTATTAATCTGCCCTAATCCCATTCATCAATTGTGACAGTGCCGGATTCTTAGGCTGTTTTGGTGCTATGGTGCTTTGTAGTCTTGTGCCAACACAGGCAAGTGTTTTTTCTTTACTTGTTCTGGTTTTACTCACCCTAAATGCACATTAAGTAGATTTTAACACCAAACTTTTTTATGGATGGAATAGCTATTTGTGATTAGGACTTTCTGCTTGCACATCTTTCTCCATAATAGGGATTTAAAAAATTTAATCCAGACTCCTCTTTCTCCCATGTTTGCCTTTATGTGGCACATACCACATACAGTTTCCCTGTTGTGTTCATATTTTGCCATCATGATTTTCTGCATAGGCAAGAACTGAACCTTGATCCAATAATATTACACAAAACTGACACAATAATTTGGAAAACCTAGTTAAAATATGATGGGTCACAGGAAACAACGATAGGTTGGTTCTCCTAAATCATGATCCAAGTAATAACTGGGCCCTGTCCCCCCCCCAGGACGTTTTATCACAGTGGACTCGGCCTACATGGATGGGAAAGAAAAGGCAGTAATGGTGAGCCCAGAGCTAGATCTGGTGTACTGGAGCTGCTTGCGACTGGTATACCAGATTACTGGCTCAGGGTCTGTACAGCTACTCCTACGTCCAGAAGGTGAGAGCTTTGACTATCTTTTGTGGACCACCGAGAAACCTTCTGACAGCTGGCTGATTGCCAGCATTGACCTCCGGAACACATCCAGTCCTTACAAGGTATTCAACCCTAAAACCTACAAAATGCTTCCCTTTCCACAGCCACCGAAGGACTGTTTACCAGTAAATATCCCTGATGCACTTGCTGGATTCTGCAGATGTGTCTGTAGCGTCCACCATGAAAGCAGACAGTTAAAAAATGATATAGATTTGCTAAAAGATAAATGCATAGATTTTGATATTAATATTGAACAGGTTTTCAACATTTCTTCAAAAACAGTAGTAGTATTACATTTGTTATATTCGGTCCATAGATTGACATCATGTAAAATTTCTGTAGGTTACAATTAAGTAAACAAAAACCTGATTTTCCCACTGAAACTGTGTTAAAACAAGGCTGGAAGTTGTCAAGCAATATTTAGCTGAAGTTTTTCCCTAAAAAGACAAAGTAGGTATAGTAGAGAAAGTAGATATATAAAAATAAAATAAATTAATGAATAAGAGCAGAGGAAATTAAATTATGATGCACAACAAGCAAATCAAAGGGAATTTTTTTCAGTCCTGTAAATGTATGTCTTTAATCTGCTGTCCAGAAGTAACAGCAGCACATGAACCGGACGCTGCTTCAGCACATATTTTGTCCATGAGTCAGACATGGAACCTTTAATGGGATGTTCTGCGCCTACAGAACCCATGAATACAAGGACTGAAAGAGAGGATTTTTTTCAATGACACACTTAGAGCTCTCACCACGTGTCCCCTGCTAAGGCTTTTAAAGCAACACTGTCTTGCAGTTCTTGTCCTGTTGCCTCTGTTGTTTTTTAGTTTGCTATTTTTTATATTTTAGATTCTTATTGAAGGCAGACCTGGTAATGAAGCAGGAAGCAGTGTGGCCATCTTTGAAATACATGTCGTAGCTGGGTACTGCATAGGTCAGTAAAATCCAACAGAATAGCTTCTGCAAATAATCACACAGCAGAACACATTTCAGTAATGTTCTAATAATTGATTTTCTTTATTTGAATGTTTAATTTTTTCAGTGGGATTAGTTGCTTGTGCATGTGTCTATGAATGTATTTTCATGTAATAATTCTGGCAGAGTGCAACTTTGAGGAACACCATTTGTGCGGCTATAATAACCACTGGAACCCCAACGTCAACTGGTATCTGGGGGGAAACAACGTTCAGGGTCCCCAGTCTGACCTGCCTAATGACCACACTGTGAACAACAACAAAGGTACATAAGTACAGCCCCTCCTCACGCCCATCCCTGCTCCACACTGCCCCCTTTATTGGTCCTCATCCCTCTCACTTTCTACCTGACTTTGTACCCCCCATTCCTTCAAACACTACAAATATACACTGAAATATACACTGATTGGACCAGTATCTTTGAGAATTATGGTTACTACGGTTTGACTTGACCTTTTCCTTTTCTCCAACTAGGTCACTACATGTACGCAGATTCTGTTTATGTTAAAAACTTACAGGAAGTCGCCAAATTTTCATCACCGATGACAACCACACCCATGGAAGGATGTTTGTCTTTTTACTATCAGCGTAGCCAGGCAGGAGGCAACATATTCTCAGTCTTCACCAAGGATCAGTTTGGACATTATGAGGAAATTTGGAGGCCAGAGGTTTATTCAGCTCCAGCGTGGAGATTAGTGCAAGTTGATATCAAGGCACCTCATCCCCTAGAGGTTAGTCTGAAATTTTATATTCATACTGATAAAGTGACATGCATTACAACATGATGCTAGCATGATAAACAAGGGACAGCTCATGCATTACAGTATGTTGGAACATGTCATGACTTGGCTGTGTATATTCATTTTGAGTCATATTCTGCACAGAAAAGGCCATATAAGGTTTTGTTCCATGTTGATGTTTTTTAATCAAGAGGCTACTTTTTAAGGGGCACTGCTGGTTTAAATGCCATCGGTTTTATTTTCTGCATTTCTAATGACTTAGAACCCTTGAATCCCCAACTGGGAGGAGAGTAAAATTGAGGACAAATTAGTAGCAGTCACAAGACTGCTGAGTAGAATATTTTCACACAGACAGCGAAACATTAATCTTGAAGCTCTTAGTGATAAGTGAGTCAGACTTCGGCACACCAGAAGGTGCACGTGTTAAGCAGAGAGATTTGTGCTGACATGGCACATCTATTGACAGCTTAAGACTAGCGGCATATTGATGCGGACATTATAAATAACAGGTCATTTGTCACCTCAGGCTGTGGAAATGTAAAGCAGGCCATCAGATATAGACCCTAGTGAATTTCTTGAGAACATTCACATCTGATTACATGTTGCAGTCATTCCTGACCCTGCTGTAAGAGTTAGTATTTACAGTTGAAACCAAAAGTTTACATACACTGTATAAAAAGACATATAACTTTATTTTTCTTACTGTCTGATATTAAATCATACAAAACCCTTTCAGTTTTAGGCCCGTTCGGATTCCCAAAATAATTTCT
>JAODKL010000040.1:10861504-10880267 GCA_026780765.1 Petrocephalus schoutedeni | reverse complement strand
TCATAATTATGAGATCAGGATGTCATAATTATGAGATATTAAGTCATAATTATGACATAAGTCCCGTGTTTTTTTTTCTTTTGTGAATGCAATGCGCTTCCGTAGTATAGGAACAGAAAACTAGATTAATTATTGGGTGTTTTATGATTGTGACATATTTATGAACTAAAAAAAAATGGAAATGGAATAAGATTTTGACAATTCAGCTACAAAAATGTGTTGATTCATTTTATTCATTCCTTTGGTTATTGGTGAAAACTGCGTGCCATAGGTAAATGAGAAATGTCTAGGAATTATATTACACGCATCCAGAAAAACACCTGAAAGGCAACTGATGAAATGATTGCATGGTTTATTTGCTCTTTTTTAAAATTTATTTAAAAATGCATGCCAAACAATAGCCTCTGCACATTAAGTAATACATATTTGTATTTGCATACAAATACCATCATAAGTGTCTTTGAATAAAATATCTCTTTCTCTTATTTTCACTTTTTGTCATATGTTATACATAATGCATTACAACTCTGTTGGAAGAACTGCATGCATTTATAGACACAAAAAATGGGACTCCTGGAAGTTGCTTTAGTTAAACTACACTATTATTGCAAAAACGTGTGCTTAGACTCCTCATTACCATACAAGTGCTCAACAACAATATTAATCATAATTAAAAAAACTTGACAGTGGTATATAATTCACAAAACTGTATACTACAGTATAGGAAAATATTTATAAAATACTGTACAGTACGTTCCATTGTATTATTGGCACACAATTCTACATGGTAGTTGAGAAAATCTGTAGGAAAATAAGATCAATGTTGTCCTGATAATGTCGGTTCACTTTTTATGATCTTTTGGGGTTTTCACACTTGTGATTAACTAATTTGCACAAAAGACACAAGGACATTTACAGAACATTTACAAAACATAACTGGACAAATTCTGCTTTCAAATAATTTCTGTAAGTGGATGATTTTATGAATTAATTTAATTTCGGAGTATGAGAATATGTTTTTTTAGTAATATTTATATAGTATCATCTCGTAAAATAGAATTCATAGGTTGAGGTGAGTTACAGATTTAATACCTAAGGACCAGTTTTGTACTGATACACAGTTTACACATATATACTCCAGAGAGCTACCAGAGCCAGCCTAAATTTTTGTGTGACCATTCTGAGACCACATTATTCTTTTTTCACTTTCATGAACAGAGACACTTGTAGATTTCTTGTGTTTTTATAAGTCCTGCAGTGAAACAAGACTTTTCATTGTTACGCGAAGGCTTCACAACACCATTAGTATTAACAAGTTAACAGTATGCAGGAGAACACAGATGTATATTAGAATACACTCTTGTGTAGTAGAAGCATGGAATTTCTTCTCATTTTAAAATTTGGATTCCACTGAAACAAACTTTAAACACATCTGAATTCATAAAGTCATGAAAGCTAGAAACTTTTTTTCCCCAAGTTTGAAGTCCTACCATGGCTGCCACCAGAGTTGCACATAATAAAAACAAAATCAAAAAGGGTAAAATAAAATATTTCTCTAGCCACTGTGTGTGGTGTGTGATAGGAAGTTCAATTTTAAATGACTCTTTTTACACAGATGTAGATTTCCTTGTAAATTTACTAATTTACAGAGTACGACGACTAAGCCTTTGGGCCAGTGATGTGCCGTTCTGTTGTCCAGGTCAAGACCTTCTTCAATTACAAGTTTATGGAAAAAAACATGACTAAACAAAGAGCTCTAAGACTACTTGCAAGCAGTACTTGCAAGCTTTGAGTGATTGTTCCTTCTAGCTGGTGGTATACAGAGGAACTGTATTTGAGAACAAATGCCAATCCATAGCAATGCAGTAGTCAGTAATTGTCAGTAGTACAGAGTGCTCAATTTATATTGATTGCAGTGTTAATATATTTATAAGGGGATATAATAAATAATGTACATCTTTGCAAAAAATTAAATTATACATGAAAATATCTGTCAGTACTAATATTCACCATAAAGAGTTCCATCCTAAATAATGATTACAATACTGGTAATTGAATATAATAGCATACTGAATAAAATATAAATATTTAGCTATGAATATACTTTACCCTTTCGGAAAAATGGGTAATAAAACAAGCTATTTATAAACAAAATTCTTTTGACTGAAACAATCCAGGTATAAATTAAACAATATATAGAAAAAAATAGAGAAGCCTCCAATAAAGGGTGCCTTCGAGTAAAGGAATCTGAAGCACAGAATTCAGTTAATAAAACTTTGTCCCAAAATAAATTTCTTCATTAAGGAATAAATTTAGCTTGATAAGCTTTAGACAAGATGAAGTAAATGTTAAACAATTATTTACAAAAGTTGAAAGATATTTTAGAGTCACAAATTATAAAGCAGCTAGATGTCTTCTGTCTGAGCATATTTTAATACAAAATGTAATAAATCACAACAGGGCCAACAGCAATTTTTACCTCATTGGCCACTAGAGGTCAGAAGCTGTTCGATTCTTGTCTACATAAGTCAACTAAGCTGTGTTTTGTGCTACATCAGATACATGGGCAGGATGACGACAAGTGTGGTCCGAAAGAGTATCCCGCCATCTGCAACCCATGATCCCAGCAAATTGGACTGTTACAGGGCTGAGAGATCAGCAATGAGCACATTAAGCATATCAACATTTTAAACTTGCTCAATTGTTACTGAGATGACTAGTGTTGGGAAACATGGAGTTCAAAGGTCACACAGCCAGGTAGCCATAGAAGTCTTGGTGTAGATAAAGCTTACACTTTTTTAAAAACCGAAGAAGCCATAACCTCACACTCTGGACTGACATTTTCACCAGTGCTATACATTACTGAAGTCTTTCTGAGGCCTCTTAGCTTTACCATCACATCGTACATACACGAACAACTGCACTAGGACACACTTCCAAAATCGATAAATGAGATTCAATTTAAAATGTGCATATTTTAAAGCATTTCATGTTTTAAAGTGCAAGTACCTCTATAATTCACATATCTCTACATGTTACTTGCATAGCAAGTGCTTGTGTAATGACAAATTTAGAAGCATAGGTGGAGTTCTTTGATATTGACTACACATTAACAGTTGTGTCATGCTGAACAAATAATGTTAAACATTTATATAAGTAACTAAATAAATTCTCTAAGGAAGTATCACCATGAGTTTTGCCATGACATTCGCCACTGGAAAAAGTGAACCAGACTTCAGAATCAGGTATTCTTATAAATTAACCTTTAATTTTCAGCATCCACGTCCCTGCATCAGTCCCAATACACTGGCACAGTTTGTAGCAGTATCAGGTAACTTCACTGGAGTCATTTAATCCTTTACAATTATTCCATAAAATTAAACGCACATTTGATACACCCAACAAGAGTTTTGGTCACAAAGCTAACAAAGCAGATTCTAAATTTTCACTTGAAAAATTTACTTTATTTATTATTTTTGACTGAATATTTTAGAATTACATCTAGAAAAAGGCAACAATGCATTTTTTAAGTTATAAAGATTCTATGTAAATGTTTGGGAGAAAAGTCAAGTACTACTGATATTCGATTATTCTGCTTTAGTAGGGTTATTCATGGTAAGGACAATCGTGAACTCTGGGAGGATCATTAGCCAACATCCTCTATAACAGCCTGATATTCTAACCTAAACACCAAACGGTACCACTAAGTTTTCTCCTTGCTTTGAAAACACTGCACGCTTCTTGGGACAAATAATGCACTTACTTTTAAAGATGAAATAAAAAAATTACAAGTGTATATATAATGTGCATTTCCACGTGCCTTTGGTTGCATGGTAAGAATTGTTATGGGAGGTGAATTGGCTGCTGAAACATTTCATTATGTCTTCATTTCATTCTACGCAGGGATCAAGACATAAGCAGGATATGATGAAAAGTCATGAGGCAGCTATTTCATTTTGAGTTTTCTTTTTCAAGGCAACTTTACATATTGACAATAGCAAAATGAACATAAAATGGAAATTATTGAGAAAGTTGTGTCACCAGGACAAGCATGCAAGTCCACTGAGTATAATTATTGGTACATTTTCTATTTTTGCCTAGCCTCTATGATTATTTACATGTTGTATGTTTTAGCCTTGCAATCTTACTCGGGATAGGTGGTTGAAATATGGACTGATTAATATATGTCAAAACAATTGACAAAATTGTCAGAATATTCTGTAATGCTTTACATTAACTATACCTTTACAATGCCCGTATAATGCATACATAGAACATGCAGTGCACCTTCATAATCCCTTCATAAGCAGCATGTGAGTACTTAAACATCCTAACTTACCTTAACAGCTTTAGTATACATTAATAACAAACATTACACAATTATACAATTATAATGCTTGTTATCATGATGTAATGTTTGTTATTAATGTATATAATATATGTTAGGATGTTAAGGTACCTGTATACGTACATGCTGCTTAGGAATTCATTATGAAGCTGCATTGAACATTCTATAAATGGATTATTGTAGTTATTGTAAAGCATTACTGAGTATTTTCTGCTCATTCTGGTGAAATCATTGCAATATTTTTTTCCTCAGGGTTTTTTTTAGTAGTTACTGAATATCATCAGCGTTTGCAATCAAGAAAATAATATCTAGCCAAGCCAGACATTATAGACCAATATTGGCTAGAAACCCCAATAGATTAGACCCACTGCTCAAGAAAGGATTCTTGCATGACAATTTTCAATGGCCTGTGGTATAAACATTAATTTTAATGTGACCAAATCAGTTTTTGCATAAGAAGAAATGTAAAGTTAATTCCAGGTTATAGCATCAACAATACTACAGAAAATTCTGTCCTGGATTGTCACTTTTCAGTTTGGCTATAGAGCCATCTAAGAACTTCAGAAGAAAGCCAAAGGTGTTCTTTTCTCAAAATTAATGTCTTATTTTGAGACATATTTTGAACAATTTTATGAGAATGGCCATGATAAAATAATATTGCTAATCAAAAATTTCACGCTAAGTAATATACATATATATAATGTATATTTGATATACTACTATTACTGAGTAGTAAACAGAGTAAAATAACCCCTTTTGCTTGGAACAAATCACTTATCTCTTTAAACTAGAAGGGGAACAACGAAGTGATCTGTACTGCAGTAATAAATACCTATAACACCCATAACCTATGATTTCAAAGCAATGTATGAAACGTAAAAGTTTCAGTGGACATACCTAGCACACACCCAGTTGATGGCCCTCACAATCTGACAGGACATTCAACCAAATGCTTTCCCTTTTTCATGTTTATTATTATCACAATAATTATAATCACAGGCAATACCCTGCTTTTAAATGCCCCCCAATGTTTAATTTAAAAATGGCAGCACATTCCTTAAGTTCTACCCTTCACATCACTTTAAAACATGGTTTAATATGAAGAAATACTTTCCTGATTTTTCCACTTAAGCTGTGGAAGGTGATCCCTTCAGCATATACAGCTTAACTTTGCAAATTGCTAAGTCTGTAACAGCAGTACAACGAAAGAACATGACTGAGTGCATCTGAGTGAAAACCATTTAAAATGTATCCCCTTATTGCAAAAGAACAAATAATCGTAATTTTAAGAGGAAAATGAGAAAATAAACAAATAAATAAACCTTACTATAGCTCTCAGCTGTAAAACACCTCCTCTGATGTTGCATTCTGTTTGAATTTGTGCGTGATGGATGCTTAACTAGTTCAGACATCACACAGGAAGAAGAAATCTTTGGCTTTAATACCCCGTTTCAATTCACATTCTAGATATCTCCTTATTTAGGAGTTTTTTTTTCTTTCAAGTATTTTTTTTTTCCATTCGGATGTTAATCATTTTATAGAAACAGCTTGTCTTCTCCTCCCAACCAGATAAACAAATTTCAGAAACATGTACTATATACTGCACCAGAGGATTTTAACCTGTGACAAACCAGGCAGGGACCCTGTACTACTAATGCAGGCTCATATAAGCAGAGACGGTGAAGGGGGTGGGGGTAAAACACAAAATAGGTATTTCTCCAAGCAAACTGAAATCGTCTGTTTAATTCCATAGGCTTTTCCTCCATAGAGCCGTGTTTCTCAATCCGATCCTCAGGATCCCCAGACAGTCTACGTTTTTCCTCCCTCCCAGCTCCCTGCCAGACAATATCCAGTAGGGACTCCATAGGAAGCTGTGAGGGAGCAAAACCATGGGCCGTCTGGTAGGAAGCTGGGAGGGAGCAATACCATGGGCAGTCTGGTAAGAAGCTGGGAGGGAGCAATACCATGGGCCGTCTGGTAGGGAGCTGGGAGGGAGCAAAAATGTGGACCGTCTGCTAGGAAGCTGGGAGGGTGCAAAAACATAGATCATCTGGGGGTCCCCGAGAACCGGGTTGAGAAACACTGACCTAGAGAGTGCTGGGGGCTTTTTATTATTTATGAGCAGTGCCTATGGCATGTGCAAATTCTTTTTTTCTGGCTGAGGTATGACGGTGGGGAAGTTACACCAGGAAATTAAAACTTCAGTGTTTGTGCAAATGAGTAAACTAGACAGGTATGGAATAATAAGTACACAACAGCTGTGTAATCTATTTTTTTTGCAGACAATTTTTTTTCTCTTAGCTGACATAATAAGAACAAGGAAGCAGCTGGATCCAGATGTGAGAAACTTGCGTTAAATAAAAACAAACAGCATTTTTGTTTAATGCAAAATCACCCTGGAATGTGTGTTTTAGGAAATAATTGATTTGATCCACATTGATTGTCCCCACGGAAGAGTTACCATTGAATGCCACCCTAATTTTTAACTCCTAATCATCTGTTTTTGGCTTGGTGATGGCCCACTGGCACCAGGCAATATAGTATCTACATAATACGCTAAGAATATACTGTAGGATGTGAAATACACAAAATCTTTGTAAACCCTCGGAAGATCTAGGTGGATTAAAATGGGTTTATGTCAAGAGCTGTTGACTAAAGTGGTTGACATGGAACAACTGACTTCATCATTCTTGGGAATAACTGTGTGGTCCTGTTCCAGGAGTCATGGTAAGAGACCCTTTATGTAAAATTTTGTCTACTGTCGAAACTACGGAAGGCCGAGCTCTTAGTCATCTTCTTCATGGTGAGACTATCTGTCTTACCATCTGACTTGGTTGTGGACTTGCTTCTCTGAAAGGGGTTCCGTGAGTACCTCTGCCTATCCATCTTCTCGCTGAAGGAGAAGGTCTTGAGTGCATGGGCATTGGCTGTGTGCGAGTCCTCGGATGAGCAACTGTTGGCCCTCTCCAGCCGGGACAGGGGCATGCAGAAGGGGCCCATCATCCCTGCCCCGCTCTGGTAACCCGTCATGGCTGCTACCGTCGATCTCCGGGACTCGGCCAACAATTCTCCTTCCTCCGGGTCAGACTCAGCGTGGCTGAGCTCCGCCTCCCGCTCGGGGTGTGAGGCGTCCAGGTCTTGGGGCTTGTCGAAGAAGCAGGAGCTGGGTGACTCGGAGCGCTCGGGCTGGGTGTGGGGAGCGGAGACGCAGCGTGTATCGATGCAGTCGGTGATGCTGGTGTATTCGGCGGCCTTCACCTGCACGCCCAGGCCCCCGTAGTATCCACGTGGCGTGAACATCAGGCTGTGGGACTTAACCAGGGGCGGGTCTTCCAGGAAAAGCGGCCCGGCGGTGGACAGGTATCGACTACTCTTGGAACGCTCCAGGGTTGCTGGGGGCTCCAGGTCCCATGGTGTCAGGCTTTCGGGCAGCAGGTGGCTGGAGCACAGCGACAGGTCAACAGCTGCGCTGTCCTCAAACACAGCTGTACCTTCCGAGAGCCTGTCCCCCCCGGGAACAGCCCCCAGGCCTGAACTGCTGCAGGATTCTCCAGCCGGAACAACCTTCATGATTTCCGAGTGCAGAGAAGACTCCCCTGGAAGGGAAAGTAACCTCAGCGGGTCGGCGTCGGCTATCGGAGCGCGTGCCTCGTCTGACGCCGACACGTAGATGTCGATGCACGAGGATGGGCGATGCTGCTGCGAGACAGCCAGCGTGTTCAGGGGGATGGGCTTGTGCTCTTTTGGGGTGGCAGAAGCCATGGACTGAGAGCTGTTGGCACGGTGCAAGCTCAGAGAATGCTCTTTGAAGAAGCCTTCGATCCTGTCAGCCCCTCCTCTGTCCCGTGAACCTCCAACGTAGAAAGAATGGCTCCTGGCACGTGGAGCCAAGATGGTTGGCGAGGTGGGAGAGATAGACTCCTCGCCAGCCTGCTCCAGGGCTTCCTGTATGCGGTAGGCGTTGCCCTCTTGGCTATTGAAGCTGCTCTGTCTCAGGATATAGGCCGTATCGGTGCAGTCGGATGACGTGCGCGACCGAGCCTTGTTGACTTCGCCGCGCTCTACCCCTGTGACTCGCTCCAGAGCCAGTGCCAACCGGCCAATCATCTCTTCCATCTGAGCCAACCGGATGTCCACAGTCTGTAAAGAAGCCTTCATGAAATGCTCACGTTCGTTCACCTCCTCCAAGCGCATGGACATGTTCTCCACCCTGACACAAGACAAGCAAGAGATAGAATGATTGCATTTGTTTGGTAAATTACAATGCAGCAGTCTTCTCTATTTATATATGCCAGATGCTTTCGAAAAATGTGAAAATGAGTGACAGAGTAAAGGACAAGAAAGCAGCTAACAGGGGCACATTCCGCACTTCTGCATTTACATTTTTGGCACATTTATTAGATCATGTATTGAAGTGGGTCTTAAAATACATTTTTTTAAACAGACTAGTCTTTCTCCCACATTGTATCACTCATTAAGCAGAATACGTAGGTAAAACTGCTCTCTTGGACAAAACATGAAACAGAATTTCTTTATCTCTTCGCTAATTGTGTAAACGTAGATTTAAAAAGGAAACAACTTCCATAGCCCTTGGCCACAAGACTATTGCAACACCCCAGCCATGGAAATCTCTACAAATCCAACCTCTCAGATGTGACTCGGATTCTCTCGTCGTTGGAGGAATTGAAGCGATCCTCCTTTTCTCTGAAGTATTCTTCTATGCACTGCTCCTCAAAGTCATGCAGCTTCTTTAGCTCGTCTTCGGTGATGAAAAGCTCTGTGGGATTAAATCGAGCAGCACTTCTTTATTCCACACTAAAGGATTGTAGAATGTAAGTGCTTCCTTTGAATATTTCAATGTCTACACCCTGCAGTCCAGAGGGGTTTCATTTTGGAGTCATGCTCACTGGCTCATTAAGCATCCTGTCGAGGCGGTCACTCACTCAGCCCATAGTCATGCTCGTCGTCATCGTGCTTCCGCCAGCGACAGCACAGGTGCTTTAGGACCATGGTCATGTGACTGAAGATTATGAGCGGCGGGGGGAGAACCGGCCTCTCATGGAAGGTCATGATCAGCTGGTATCGCTGGAACTTCCACACCTGGTTAGAGATGGACTTCACCTCAAAAAAGGTGTTACTGTGGTAAACAATAAAATAAAAAATATTTTAATATAATGGCAAATATAGAGAGGCTTTCAAAATGACAGACAAGAATTTGCACATTGCACATTTGCAGTACATTGTAAAGCATCCCTCAGTGTGAGAAAGGCGCTATATAAGTAAAACACTATTATTATTATTATTATCAGCAAAGCAAATCAGAATCTGGGACTACTATGGGATTAAAAGCATTTAGCTCCTCATAGGTAGGAATCATTCTTGGCATACTTAAAGACAGCTATGAGAAGGTTGACCAAAAGGATGTTGGCAACCAAAAGGTAGCAGGCCATAATTGCTGGCACAATCCAGGCTCCCGTCTTGCAGGGTGGAAGGGCCACAATAGCTCCGTCCTCATTCGTGACATTCTGTCCACATGGTGCTGTCCATTAAACAGAGAAGGGGGGGGGGGGGGTTTATTTGTAAAACCATAATACACATTTTTTTGTCTAAAAGGGAAAAAATGAGCACTGGAATGTATACTAAAAGTTTTTTGACACATGTAGATAACATTGCATTGACAATATATTTAAACAAATGTTTAAAATATATTGTTGCTGTATGCATTAAAAAAACTTGTCGAAAATGTTTGTATATTACATACAAAATGTTAAATAAATGTGTATTGAAAGTACATCATTCGTTTTTTCGATCTGGAATGGTTCAGTTGCTATGGTTCATAAAAGGATTGACATTCCAGAATTAAAGGATTTGGATAAAAAACGATAAGATCTTGCAATAAAACACCACAGGGAAGCCCAAAAGTAGAGAACTGAAACAAGCGTTCCTATTGGCCGCATTTGCCTTTGGAACAAAACGATCAATCAGAAACTATGACAACTGAACCAAGTGAAAAAACTCTTATGATGAGAAGATACAGAGGCACATTGGGCTGCATGATTCCCATTGCCTTGTCTCTCCATACTGCCGTGGATGTGGTGATGTGGCGAAAGGGAACGTTTTACATGCACTACTCTAACTTTTCTACTCTAAATACACTGGCTTACAGGGATGACAGTGACTTTTTTTTTACTGAGTTTTTCCAGTAGATTAGAATCCTGATACAGATTTCCTGAAAATTCTAAATGAACCACATCAGAAAATGTCTGAGTGGAGCTGAACTGCAATTAATTGAAAGAGACAAAGCATAACAAACACAAAAAAACAGCCACCACTGGTCACTAATTTATGCATCTTGCATGATCATTAACTCTTTAAAGAGTCATCGAGAGATGTTTTGATGACAATGGTAGTGGAATGGCGTGGTTCAATAACTGCTCTGCTGTATGGACCATTGTTACGCCACGTTCCGTGAGTTCGAACGTTATTTTCAACCAGCCAGAATTTTTCATTCAGCCTGTGCTGTAGCTTCCTACTATTCATATCTGAAACAAAGAATGACAGCATTATTTCAGTTCTCCTTTTGGGCAACCTCTTCCTACACACACCCCCCAAAAGAAAAAAATTCACACATACACACTTACATTGATCTAGCAAATGCAACATTTGGCCAAATAGTATACAGTACATACACAGAGTTTTAAGACCCTCACTTTGTTATGTTTCACACTCATCTTAAAATGGATTTGTCTCGAAAATAATGTATCTACCCACAATACTTCACAATGACAAATCAAAATCCGGCTTTTGGAGTAATTGGGTAATTTATTAAAAATGAAACCTGAAATATCCCATTTACATAAGTATCCAGACCCTTCACTTAGTACTTGGCGAAAGCACCTTTGGCAGCAATGACAGCCTCCAGTCTTTTTGAGAATGACCCTGCAAGCTTGGCACACCTTTCTTTTGGAACGTTCTTTCATTGTTCTTGGCAGAATCATTCAAGTTCAACTGGGTTGAATGGCGCGTAGGTGCATAGCCATTTTCAGGTCTCTCCAGAGATGTTCCATTGGGTTCAGGTCCGGACTCCGGTAGGGCCACTCCAGGACTTTCACAGAGTTTTCCTGAAGCCTCTCCAGTGTTTTCTTGGTGATATGCTTTGGGTCCTGGTCTTGTTGAAACTCCCCAGCCTGAGATCCTGAGCGCTATGGAAAATGTTTTCCCAGAGGATTGCTCTATATCTTTCTGCATCCATCTTTCCCTCCACCCTGACTAGTCTCCTGGTGCCTGTCACAGAAAAACATCCCCACAGCATGATGCTACTACCACTGTGTTTGACTGTAGGGATGATATTAATGAGGTGATGCTCAGTGCCTGGTTTCCTCCACACACAGCATTGCGAATTATCGCCAAATTGTTTTCTTTTTGTTTCATCAGACCAGAGGATTTCGCTTCTCATGGTCTAAGAGTCCTTAAGGTGCTTTTTGGCAAATTCCCTGTGGGCCGTCATTGGCTTCTATCTGCCATAAAGACCTGATTAGTGGATTGCGCACTGATGCTTGTCCTGCTATAAAGTTTCCCCATCTACACAAAAGATCTCATGCATAATGACCATTGGATTCCTGGTTACCTGCCTGACCAAGGGCCTTCATCCCTTTTATTGCTGCAGAAATGTCCTTGTATCCATACCCAGATCTGTGTCTTGCTACAATTCTGTCTCGCAGGTCTACAGACCATTCTCTCAAACTTATGGCTTCACTCTGACATACTTTATCTACTGTGAGACCTTTTATAGGCAGGTCTGTGCCTTTCCTAATTAAGTGTAATAAATCCAGTTCAGTACTGGCGGACTCCAATCAAGTTATAGAAGGACCATTGATAGAAGTTGGATGCACCAGAGATCAATTGCAAATGTCACAACAAATGGTGTAAATGATTATGTACTGTAAATGGGATATTTTTTATATTCAGTTTTTTATTTGTAATAATTAACAAAAGACTCCAAACACCAGTCTTTGCTCTGACATTATGGAGTATTGTGTGTAGATTGATTACTAAAAATGAATTTAATCCATTTTAAGATGAATCTGAAACATAACAAAATGTAGACAACTTGAAAGTGTCTGAAAACTTTCCATATGCACGGTAGTCCAAATCTTTTTTATGTTCATGTATAACAACATTTTTAATAGGGAGCTATACTAGTGTTTAGTCAGAAACACTAGGCCTGCAGAAACATTATGTTTAAGCAGGATGTAACTGGGATTGTATCATAATTTTTAACAAAAGGCCTAAATCTGTCGCTGCTTCAACTATGCCACACCATTGACGTCAACTGTGAACATCAGACTAGTTCTTTGGCAGTTATCTTACGGTCAATCTGATCTGCGAACACCTCTCCATAAATCATCCAGTAGGGCATAAAAAAGATGTTGCGCGCCAGCATCCAGGATGGGTCTTCATTGGGGTTCAAAATAGCCTGCCGTGCCACTCCAAAACTCATCAGTACCACCAGCATGATGATGACAAAGTACATCATGTCGATCATCTGTAAATAGAAGTAAAGGCCAGGGGAGAAGCTGAGGCTTGTCACAAATGGAGATACATGCCAATCCAACAACATGATACCTCCAACTCACACTGTATCACCATTAAAACATCAACGAGCTCCTAACTGGATACAATCACTGGGGACCCACAGTGGGGTCGGGTATGTTATGTATGTTGGATATGGTATGTTAGCTAGCTTCTCTATTAACATTGGTTATTAGCACATCTGATTTATGCAGTGTGCTGATTGAGAGACTGGCCCTTGTAAAATCCTCCTGGCCAGTGAAAAGTTGAATAGAAGTGAGTTAATGAGAGTGTGAAGAGGGGAACACATAAGCACTGCCCTCGTAGTATATACACAGGTGTGTTTCCGTGAGTGTCAATGGTGCATAACCAGGGCCATACTCAGGGGTGGGGCCACAGAGGCACTGGGCCAAACTGAAAGCTGATTGGTGCCCAAAGTGCCCCCTCTCCTGTCACTCAATGATTCAAACCATATCATTGGTTAACAATCAGGTTGGCCCCTCCATATGAATTAAGGTCCCTCTAACATCCCGCACCTTAAAAAAATCACAAATTTCTCCTGTGCATAATTAATGAATTCATGAATGAATTATTTTTTGGAGAAATAAAAAAAATATATATATTAAGAACTGCTCTTCATTGTGTAATCTTCTTCATTAGAACTTATCATATAATGTACAAAATATCAATATATAATAAAATCCTTGATTAGAACTTCTGATGTAGCAGCTGATAAAAATGAAACATTACAGATTAATGTCTTTCACAAATGGATGTTTCCCACTTACCATCTTGCCTATCATCATGACATAGGGACCCAGGTACTTGTTGACCCCAAAGATATCCAGCAAGCGGATGTACCAGTATATGATGTTGACACAGTAAATCACCCGACCGTAGCTCATGAAAGGTGGGTCTTGAAGGCGGAGTACCATGCCCACAGAGAAGATGAGGATGGCCATGAGGTCTGTGATGTTCCAGTATTCCTGCAGCCAGACTTTCACCTTCTGTAAAATCTTCCCAGGCTCTGACATCAGGATCTGGGGGCGGGCGGGGGAGGGGGCACAGGGCAGAGGCAATAAAAAATAAAAGCAGGAACTTCAAGTCATAAAGTCAGAGAAGTCATAAGATGCTTCTTCCTGGTTGGGTATCGTCATGCACTACTTAGATTTTTTTCTTCATAGAACAGAGGTAAGTTAATGTCCCACGTTAAAATACAATCTTTAGATTCAGGTCATTTTACAGGTCATTTTACAGGTACAAATACATAGTTTAGACAACTGCGCATTTTCTATAAAGGATCGCACAATTTTTATCAAAAAATTTAAGTGACTGACAGTTAAACACGTTAATATTCAAAGAGAAGTAAAAACAAAACTCTACTCTCAAAATGTTTTCAGAAGTTTAAAAAAGCACAGGAAAGCACTAAACAACAGGTAACAATTGCTTAGCAGATTAAAACAATTTTTTTTGGTTCTGTTGAGAATTGAGTTCACATAATTTCTATTGTGTACAAAGGTCTGCTGTCCACGTAGTTAAATAAATGTGTTCAGCGTACTTTTATGAACACTTTATCTATGCATGTGAGAACAGATAATTAATTAAAACCTATTAAACGCCTAAGTATTACTAAAGGTTCAATTAGTTAAAGTATGCCTGCCTGAACTGCAGGGGGCAGTACAAACATGTTTCTAGAATGGCAGATGCATATGACCAAAAAACTTATAAATCTCTTTAACTCTTTAAATACCTAAAATATAGGACAGGAAACGTTACAGCATATATCTCAAAGTAGCCGCATCTCTTTAATATTTACATTATAAATGTGTCAATATTTTTATGGCGTGTGGATACAGTGTCTTAACAAAGCATTTAAGAAGTCTGGCTCATTTAAGTGTTCGGGAGTGTTTTTCATCTAAAAATAACAATCCCAATGAATGGAAGTTAAACCCCTTCTACTGGGGTTCCCTCCTGCTGAAATGTGGCTTTTACAGCTCAGGTCAGTGGTGTGTGTGTGAGAGAGATTCCATTATCCCTAATGACACACCTCTCTCATCTTCTCAATGCCATTGGTGAAAATATACGCAATAACAATCCACTCCTGCGGGGATGGCCACAGGTCCATCTTCACCAGCACAATGTAGTTGAATAGCATCAAATATCCAACATAGGCCATCTGAAGTATAGAGACAGACACCATTATAACCCATCAGATCTAGGTTTTATTAATCCACCACAGAGACCCTTGTAGTGTCCAGCTTGACAATGTCATTGAGCATAATTTCCAATAAGATCTGCTTTATATTTTACTCTTCACCAGATAAAACAAGTATTGAATGTGCTTTTTCCCAGCTATATTGCATGCTGGAAATGGACAGGCCAAAACAATTGGAAACTGTCTTGTCTAAGAAAACATCATCTGACTCTTGATTGTCGCTGAACCTTGCAAAAAAAAGGCTAATATTTCTTCCATTATTGCACCCAGGTAAGCCACACAGTGACTGTATCCATGCTTCCCACAAGGCATAATTTAACAGCAAGTTGCTGTTTCCCCAGAGTGACAGAAAAGGATTAGAGAGTTTCTCTACTGTTATATTATTCACTACAGGGATTATGTTACGGGATGCAGTGCAAACATTCGATTTGTTTATTTTCACAACTCCATCACCGGAAAATACAAGACCACATAAATCATACTCTCACTGGACCATTTCAGATTTGTGGATATAAAGATAACACAAAAATAGGCTTCACACAACGAACTAGCATGTGTGGTTCCAGCCTCAGATCCCATTCCAAACAGTGGATATAAAAGGTGTACACACCCCTGTTAAAATGGCAGGTTTTTGTGATGTTAAAAAATGAGTAGGCAAAAAAATTAAATATGCTCAATAAGCTGGTTGCATAAGTGTGCACACCCATAAACTAATATTTTGTTGAAACACCTTTTGATTTAATTACAGCATTCAGTATTTTTGGGTAGGAGTCTATTAGCATGCCACATCTTGTCTTTGCAATATTTGCCCAGTCTTCCTTGCAAAAGTGCTCCAAATCTGTCAGACTGCGAGGGCATCTCCCGTGTACAGCCCTCTTAAGGCCACCCCACAGATTTCCAATTGGATTTACGTCTGCACTCTGGCTGGGCCATTCCATAACTATAAATTTTCTTCTGGCAATACCATTCTTTTGTTGATTTGGATGTATGCTTGAGGTCATTGTTGTGTTGAAAGGTAAAATCTTCTTCCTTTTCATCTTCAGCATTCTACCAGACGTTTGAAGGTTTTGGGCCAAAATTGTCCATTGTAAATGGAACTGTTTATGATTCCCTCCACCTTGACTAAAATCCTAGTTCCAGCTGAAGAAAAACAGCCCCAAAGGATGATGCTGCCGTGGGTATGGTGTTCTCTTGGCGATGTGCAGTGTTGTTTTTGTGCCAACATACTTTTTGGAATTGTGGCCAAAAAGTTCAAGCTTGGTTTCATCAGACCATCACACATTTTCCCACATGCTTTTAGGAGATGATTTTTTTGTTTTGGAAAATTTTAGCCAGGCTTGGATGCTTTTCTTTGTAAGGAAAGGCTTTCATTTTGTGACCCTACCCCATAGTCCAGACATATGAAGAATACGGGAGATTGTTGTGACATGTTTACAACCAGTACATGTCAGAAATTCCTGCAGCTCCTTCTGTGTTGCTGTAGGCCTCTTGGCAGCCTCCCTGACCAATTTTCGTCATGTCTTTCCATCAATTTTGGAGGGAGGTCCAGTTCTTGGTAAGGTCACCATTGTCTCATATTTTCTTCACTTCTAGATGATTGTCTTCACTGTGTTCCATGGTATATCTAATGCCATGGATTTTTTTTTACCCTTCTCCTGAATGATAACTTTTATCAATGAGATCCCTTTGACGCTTTGTAAGCTTTCTATGGACTATGACTTTTATTGTTGGATGCAACTGAGTAAATGTCACGCAAATGTCAGGAAAATCCTACTAGGGCAGCTGAACTTTATTTGGTGTTAATCAGAGTTACTTTAATTGATGGTAGGTGTGTACCCAAAAAAGATTGAATGCTGTAATTAAATCAAGAGGTACTTCAACAAAGTATGAGTTTAAGGGTGTGCACATTTATGCAACCAGCTTAGGTTTTTTTATATTTTTGTTATATATATTATGTTATGTTATATATATACATTTTGTATAATTTCCCCCCTAACAGATTTGTTTACTTTTCAATTGAATTGTTCAGGTTATAGGTCACATTAAATGTGGGAAAAGTTTTTAAATGATTTATCATGGTTTAATTTTTTTTTTTACAAAAACCTGTTTTTTTAACAGGGGTGTGTACAGTTTTTATATCCACAGTATATATGAGGCAGGTCACAGAACTCTCTGCTGGCTACCCATAACCTAGAACTTTGTTGAGGTCGTAAAATCTGAAATAAAAAACAATCATAGCTATATTTGATTTTTTAAAAACCATAGGAAATGAAACAGGATTACTCACTGTGTGGAACCAGAATTTGACAATTGGGGCATTATAAAATTCATAGATCTTTCGTCCGAATGGGATCAGCCTGTGTCTGTTCTGGACTTCTTCCACGTCCTTCTTCCGTGAGGTTTCTGCAGATACTTTTCCTAACATGGCCTTGAAGTCAACACAAAGAGATGGAGAAAAAGAGGGAAATAAACAGAAAGAAATTAGATCTCCATGAAAAGTTGGCTGCGCAAAAACTCAATGGCTGCATGAATTGGTTTTTGGTGCAATAACATGAAAATGTCAACAATTCTTTCAGACTGTGCATTCATTCGATTGTCAGGCAAGGTCTTTGGCAGGATGTGCACTCACACCACTCAGGGCTAAGATGCCAGTAAAAACATATATCGGCAATGGAATGAATTAAACATATCCCATATATTTCACGACTCCTGCTGATGGATATTTAAAACACAATCCAGGAAAATAAATATATTGTACTGCAATAATCAGCTTTGCACAACTCAAGGTGTAGTCAGAATTCAGGTTAATCATGACTCTGGTCACTAGAGACAAGTAAAGCTTTGTACTATGAAACATTGGCTTTTTGGCTAATCATTCTGAAATGACTCCTTCATCTTGTCCTTGTTGAAAAAGATGGGTTCAATGAGTGAAAAATAATGGATTTACAGGCAGGTGATACTCATTCAGCAAACACAATGTAATGTCTGCAACTTTCCCAATTTCAAGGCATTTGTAAAAGTTTAGTCATTCAAATGACAGGACTGATTAATGGACTGATTTGGGGAAAGGAGTTTATCAGATGTTTAAAAGAACAAAGAACAATTTACCTAGACCTGCTACATATGTGTTCTACTCACAGCACAACACACAAAGTACAGAGTATTGAAGAATTTTGACTGTTAAATCTGAAATCCATTACATTGGGTCCATTAGGTCAAGGATTGACTGTAACATAATATGCAACAGTATTTGCATATGTGAAATTGTAGAGGTGTTCTGGAACTTCTGTATTAGTACAAGTTTTGTTCTTTAACTCCAGATTTCCTCTCTACTTTATCTAACAATCGTTTC
This sequence comes from Petrocephalus schoutedeni, assembly GCA_026780765.1. Taxonomy (NCBI): domain Eukaryota; kingdom Metazoa; phylum Chordata; class Actinopteri; order Osteoglossiformes; family Mormyridae; genus Petrocephalus; species Petrocephalus schoutedeni. The sequence goes on along the minus strand of JAODKL010000040.1, from coordinate 10,861,781 downwards.
CATGCTAGGTCTCCTTTTATTTCAGCATGCCACATCAATATTATCGTGCCACCGAGATGGCTCCAGGAACAGCGCAGAGCATGTTGGGAGATGTGTGTAAACAGCCCCTTGTTTGTGTTACTGTAAGTACTTGTGTGTTCCCCACTGATGTGTGTGCCTTTGCCTGTGTCATCACGTGTCCCTAGCTATTGTATAACTACCTACTAGGGATGTAACGGTATCAAAACTTCACGGTACGGTAATACCTCGGTATGAATGGCACGGTACGGTATTTATT
>JAODKL010000040.1:10823618-10861383 GCA_026780765.1 Petrocephalus schoutedeni | reverse complement strand
GAGTCATGTGACCACGGTAGTATCGAAAAAATTTGCTATTGCGGTACGACGGTATTTACAATACCGTTACATCCCTACTACCTACCCTGTGTGTGCCACATTGTCCAGCCTCAAACCTCCCTGCATTTTCACATTATGTGGAGAAAAGAATTCATCTGTGTGATGCGACTGTGCGCCACATCACGGCACACTCATGACACACAGGACCTATGCTCTTTCCTTCCACAAGGAAGGAACTAAGTTTTGCTACAGCGGATTATTTTTTTGTTTTGTATTTAAACTTACTATCATATTTGTATTCACTTATATTCACTGGATGAGGTTCATTAGAGTTGTAAAATTGTCCGTAGGGGTGCACGTGTGAGTGAATGGTGTGTGAGTGTGACGTGTGATGGGTTGCTGCCCTGTCCTCATTGTTCCCTGCCTTGCACCCATTGCCTCTCAGATAGGCTCCGGACCCCCTGCAACCCTGGGATAAGCGGTTACAGAGAATGGAAGGATGGCTGGACAACCTCTGCTGGATACTATATAAGTCTGCCTTTCTTGGAAGGTAACACTGGATGTGTTGCAAAGCTTTGCCTCGCAATGTTTTGTTAGATATCTTGGAGGTTCACATGCTTGCAGGATCATCAGCCTTTGACAACCCCAGGAAAGTCAATTATAAAGCAACTGGGTTAATCAATTTTCAGATCAACACAAAGTACTGATCCCATTCAATTAATTTTCTTTGAAGTGACAGATTATTTTCCATATCTGCTTCAAAAGAAGGCAAATTGAGCAAAGCTGAGGTGCAGTACAATATATTTCAGGTGTGGAACAGTACAGATGTATAAATTAATTTCCCTGGTTTGGGCTATGCAGACACATGCGTGAGCCTAATTTGGTCTGCATAGACAAACGCATGTGTCTCATTTGGCCTGCTCAGATGGACACATGTGTCTGGTTTTGTCTGCATAGATGGAAGCTATTCTCTCGAGATGGATAGGCGTTCACCGTATTCAGATGCATACTGATACACAATACTGTACCTCTGCTGAAACTGCTCTAGGTAGAAGTTGGCAAGAGAAACAGATAAACCAAAACCACAGTGAACATACAAAAACAAAGTCTAGAAGGTTGGGGTTTGGAGGGAACCACTGTGCTACCCACATTGAATAAACTATTGAAATGGGAAACGTCTATATGTGCTAATATCATGATGTGCATAGACGGGGACTGTAAATATGCATATTTATCTGAAAAGTGAATTAAAGGATGGAGGTGTGCACCAGGGTGATAGGAGGACCTGGGATATGAGTGCAAGCCTGGGTCCTCAGACCTGTCATAGAGGTGGTCTTTTGTCATTTATTAAGTGCCAGTAAGGGAGCGGGGCTACAGAGTGCTTGGTGCAGGAGAAGGCTGTGCTGGTTTGTGTGGTTCTGCCTTTAAGGGGAAAAGAGACGCTACAGTAGGTGTGTGGTCCAGAGAGGGGCCCATGGTACAGGAGAAGGCTGTGCTGGTTTGTGTGGCTCTGGCTATATGGGGAAGAGAGAGGGACCCATGGTGCAGGAGAAGCCTGTGCTGGTTTGTGTGGCTCTGGCTTTATGGGGAAGAGAGAGGGACCCGTGGTGCTGGAGAAGCCTGTGCTGGTTTGTGTAGCTCTGGCTTTATGGGGAAGAGAGAGGGGCCCATGGTGCAGGAGAAGGCTGTGCTGGTTTGTGTAGCTCTGGCTTTATGGGGAAGAGGGAGGGGCTCATGGTGCAGGAGAAGCCTGTGCTGGTTTGTGTAGCTCTGGCTTTATGGGGAAGAGAGAGGGGCCCATGGTGCAGGAGAAGGCTGTGCTGGTTTGTGTGGCTCTGGCTTTATGGGGAAGAGGGAGGGGCTCATGGTGCAGGAGAAGGCTGTGCTGGTTTGTGTGGCTCTGGCTTTATGGGGAAGAGAGAGGGGCCCATGGTGCAGGACGGGGTAGGGGGGCTGATGTGGGTGCTCTCACCACGGAGTTGTACTGTGTGCCACAGTAGGACCTTACTGTGAACTCCATGTCCTCCTCCTCCTTCTCCTTGACTTGTTTCTCCGGCTCCTCCACGTCCTTCTCCTGCAAGCTGGACTCCTGATCCTGGGGCATGTAGGACATCTCGTCCTTGTTCTTAAACTCCAGACTCAAGATCGAAGGGGGCAAAAGCAGCCCCAGGATCACCTGTGTGGGTATGATGATGCAGTAAGAACCTACCCCGATTACCTGCCACAACACACTGAATAGTTAAACAGGTAAGTCAATTAGAAATTTTAGAAAAATAATGAACAAGTAAAAACAGGTCAAATAAACTGGATACCTAAAACAGAAAGAAATACTTCTAATAAATTAAAGCATAAGAAAGAGGATTTATGTTCCTCCATTAAAAAATACTCTGTTATTAATGTATTTGGTTAATGCAGGCGGGATGAGTCTTTAAGGGGGATCAATTAAAATAAGATTAGTGGAGACGTTTCAATGACAGCATAGAACAGCTGTGATGCGTGTTCCTATACAAAAAAAGAAACTTGTGGTTCATTTTCAGCTGTAATCCATCGTCATAGCGAAGAAAAATACCAGTATTACTCTACTTCTACATGTACGTAAGACGAATGATCATTTAATTGTTTAGCCAATGCTTTCAGATTTTGATTGCAGCATTTAAAGTTTAGTTCCTAACGCAAAGATGCTGAAACAGTCACCCCAGTGAAGGTTTTAAGGGTTCCTTTAAGTAAGATTCTACTGACCGGGAATCATATGCAGGAATGCAGGGAACAGGAATGTAAGTTTAAGTTTCTATATTTGAAATTTGCAAAACCAGCCATAAAATTAACACACACACATGCATGCACATAAAATGACTTTCGGCATTTTACTTTTTTGATTGCATTCACAGATTTTTGTAAAACGAAATCTGCAGTAGTGGGGACCGTAAAAATGACCTCGCTTGTCATGTTTTTTGTGGACCTTTGGTCTTCACAAGTATAAAAAAACCTGTATGTACACACACACACATATGCAGACTTGCGTATCTATCTAAATAGATAGATATTCATTTCTATGGGAAAAACCCTAATCTCCATCATGACATCCTTAACCCCTTCCCAGCCCTAACCTTAACCATAAGACACCAACCCAAATACAAGACTTTTAGCATTTTTGCTTGCAGTCACAGATTTCTTTATAAAATTGAGGTTACCCAAATTGGGACCTGAAAAAATATCCCCAAAAGTAAGGAAGTTTCAGGTTTTTCCACAGTCTGGGGACATTTTGGTCCTCAAATGTGATCTATGCAAACACCCCCCCCCCCCACACACACACACACAAACTCTCTGCTGCCTGCTTTCTGCATACTTACCATGGCAACCTGAGAAACTCATACACTGTGTTACAGTCCTAGAAGGTCATAACCGCCTCTGTAATTTTTCAAAGGAATTAATCAATTAATCGAGATCAAACTGTGACGAGCTGGCTCAGTGCTCTGGAACGAACAAAGCAGTCTCAATTATTCACTTATTATTACTGACTTTGGATGTCTCTCCTAAAATTGACCTTTGACTCTAGGGTGGGCAGTAATGACTGCTTAATAGCGTATTCCTGGGAGTAAACAGCACAAGTCATACTTTGTAGAAGGAAATAGCACAGGTTCTACTTCCTGGGAGGACACAGCATAGGTCCAACTTCCCGGAAGAAAACAGCACAGGTCTTACTTCCAGGAAGGAAACAACACAGGTCCTACTTCCTGGTCAACAAATAGCACAGATCCTACTTCCTGGGAGGACACAGCACAGGTCCAACTCCCTAGTTGGAAACAACACAGGTCCTACTTCCATGGAACAAATAACACAAGTCCTACTTCCCGGGAGGAAACAGCACAGGTCCAAATCCCTATGAGGAAACATCTACTTGTCCTACTTTCTGCAAGGAAATGGCACAGGTCCTACTTTCAGGAAGGAACTTCCTGGGAAGAACAGTAAAGGTCCTACTTCCAGGGTGGAAACAGCACCGGACAATCTCACCTTCAGCCCTGAGTTCTTGCGCATACGCAGCCGGCCCATCCACATGTCCGTCAGGAGCATCTGGCTGCAGGTGTGCGCAATGAAATCTCGGTGCTTGGCTGCCACAGCCAGTTGCAAACATGTGGCATTGCTCCAGTTCTTCAGTTCATAGGTCAGCAGTTTCATAGCCATCTGCTCATCCTGCTTATAGGACTGGTCAAGCAGCTCCACGGCCAGCTGACCGAACTCCCTGGGGAACACAGGCAGGCCCACACAGGCACAAATAACTGGATGGTGTTAAATAACAAAGGTATGTAGCCAAATATTGGTAACCAACAAAATCTGAATGTTATACACAGCAATGGCAGGATTTTCGGGGAATAAAAACTTTGCAATTAAATATGAATGCAGATGTGCAAGTGATAACCTTGTATTATTAGTATAGATGTGTAAATATTAAACTGAGCTGAATGGAACATCCTCAGCTTTTCTTGAAGTCATACTTTTCTTTTTTGTGTAAAAAAACAATCCAAAGCAGATATTTATCGCCAAAATCAGAACAAAGGAAGATTAAAACTAAGAGAGATGTTCTTCTCCTACTAAAGGCTTTAGACAGCGACGAGGTTAGTCGAAAAGCAACAGGGCATACAGTAGCAAAAGATTAACAAGAAGCAAAACTCGGAGACTTGAACTGTAGTGGAGGTGGGGTCTCATGGATACAGGGGATACGATTCTGGGCACATTTACAAGGGGCCACAGGAATAAGAAACCAAATATTTATAGCACTAACACAACAGGGAAGTTGTGGAATGAATTAGGAGAATTCTGGGCTCTGCTAAAAACGGCTGCAGCTTAGAAGGCTCCTACCATGCTACTCTGTAAGAATCTTTATGCTATCAATCAGTACCAAACAGACCATGCACCTCCATAAACCAAGCTCTGTAGCAGTACCAGTGATTTTAATTAGCTGGTTTGGATGCCAGTGGGAACAACAGTTTTACTCTGTATTACGTGTCATGAGTCATGTGAAGGAGAGCGCCACCTGGAGTTGCGGTTGAGCTCCTGCGAAATGTCGTCTACCATATCGTTCTCTGATGCCTCATGTGCCATGGCCTTGCAGAGCTTACAGGCAACAAGTGCTTTGGCCATGGCCTCCTCCCCATGCTGCCAAAAAAAGAGTGCCATCTTCTGGCGCTTCAACAGAACTGCCCACACCATCAGCTCATGGAACGGGAAGGGGAAGTGATTAATCTCTGGGTCGTCCAGATCAATATCCACTTCCTCTTCTCTCTTCCTTGTCTTTTGTCGTCCCCTCCTGATTGGCATGTCATCCTGTAACGAGGAGGACAACTTTTGCATTTTCTCATGGCTTTTTTGTCAATCACTTTCAAAACTATCATTTACAAATATCAGAATAACATTGCTATTGAAATAACAATGTTAATAGAAAATCCACAGCATGATTTTTTTGTTTTCATTCAAAAATGACTGTACACTAAGTAGCACCTAATTAGTTCTTTTAGATGATAAAACAACTCGTAATTATATATCTCACATAAGGATCAAAATGTCTCTCAATTTTAAAATAACCTAAAAATAACTCGTTCCATTTAACCATTTGTATTATTTGGACTGTTCGTCCCCTAATTAATAGCACAGGAAGAAATACAGATTTAAACATGATGCATCTGAAATGCTAAGGGAGATCTTTTCTTTGCATGCAACCATCGCAATGACAATATGCAGCTTTAATAAGCTGAACACATTGATTTAAAGGGATCAGCCATGGATGCTTTTGGCGGAAGTGGGCACTGAGCCTGACCATATAATGATGAGTTACAGCACGGATGAATACCCCTCCCCAATGGCCTCCCATACAAATTACAAAGCTAATGGAAACTGACGTAGGTCTGGTTTCACAGATACTGCAGCACTATTTTCACAATTAAACAAAAACAAAAAAAATCCTTACATATGCCACTTGTGCACTAGATAAGTGAAAGTCCTATATAAAGAATTATTAAGGCTTTGAAGAAGCATTTTCCTTTCCCCAGATGGTAGGAACACAGAGACAGAATCTTCATTTATCCCATTACCTGTAGACGCAATCAATTTAAACTGCAGGCAACTAGGTGAAGCTATTTTAACCGGACACCTCACTGAAGGGAAACCGCAGTGTGGACCTTTTGTTCGGAACTAGCATCCTAATTACTGCATGCAAGTAGCATGCCAACATGCAGTAATATTACTGTCCCTTATGTGGACCCAGTGCATATTAACATTTTTATGTATGATACAGCTAGCTTATTCTTCCAAATTAAAAAGCATTTCAATGTCACAATGGCAAAGGCACAGCACAAAGTAATTCTGAAGATTGTAGGTGAAAGCTAGGTTAGGTTCAGTTAGCCATCACCTACCTCCATTCCTAAGAGCTTCAGCGCTTTTGGCTATTGAAAAGAGTCAGAGAGAAATGTTCAAGAGTGTACATATTATACTTCACAGGAAAGATGAAATATGATATTATTATAGAAAACAACAGTAACCCTTTAAAAGGAAATATAAAATATAAAGAAAAATATAAAGAAACTTTAATTATTTTTAAGAGGCAAGCTTATCTCTTTCAGGTTATGTTCCCTGGTGGTCTGTGTTTATATTTGTGTCAATGTGTCAGTGTGTGTCTTTAATCAGATTAAATTTAATTCTTTTCTTGATGTATGTCAGACAGGTTAAATACTTCCTCTCATGCATAAGAAACTGCTCAACAGGATCAAATAGCAAAACAAATTTCCAAACTTGCAGTTCATGCTGGCACAACTATCAACATAAGGTTATTATCTAGTAAAGCATTGCACAGCACAGTATGAAAGATTATGCCTGAGTTGTGCCTAATTTGTTTAAAGTTTATAATGTTCAGTTGAATAAATAAATATTGCTGACCAAAAACAACACCAAATGTTAATCACATTACCATTCTAAATGATGTGGCAGATCAGGATTGATTTACGTACTCAGTCAAAATTAATTATCATATTAAATATTGATCTCCATATTTGATGTTTGACTTGGTATTTGCGCTTCACTTGAGGGTAATTTTTAAAACAAAATTCACCTTAGCTTTAATGCTTAAATCAGAGCTTTTATGACGTGTCAGAATACTGAGATCAAGAGATAAACTGCTGCATAATTTTTATTACACATCAGGGACATTAATATCTCTAGTAGCAACCTCCAAATTCGTCTGCTTTAGAAAAAAGGCGATAACCCACTCACTCTCTTGGGGCCGAAGAGATTGTGATAAAGAGTTCGAAACCTTTTCCTGGTGTAATTGCAGCGGTAGGCTCCGCCCATCAAGTACTCAATCACCAGGCCGATGTCAATCAAACTGATGCGATAGTCTGGCGGCAGGTTTCCCTACAAACCAAGAGTCCATTCAGATATTCTGGACTTGCATGACTACCAAACGTTTATGTCCAAAGATCAAAAAGTCAAACCACTGTAAAGCAAAATTAGCTAAACTGGAAAAAAATGTTATTAGCTGATTCACCTTGAAATAGATCCAACTGAACCCTGGATATTCTTGCTTGGAAAGAACACACAAGGTCAGCGAGAAAGATCGCATGGCATGGGGAAAAAAAATTAAGACACCGAAATCCCATGAAGATTCCTCCTTAAGTAAGACAAGTGTTACCTTTTGTGGCTCAGAGAGGTCCCTTGCAGCCTAGTGACACATTTGTGCATATTTGTATGTCTAATTTAGGATAAGGCTTTACAAGATTTCAGTGCTTAGAGGTCTGGAAGAACAAGGTACAACGAAAAGAATTTTTCCAACCCAGAGTTCATACTTAAGGAGTTCATGGCTTGAAGGACATGAAATATAAGCTGCCACAGTTAAAGAGATGTGACATCTTGGGTATTAGTGACCATCCTACCTTTCTCTGGGGTATCTGTTGTGCCTGATTCCTTATATGAGCTGAGATAATATGAATAATAACATTTGTTTGTATTTTACCTGGGGCTTAATGACGGTCGTCTGAATCGTTAGAAGATTTAAAAGACCTGGATTTATTTGAGATTATTAGATGTCATTCTCATTGCCAGCATGGGTACACTATCATGCACCAACTCCAAAACGTCCAGGCACCACAAATACTACCAGTAAAGGGAGTTTGCGAAAAGCTATGGCTGCTACATCAGTACAGCTAACACAGGCAGTGAGACAAGGAGAGACTACGACACCCCCGCAAATGGCCTTCACGCATCTACACTCTGACACTGGGCAGCCAATCAGAGCACAGGTGCAGCTTGCAGCGCACACACTGGGGGAGGGGCGGGGGGCGACTCTGGGGGCAGGGGATAAACATATAACAGGTGCATGGTGGAGGATAGTAAAGACATGACAAAAAGCGACAAGCCCTGAAACCACCAGCAGGGTGCGCTCCTCGCTACTGGAGAGCATACACGTAAAACAGGGGGACTGGACCGTTGTGTAAATTGCAGCCATGTGAGCAGTGAATACCCAGCTGTCTTTGCACAAGATCTGGTACAGTGTGAGATGCTTCTCACAGGCCTAGGTAAAGTTTCATTCACTTTTTATACAAGGAGAGTACTCATCACATTGGAAATTTAAAAAGCATGTACAAAACTGCAAGTACCAAACTGTGATTCATTATGGACACAAGACCGTCCAGACTGGGACATATCTGCCATTGCCGGCCCAGAAGATCAGCTGCATCATCTGCAATGTACATTTAGCTCATTTATCTGATGCTATTTATCAACAGTGACTTAAGGTTCGCTTAAACTTCTGCGTAGAATCTATACTGTCGGTATGACATCGGTACGGCGTAGCCACGTACCTGACCCTCAGCCAGAAGCACAACCCCCACCCCCATAAATGTAACTACAGGCGTCAGGCCACCGCATAGGTTATGGTGTAGGGAACACAGACACACAGCTGCTGGCAACACAGATTCTATGCAGAATTAGAAATCAGCCTTTTACAGCAGAAGGAGGGGTTATAATTTATGTGCACTCCCTGGGAAAATTACCTCGATTATCTGTGGTACTGCCCACACACTGCAGACAATAATGTATTTTTTTGACCCATCTGCTTCATGCCACAGAAGAAAACTTCTGCCAGATGTTCATATATGACTGCGTATGAGCTCTGTTAACGATTCATAGTTAGCCGTCACAGAGATCATGATCGAAATACGGAGTGCTGGTGCTTTAGGGTTTTGCGGAAAATTTTTTCAAGCTGACTTTATGGTACAGAATTTAAAAAAAAAATTAAGAGTGTATAAATCAAGAAAAGTAAACAGTCAGCTCTGTTTTATAGCAGTTTTAGCAACAATCTGAACGACGGCTTCCTCCAATGGGGATGACTAAGATCTACAGTGTAGCAATTAGAAATGTGCTCCACAAAAGCACTAAATGGAAAACTCACTGGCACAAAATACACAGAAGAAAACAACTGTACCTTTTTGACATCTCTGACCAGATGGTACAGTGTGTTTGATGGTCCGTGTCTCTAATAAAGACAAAAGAAATTATTTAAAAACAGTGAAAAGCTGGACCAAATGTCCTTTGTTAAATGTTCCAAATTTATTCTAAAATTGTTTCTTGAATGCAGTGGTTTTATTAAGTTATTGAGAAAAAAATGATCCCACTGGAAAACATGGTTTTCTGATTCAGCGGCAGAGTTAAAACAAGTCATTTGTTGTCTAATGAGGCCTAGAGAAAGTAGCTATGCCAGTATCGCCCTGTGGTTCACTCTTGGCCTACAAAAGGCAGTTAAGGGAGCTAAGAATACTGGATAGAAAAGGGAACAACAAATTGAGGTAGACGGTGTGTAAAGAGCCTGGCATTTGACTAACTATTGTCATAAAATATTGACATCGACTCCAAGATTTACATCTCTAATTTTTAAAGTACAAATTAATCCAAGATCATAACAGAATAACAATCTCTTTAAGCCTGGCTACAAATAATATTCGTTAGCGTGCCACCCACCAGATTATGTAAGCTTACGTAAAGCCTGCCAATCGCAAACAGATTTTACAGGGAGACAAACACAAGCAGGCCATGTGCTCTTGCCCCGCGCCCTGAGTATCTCCTCGCCTGGGTCAGCTGAATATCGCGTGGTTTAGTGTAATGACAATTCACTGAATCTGCTACAGCAGTCACCGCTTATATTGCGGCTCAGCTGTTTGTCATCATCCACCAACCTGGCGTTCCGCTCCCACCCACTGCTCTGAGCTTCATAATGGACCACAGGTGCGTTTTGAAATGAGAGTGAGAGAGCGAGAGAGAGAGAGAGAACAATGAGAGGTGGGAGGCACTACCGTGTTGTAGAGCTCCTCCAGCCTGGAGAGAGTCAGAAAGCGGTGCATGCTGACCCCGTTCTCAATCAGCAGCTTCACAAAGTCCACTCTGTCCAACACTAAGGCATCCAGCATCGACTGCTCCAGGGATCCCACCTGCAGACCAGGAGCAACCATCACTTATCCACATTAAGAGAAGCAACGTGAACCTCCTGACGTTCTGCATGTGTCGGGAGGAGAATGCTTTTACCCACTGGGTTTGCAGTGTTACTTTGCTTGCTTAAATGGCCCTTGTTAATGACTTAACACAGTTACTGAAAGTAATGGAGTGTGGCTTGATTATCACAGACATATGGTGAATCGATCTAGGGCAAGTTACTTAACTTTCAGTATTCATCCAAAATCACAGAGATGGAGAACAGGAAATATTCAGGGTCTATGTGTAGTTTTTGTGTAGTATACCGTATATAAGCAGAGCAGACAGAGTATACAGAGGTGTCCCCCAAAGCTTTTGATGTATGTAATTGAGAGTCTGAAAGCATGTTGGTAACCTTAGTATAAATTCCTTATAAAGAATACAGAATACAGTATAAATAATATATATATCAAGTGTCTTAATTTTCTTTTTGAAGTTTTATCTTTAATAACGGACAGAGAGATAATTGTTATCAAACAATAATCCTGGGCACTCCACATGTGTGTATCAAGGATGCATGGAAACACTGGCGGACTGGTCACTGTATTACCGGCCACTGCTGTCCGTAAATGAAGATCTGACTCCTGGCAATATCCACCCTGTTCCAGGCCAAAGCCAGGCTTAACTGATCAGGGGCTGATGCATTGGCCCCTATTAGAAAATGGAAAGAAAAGAAGTATATAGTATAGTATACTGTAGTAAAAAGCATTCATGACTGAGAATGAGCACATGCAGTATTTCTAGTGCCTTGATATTTGGAGACCCATACACTGCACATCACTTAACATCTCACATGTGAATGGTAACGGCGGTTTTATGAGATTGCTCATGTAGATCTATACTTCACTGGCACAGTCAACCAATTATAGAGTCCTGAGCTCTCCTGGATAGCACAACTGATAAGATAATGAAGTGCACTTGATCTATTATTTAGCAGGTACTTGTCTCAAGCATACAACCTCTTATTATACCATTACAGTCATGATGGGCCATTTGGGTTCTGTAAAATATGCTCATTTCAACAGCTTTCTAAAAAATATTGCTACCATTGGACGTGGAACAGCACGTAATTTCAATGATTTGGTTGTGTTAATTTAACATAGTGTTTATATGAGTCCTTCAGGACCCAAACAAACACCCTCTGTGACACATTAACACTGCCAGATTTTCTGCCTTGCCTGTAAATAACATGCTACACTAAACGGCATTTCAATCCATTCATTTCCGTAGGTCTCCTTCAGCTGAAGGTGTGACCAAACACTGATTCTCACGGCCAATCAGAAAATGGGAAATTCCGCGTCCGTTCAGACAGAGGGCGCTGCTTCATAAATTTTCTATTCCCTCGCTGTACAAAGATGACCCAGAAGTCAGATAACTTGTGCTGAGCCCACGCCACTGTAGGGTCCAGAGATAACCTGCAGGATGAGTGTGGGTGGAAATCATTAGCAAGTGTCAGCATATCTGTACGGGACAGGATGTTGGACGGTTCCCATTGTACATCTATACCCCAAGGCAGATGTCAAAAGGTCACTCTGTCACTCATTAGGAGGGACTGAGACAAATTACAGCTCATGGCAAAGGGTCTCACACTGTCCGTATTTCTCTTTTTAATGCACTGCGAGGTGCTGAGGGTTTTATTACTGGGGCGAGAGAAACAGAGAAATGGAATGTGAGACAGAGAGATGTCTTTTCTAATGTCTTTTCTATATTTTTCTCATAGATTCATTGTAAAGAGGGACAGATAAGGGGCTAGAGGGTGGTATAAGCAGCATTTATCTTGCTAAAAAAAGAAACCCTTTTCATAGCTCGGACAGAGTGCCCTCCCCCTCTCAATGTGTAATATTCAAAGCTCAACACTCAAAGGTAATAAGCAAAACACACGTCCAGGACAGCGTATAGTACAAAGTCCCCAGGGCAGACAAAACAACCAGGGAAAGCCATTACCTTTCAAAAGGGCCGTAAGGATGGCGAGGTCGATGTCTTGATGTCCCTCTGACCCCATTCGAAAAACAGTTATCTGGTATTTTTAAAAGAAAAGCCATCATTCACTTGAGCATTTATGCATTTTGACAAAAACACAATCCAAAAAAGCAGTATTGGTTCATAACTATAAGCAGATAATTACTGTTAAGAATAGCTATGATGTGAAATACATATTGTAGCGATGAGCACTTCAATATTATTGGATATGAAATTCACTTTAAAGGGAGGCCTGTCTACTACAGTATGTGTTTAGTAGGAGATTATCCAAAGTTTTATTTTACTGCTTAGTTTAACAGCTTAACTGACTAGGTTGTACTTCTAGTTTTTGAAGAAAAATTAAGTTCCCCTTCCTCACACACAATCTACAGTACAAGCCTCTTTCATGAAGATGTATCGCCATTCATGGTAGTTCATCAATGCACATTAACTTCAGTGTGACTGAAGGCTGTGCACGCATCCATTTATGTGAGAAAACACAAGTTCGCAAATTTACAGGAGTCATTTGCAGTTTGTCACCTATCTTCTAATTGGATCATGCTACGATCCTCCATAAGTAATCATCTGACACAGGTGCTAAATAGAAAGATAGAAGGAATCAATAGGACTGAACTGAGGATTCTGTTGATACCCAGACCTCTGTGACATTCACAGTCACAGTCACAGTCACACAGAAAGTGATTGACTGAAATGTTACCATAATCCCTCCTGGCCTGCAGTTGTATTGCCAAGAATAACTTGTTTAGGAGCATTGCTGCAACATTTTGCTGAAAGAATATAGGATGTATACAATTAAAAAACAGTTAAAACATATTGCTAAGTAGATTACAGAATAGCGACTATAAGATCTTCATAAAAATAACAGCACATGTGGAGTTAATTCCAGAAACAGAGGGGATATGTGGATTGGGGCCTATTCGATTGGTGTTTAACTAAGACAAGACTATTAAAATTGTAGATTAGATTAGACCCAATAACAGTTGCCCAATCAGTTGCTAGCTAGTCATGCATTTCATTAGTCTGTCTATGCAAATGTGATACCAGCCTTACAAAATGGCAATTGCAAGTGCATTGATGATTGTGATATTGGTATTACATTGTACGTGATTATGGGAAGAACTAATTTTTATTCTACATTAAGATAGTTTTCAGTGATAGCTACAACCATTTTCCGAGGGTGTAGATTTGGCTATGGCTCTAACAATATTGTAAGAGGACCATGTGTGTTTAGGGAGGTGGGGAGTTCGGGGCTGGTTTGGTCCCTACTAATGTGGAAATCAAACCTATAACCTTACCATTTTCATATTTATTTTTGGATATGTTTTGTTTCACGATGGAGCACAGCGTTCCAGCGTTTGCTGGAAATTCCAAGAATTTCTCTAATTGACAAATAAGAGTCAAAAGATCTATGCATATAATTACCTGTTTTTGCATGACTTAAGACAACAGTTGACATTAGCATTAAGACAACATTAGCATACAATTAGGGATTTTTCTTTTGATAAATCTTAGTGTGCAATTTAATGCAACTTCTGCATTTGAATTCAGTAGGAACAATTAAGTGATCTAATTGTCATTGGAATGCCTCTAGTCCTCTAAAAATGGTAATTTGGATTGCACGTAACAGGGTTGCCAGCTCTCACGCATCTGGTGTGACACTCACGGTTTCTGACTCTCATGCAAGAAATCTTACGGCATATCTATATCATTTCATTATAAACCTAAAATCAGCTACATCAAAAGCATTGGGGCAGATGGCAAACCCTGCAGACTATTTAGAAGGTAAAAAGGTAAAAAGGTGATGTAAATGTGTGTGCAGGCTTATCTCAAATTGAAAATCTCACACCAGCCAGTTGACCAAAGTTAGCAACCCTGATGTAAAGCCAGTTGAACAGGAACCATTTGTTGGTCTCACTGCTCTAGGCCTTTGGTCCTTTCAATTTACATTTAATTGACAGTGTTCCTGTGCTCCCAGCTAAAACCAGCAAGAGTTAATGGGTGACTCCATGTCCCCCATCAAGTACCCAAAATGGATACCCATATTGACTCTTCAGTAGCAGGTTGTTTAGTACTTTGCACAGGCTAGCTGAACATTACGAGGAAAAATCTGTAGCCTAGCTGGCCCCTCACTGAAATGGCCCATTAAGCAAAATGCTAGTTTCTGATTCCTCTCCAGCATCCAGTGTTTCAGGTAGTAATGGGTGACCTAAATATGAATCCTTTCAGCTGTGGTGCTATCAATTTTCTAATGATGGGGTAAAACACTGCCACACAGCCTCTGTGGTGTCAAAATCATATACAAGACAATGAGTACCTATGCTGACTAAACACTGATGAAATCCTGGACCTTGATGTCAGCCATTTCTGTATAGACATTTCATTTTCAATAAGTACATATTCTTAAATAAATAATTCATGATAATCATATTTATTTGTCAAAGATATACAGTATATTACAGCACGGACAGACTATACTGTAGTAGTAAAGCAGTTATAAGCAGGACATGAACGGTCATTGGCTCAAAACAGAAGAGATCCTGCATTTACACACTTGAATGAAGAATTTAGTTTGATATGAAATTAATAATTTGCTTTCAATAAAAGTTGCAACTAGCAATTACGTGTTTTAAGATGGTATGCTAGGCAAGCTTGAGGTCGTTGATTCCTAAGTTACCTACATCTCATTTTAAAACTGCTGATGAAGGTGTTCCTCATCCGCAGTTTTGCAGCAATATCCATGAGTTGAAAGAACACGGTAGGAAGCTGCTCACAAGTCTCTGGCTGGCAAGGGCACAGAGTGGTGTATCTCCGAACGTGAAATGTACGGTGGCACATAAAGGTTGAAGCCCACTCGAAAGCATGTGCTGGATTCCCGGGTTTTCCACCCCTCCAGGTGACAGGGACACATTACAGCATTTAAAAGCTCAAAGGAGGAGAAAAGCGAGGTGCAGTAAGCATCACAAAGCCACCACAGAAAGGACACCTTGTCGTTTCCATATCCACGCCTCGTGAAGCTCACTCAGATGACGATACACTCATTGACGGGCAGGATAAGCATTGCAATCCAATTTGTTCCACTTCCCTCTGTCAACCCCCAGGTCTCAACAGCAGAACCCACTGATCTTCTGGGACCTTTGCAATCTATCGCTTTCAGCAGATTTATGAACATGCATCTCTGAAGATGCCCCAGTAAGATTCCATCTTCCCAAACCTAATTACATTTCTTTCAACTATGCATTATATATTCCAGATATTTGGTAGCAACAGAAACTGACTAAACCATTATATTCTGCATTCAAATTCTTTGCAATCCTTTGTTTTTAAGGAAATAGGGTATGGTAAAATAAAACCTTGATGAGATGTAAATAGAAGAACATCTCAGAGACTTGAATTTAGGTTTTGCTTCAGTTCTGAAAAATGGGCAGGTGATAAAAGTCTTAAATAGAGTCATGGGTGATGACAGCACTTTGGATTCAGGTGACCGTATCTGAACTTGCAGAGAGCAGTCCCCAAAGCAGCATGACACCAGGACAGTCTTCCCCCTTTCCTCCAGGAGCAGATGGAGTCTCAGCAGAGTGGGCATTTTCCTGGCTGGCTACTGCTGCAGGTAGGCTGTATTTTAAAACCTGATTTAATAACATCCAATGGTCAGGTTTGACTGGACGCTATCAGTAACTCATGCTATGGTCTAGCTGCAGCTACTTCCAGCCAAAAAAATAATAATAATAACAATAATAAATATTAAATGCTCCTAGAGCAGAAGCCCCAGCAGCAGAAATGTGATGGTCTACTATACTGCGCATCGATGCATTCTTAACGGATTTCGGTGAGCGATCATCCATGCGTCGTTTTCAGAATATCATGAACACCAAGGTGATTAGTGTTTAACCCTGATACATATTTAAATATCCGGGGCTCAAAATACATGAAGGTGCTGCATGGCCTAGTTGGTGTAAGAAACGCCATTCATCTTCATTTAATTGGAGGAAACCTCCCCTCTCAGCGAGGTCTGCCTCTCTCCATGGCACTCCGTTCTGGAGTGTTTTCGACCTAATTCCATGTTCAGCCTAATTACGTCAGAATTTCCCTCCTGCATAATTCTATCCATTTTTTCCCTGGAAGGCAATGACAAGAAAAACCGACTGTAGCATTCTTAGCCTTTGGATGACATAAATGGTTATTATGCACAATTACTATATTCTACATTGAGTAATACCTCAGTCAAGAGGCGGCTCTGATCAGCCATTAATTAGTGACACTGTGAAGGACACTCCTATTAAAAAAGAGGGAAAAATGAAATACCTCAGCATGTTTCAAAACACATTTCACGGTTGTTATTTTGGCAATTCTGAATTTTAGTTTGTAGAATTTCCTCATCTAAGTATCAACAAACTGAGTGTCAGCCATTTCAACTTAAAGGTTACTGTAAGTATCAATATAGTGCTGCAAAGAGTCATTTACTACAGGATGTCATATACATTTTCCGTGTTTTGTGGTAAAGCATCCCAGATTGTTTCCCATTAGCCTTCTTGTGTATCACTGAGGCATGACAGCGAAAACAGATAATGACAGCCATTAGTGCACAATAAAAGTGCAGAAGCTTGTGACTGGTGGTATACAAAGATTAGTCATTTATACATACATATTACACACACATGTATGTGTGTGTGCGTATATATATATATATATATAAACAAAAGGCTCACGTGAGAGAATGAACTTGCGCAAGAAGTGAAATATGGATATGGATTGAGGCAGCTATCCTCACAAATGACCTTCTCCGCAGCAGGAGCAGCGACAGTGTGTCCTGGAGGCACCTCGCACAGGCCAGCAGGCCATGTGACAACCCGATGTCTGTCACTTTCATTAACAAAGCCTAATTCTAAACTGGCTGCTGCTTCAGTAAAAAAAAAGAAGTCTGGTTGTTTCTTGGGGAAATACAGCACTAATCCTCACTTATTTAACAACTGATGTTGACACTGAAGAGCATGAAGATTAATTGATGTTTCATGTGTGATAATTGTTACTTTATTAACTTTAAATTGGTAGCTGATAAATATGTTTGTATCTTTAAATATTAAAATGAAAATACAGATTAGCCTTACCAGAGAACAATATTTTATTATATGTCAGCTGTCAGATTAGTGTACAAACAGACTCATGTCCACAGGCAGATTATAAAATTGTGTTATCTGGACTTAATAGACTGGATTGTCAGCTTGGTAAAATTGACCGATCTAATGTAATCTAAATTTGTCCTTGGAAAATAGACAATAGTATTCAACCCAAAACTAATTAAGTTCTGGTAATTGAAAATTAAAATGATCTGATAAGTCTGTTGTGTAATGGTTGAAAACAAAGTAGCACAAACAGTAAATTTACATTATTAGCTAGGGATGCGAAAAAAGTGGAAATGTTAAAGAATGATACCTTGTATACTTACCGTCACCCAGTGCCTAAGCACTAATGCCATTTCACATCTCCAGTTAATAAAAAGGAGCCTATAGGCATCAACAAATCGCAACTTCATAACCCTCTTAAAACTACTCACACTACCAGCATATGATTAACATTAGAAAAAAGCATTTAAATGCCTTGAAGTGATTGCAGTCAAAGGCCCTATCCAATAGTAAGAAAAGTAAGAAAGTTTCTCAGCATTCGATTAATAGGAATAATTTATATATACTATGCCAACTTGAATGTAGAGGTGTTTAGGTAAGTTTTGGAAGGACTACTGGTGATTTTGTTTATATAACCTGTTATATGTCTTGGTGTCTGATGCTGCGATCATGATTCATGTTCAGAGAGAACTTTGTTACATAGGTTTAGAAAGAGACAGTGTGATTTACATTTTAAACAGCCACCAAAAGCAACTCCAGTGCAAGATCAGTGTTCAGCGCTGTGATCAATATGTGCTACACGACACAAATGAGATGGAAAGAGCAACACCTCCTAGTGTAATGGGCAGCATTACCACAGAGGAAGTGCCATTGATCTGCCTGGCACCGGGGCTACTATGGGAAATAAACATTCAAGCAATCTGTCAATATTATTTAAAGAAAATCGACAGGTCACAGGAATCAGAAGCTCATGGTGCCGGTCAGGGTATTTCCCGAGGAGAGATGGCACGCAATGATACATTAATCCATACAGTCCTACTCTAGGGGCTATTTTGGATCATTTGTGAAGGATTCTGAGTAGCCAGAAAGCGTGGGGAGAAAACACAAGCAGATCATAGAGCATTGGGCCTGGGAACCTGGAGGCACGAAGCAGGCCACTGAGCCACCCCTCGAAAGACCATTATTATTACATTATTATCCATTAATCTGCATCTGGCAAGCTTCAGTTATCAAAAGCTGAATGCGCTTTACAGTTTCCTTACTGAAGTCAGCCTCTCGTGCAGGGCTGGATCCAGGCATATCCAAACCAAGCAGCTGCCTTGGGCCCCACTGACGCCCAGGCAAAGTCATGAAAAAATATCATATGCTGTATACAGGTGGCTTTAGCTACAGTATAGGCAGAACTGGCAATTGCCTAGTGCCCCTGAACTAGCTGTGTTATGGACAGGGTGATGTCATAACTGGTTTTATTGGTAGGGCGGCTTCCCAAGTAGTGCTTGGGAAAACAAAATTCCCTTGGGTCCAAACTGCACTGGTTCCGGATCAGTGCCATGATCCTTACAGTAAACAGAATATCGATACTAGTCTGTTACCTGAGACAAAACTTTTTTTTTTATTTCATCAGTTCAAAAACTCCCTAAAACTGGTACAAAAATTAAAATGAAACCACTAACGGATTTCAAGACAAATCTTGCTACCTTGGAAATCTGATGCAACAAAATGGCACCTTTTATTTCGCATAATATAATTACTTTTAGTTCTGATTTCTGTTTCACATATTTATATAATTCAGCCAGCTTTGTCTTCATTAAGAGTGTGAAAATGAGGTTTCAAACTCATTCTCAACGCTGTGAGAGGCCTGCTTTAATACGTAGACTTTTGATGTTCTGCCTTGTCATCCAATGCTCTCATGAATATATAACGGACCTCCAAAAAAAGAAAACTCTTTACAGTATATCCTATTACAAGAGAATTGGAAATCAGCAGCAGCCGATGGAAACGGCCCGGATCAAAGGCCTGTCATTATGTGGAGTCCCGGGCTGCAAAGGTCCAAATCAGACATACTGGGAGGGTCATTGACTGACAAGGCCTCAGCCTTTTGTTGGGAGGGCTGATTGCTCACCAAAGGCAGAAAAGTAACATGCAGTTCGGCTGCTCAGCACTGCTGGAGTGTTTCAGGAAGCAACTCTCAAAACCTCTTACAACAATGCAAGCACACTCCACATAGGACAAAACTGTGATGTTCATTTTAATGACAGGTTTAATAATTTATGATATAATTATTGTCTAATTCAGAAATCCTGTACATACTGTATACTAGGGAAGTATCTGACTTGCTAATTTCAGGTTTGTCTTACCATAGTTTACATCATGATTATGTTTCAGTAAAGGAAACAGCTCTAAATAATTCTATCACTACTGTCAAAGAATATAATTTGGTAAAACAATAAAAACAACAACAAAAACAACAGCACAAGACGCAAATATTTATTCAACAAATGAACTGGAATTATTTTAATAATTAAATGACAGACAATGAACACACAACAACAAAAACAAAGACACTTCCATTATAAAACAGACTTCATGATTTAATGTTGATGAAAAACAAGATCATAAATACACATTTAGAAATAAAAGAAAGGGCACATGACCACACTGATCTTGTTGAACGTACATATGCAGGTGACAATAATACAGTACACCCATGTGGACGGAACAGGCATTAATCACAGAATCAGAAATAAACTATACCCTAGAAAGTGTTTCACTTTATTTGAGCCTGAAATGCAAATGGTGTCGCTGTGGTATTTAAAGCTTTGGCAAATGAACTGTGCAAATATACATTTGACTGCATCAATCTTGTTGTATGCAGGGATGTGGGGATCCATAGTCTATCCCAGAAGCTACAGAGGGAAGACAGGGAATAACCTAGGGTCGGGTGCTAACAAATTGCAGGGCACACACACACTCACACACGCACCATTTACACCTACGGGCAATTTGGTAACTCCAATTAATTTCAGCATGCGTTTGGACTGTGGGCGGAAACCAGAGTACCCGGAGGAAACCCCACGATGACATGGGGAGAACATGCACACACACAGAGCCAGTACAAAGACTCAAACCCCATTCCCAGAGGTGTGAGCCAACAGTGCTAGCTATCTCGCCTATTTACATTTGAATAATTACTCTAACTGTGATAGTGAACTGACTGATGTGTACAGACTAATGATAAAACCAGTCTTCTGGTATAGAGTATGGCAATAAGTACCTAGTAACTCTTGCAACCAGCATTTGAAGTGTACTTAGGTTGTACTGCATATTTGCTCATGGGAGTTTTACTTACAGAAACATGCTCTGAGGGCAGAACAAAAAAAAAAAATCATTGGTTAACCCTTTTCCCATGATAATTTCCCCATGTGAAATTTGCCTACCGTTTAATGATGCTCTGGGGTCAGATTGACCCCAAACACGGAATAGGGGTTAAGAGAGATAACCAATCAGATCTTATGTCAGATGTCAGACCAACAAATCAGATGTTTTGGTCTTGCTTCTGCGAGTTGCTTGGACCCACCTCCTCTACAATCTTATTGGGCATCTCTCTGAACCAATTATTTTTCATTCTGCTCTCAGAACATGTTTGTGTAAGTGAAACTCCCACGAGCTGTATGTTGCACTGATTCACTACAATAATATAAAACATAATCAGTATGTTCGCATCTTTGCTTTATAACATTACATTGACTACTTGGGAAATGAAGTAATTAAAGTAATTTATAAGTAATAAGTAATTTATGGGTTGGTATTCGGTATACACAAACCCGAATCAGCCTTTTTTCTTAATTATTTAAATATCTAAGAAGCACCAAAAATCTTGTTAAAATAACTGAAGTAGTTTGTGTTAGCTGAAGTAATATCATTCGCGCATCTGGTGATTGTTACATGTGAGTGAGATGAGCCTGATTCCCGGGCTGGACACCGAGGCCTGGAGAGGCGCGGGCTCCCACTTACCAGCTCCTTCTTCTTCATGCACTCCATCAGAATGATGAAGAGGTGCTGCGCCTGGGTCCGACTGTAGTTGAAGGTCTTTTGGATGGTGACAAGCAGCTGGTCCCTTAAAGACTCGTTAATGATCCTGCGAAGAAGAGAGGAGGGGAGGGTAACACCGCGACTGAGGAAGGTGCAGGGTGAGGGGGGCAGGCAGAGGAGGAGAGGCAAACAAAGCAATGCTGGAATGCAGCTAGCCTACAGGTGATT
The DNA here is from genome assembly GCA_026780765.1 of Petrocephalus schoutedeni. Taxonomy (NCBI): domain Eukaryota; kingdom Metazoa; phylum Chordata; class Actinopteri; order Osteoglossiformes; family Mormyridae; genus Petrocephalus; species Petrocephalus schoutedeni. Next base: position 10,839,514 of record JAODKL010000040.1, on the reverse strand, counting down.
TTTATTTATTCTTTTGTTAAGGTTACATCAAAGCCTGCAGACTGATGCAATAGATCTGGCAAGTGTATTTATACCTTATAAATAGATTTGCTAAACATGTCTTTAAAAAATAGCATGATATCTGAATATGATTTCAATATATTTTTAAATCACTTTCAGGTATCCTCAAATGATGCCTCAATGAAAGATCATTATCTTATTGTCAACTGTTTTTGGAAGATCTAAACTGGACTTGCAGAGTAATCACTGAGGATTAAATATTTTCTGGAATTTTAACAAATATACAACAACAAATATATTTATATATTTCTCTAAAATATGTATTAGTCATTTGAAGAAACACTGCAAAGTACAAATTCCAACAAATGTACAGGACTTAAACTAAATCCTGATATATTAATATAAAGTTATTTGACCTTTACTTCTGTGTATATTATCCTATTATAGATATTTTTTAAACCTGTATTTAAAAAATATATATCATTAACAGACCATGAAAAATAAACATAAACAGCAAAAAAATCTCTAAATGACAACTTGACATATGTTGATATAATGCACACTCCATTTTAACACTGTTAAAAACTTCAGAAATGGGGGCAATGTTTTGTATCGGGGTGCATTCCTCCTATTCTGTCAATAATGAATCAGAGCTGCTTGAAGGTGGGTCCAGACCATACCCTCCTTCTTCAGAGTATTTGTGTCCAAATGCCAGGATGTCCGACGCCCGGCCACTGCCATCACAGACCACAACAGGCACGGGGGGGGTGTCTCTCAGATACTCCAACACGATGGAGATCACGTTGGGCCCACCCTCCACGATGAGCGCCACCACAGGGACTCCCTGCCCGATTCCTTCCAGAAATTGAGAGAAAGCGCTGTTAGCTTGGTAGGGTTGCTGTAAGGTCAATGCTTTTCTGGGCTTATTTCAGCCATACCACTTTTCCCTATGATGTTACGAATATTAGGAAATAATTCGAAAGACTACATGATACATCCATCCATCCATGTTCTGAAACCGCTTGTCCTATTCAGGGTATTGGAGGGGGGGGGGGCGGGGTCCAGAGCCCAGACATGACCATCACATATTGACAAAAAGATGTCTTATCTCTGCAAGCAGAATAGTTCAAGGTCATTCTACTCCACACATACAACCACCTGGCTGACCTCAACAGCATCTGAAGACAGAATTGAACATAACCAGAGGTATCCTATTCAACGCGTCTCATCTTATTGTCTCACGTTCTACTTTATTAAGAGTGTTATTAAGATGTCTAATCAGAAATGATTGAATGGTTAGCCAGTGAGTATGCTTTGATCCCAATGTGAAAGGTCAATGCTTTCAGTGTAACAGATTCATGGCCATTAATTAAGATCCACCAAATATTTTTAGAGAGACGTTGGATGATGCAAATCAATAGAGATCAGTCAACATTACAGAAGAACTGCAATGGGTTTTCCTCAAAACGTGAAAAAAACAGAATAATTTAGTGGAATGATCAGTTGGTAGTATTATGTACTATAGTACATAAACTTTTATTACAGACTATCCATATCTACAGTATACAGTCTCAGCTTGCAGCTAATATAGACCAGCAGTTCTAGTTTTCCTCATAATTTGCAGAAAGAGTTGGGAATAAAGAAAGTTTAAATTTTGACAAAGAGTAAAAATGTATTGTAATTTGTATGTCCATGGCTGATCACGATATTCTTTCTCTTTACAAAGGAAAATATTTTCTAATAGGCATCAAACAGTAAACTACTCTTACAACAGTAAAGGAGGAAGTCCATTGGTGTACAGGAACAATTCACGGAGCATCTACAAGGGTTACGATAATTCAGCTTGTATAGCAGTGCAGCAATCAGTTTTTAGGCATCATCAGACACATATGCAACTTGTCAAAACTAGAAATCCCTGTGTGATTTTAATGTGACATAAATATGCTCTCCCTTTGGGAGTAGCACATGCAGAGTTTATGTATGTGTGTGGGCATGCTGTCTCAGCGAAATTCACACACTGTGGTCTGTATAATTCACATTGAGCTGGGAACAGAAAAGGTGGGCTGAATCCCAAACCTCAATCTGTGCTGTCACTGTGCTTGGAAACAGGCACAGTTACATAAATAAGACTATTCTGAGCATTATCAACTTCAAAGCTGATAATCATCTGTGAGTCTTGCATCTGAAGTATGAAGTTACTGCTTGTTAGTTTTACACAAAGCATGAAATAAGAACATAAGAACATAAGAAATATACAAACAAGAGGAAGGCATTTGGCCTATCAAGCTCACTTGGGGAGAATTCTAGTAGCTTAAATGTTAAAATCTTATCAAGTTCTGCTTTAAAGGAAGATTTTAGCTTGCACTACACTAACAGGAAGTATTCCATACCGTATAACGCTGTATAAAGAGTTTTTTCTCAACTCCAGTTTGAAATGTTCTCCCGCAAATGTCCAACTATGGCAATGAGTTCTCTTATTTGAACTAATATTGAAGTAACTATTTACTTGGACAGCATCCAGACCTGTAAGAATCTTATACACCTGGATCATGTAATGTTAACTGCAGATGCAGCCGGAAAGCACAGTGCCCACTCTGCTGGAAAATCATTCATGATCATTAAACAATGACTCTATCAAGCCTATTACTGCTAAAAAGCAGCATTCTTGAGTTACAATGTCAGCATAATAATGGACAATGATCAGATCAAAGTACAGTGGCTGACACAGAGAATTCATTATTATACACTTATACAGTACTAACATTACATTACCATGCTTAACTACTACTCATAATACTCATAGATTCTTCAATTGCTGGATTTAATCAGAAACATAAACATATTATTATTATTAATATGAATAAGATATCATGTGTATGTTTTTTATAGGATATTATTAGTATTGTGTAGTTTATGAAAATTACTTTCTTCGCTACAGGAATTACTGACTTATGAACAATTCTGGACTCTCAGCAGAGCCATGATTCTATATTTAGTCTGGGAATAAGGGAGGATAAGCAGGCACGAATAACAGGATTGAACAAATCTATTTATGCATGGAGTGAGTCATTAGAAATGCATTCGGGCTGCCGTAGAGATGCAGGCTGGAGTGGCACAGTCCTACGTGACGTGCGAAGACATCCTGAACCAGCACCGGTTCCTCTCCCATGCAGCAATACTGGAAGAAGGATGAGGGTGTCTTTGAATCTCAAACCAAACTATCTTTGTCCTAGCTAACTTCACAAATATCATTCTGACCAAGTCTTGAAGAATCAGTTTTTCAAGTAAGAAAAATGAGTATGAGAAAAGTACCCTGTACTGAAGATTAAAGATGGATGGACAGAAAAAGTCATTTGCTATACATAAGACATATTTTTCTTAAAGGATAAGGGGGATAAATAAATATCACAACTATATCATAAAAATATTCATGGTAATGTTAGAGATGATGCCCACAAGTAATAAAAAATACATAAGCATTGCACACTAGTGACAGTGATATTTTCATATATATGATATATGAAATAATATCAAATTATATATATATATATATATATATATATATATATAGTTATATTTTTTGGAAAGTGCACATTCTCTCACATTTCTGCTTAAAGCAAACGGAAAAAAAACAGAGATATGTCTTCCCCCATAAAAATAAATGCTAGAGCCCGACCAGAATTGTTTTCTTTCAGGTGAGTGCACCTTTTGTTTCGAACGGGTGGTTATCGATCACACAACTAAACAACCAATCGAATAATGAGCGAATCGATTACATCATACGGTAAAGAAAGAGAATCCAAAGAAACATTAACTTAAGGTCCTTTCCCTCCACACTCGGAGCATCGCTGCAGGCGGAACGGGAGCGCGCCATATCTCGGAGTGACAGTGCGGGGAATGGGAGAATGGAGAGCGAGTGGAAAGGGAGGCAGAGTGCATGGGCTATGTGCAACCTGGATTCAGCCGGCGAGTGGCCGGAGGAGGAGGAAGATGCTGATGATGACTAGTAAGCGTCCCTTTGCCTTCCCAGCCCCCATGTCATATTCTCAGGCATAGGATGACAAAGGGAAGTCCACAGGCCATATGAGCAGATGGACAGGTCGGCAGAGCTCTTCCACGCACCGCGCGTGGGGCTTTGCCACAGCCTCCCACATCCCATAGCCTCCCAAATGTGGTGCGACCATGTGGGACAGGATGGCGGCTGCAGAAATGTACATTATTGGACACTGTCACGTATGAGTGAGTCAGGTTTGTGGGAAAAGCTGTTTTTATGGATTATGAAGCTTATTAGCATAAGACCCACCACGGACAAACAAAATGCAGTGAATCCCCCCAAGATATTGGCAGCGAGCATATGGAGAGATGGGTGATGGCTGTTTATGCATGTAACTGTAAGTGTCATACATAGCAATTAGGATAAGAAATGGGGTAAGAAATGAAGCCCATATTCATAAAGCCTAATTCATTGTAACACATTCATAAATCATTGTGCACATGGTTATAAATATTCATACAAATGCATAAAACATTATAGCCATGTTTCTCATGTATTATGAATGGTCCGTGAAGGTCTATGAAGCTCTCATCTATAATTCACAGTAAATACCTTCATAACACAGTATAAAGATCAGTATAAGCACAAAGGATGTGTTCTGCTGCATTATGAAGGAGTTTATAGTGCATTATAATTGAGGCTCTCATAGAGCATTCATAATGCATAATAAACATGACTATAATGTGTTATGCCTTTTTATAAATAGTGATAGCTGGGTTTATAATACTTAATGCATGCATCATAATGCATTATGATGCTGTGAGTAATGCAATATAATGACTGCTGTAAGTAAGGTGTTACCAGAAATGTAACTGAAAAATGTTCATTTGTTCATAAATTATGATATGTGCATTTTTGTTGAAATGAGCCTTTTTTGTAATTTTGTTCCTGTCAGCTTCATTACAACTCTGGTGTTCCATCTATCTTCATTTCAGCAAAGAACCATGCGGAACGTAGTGGAATGGAGTTCTTACATAAGACAGTCAAAAGTAATCAATCAATAAACATTCTTCTCGATTAAGAAACAGCACTTCCTCATTCAGTTTTTGTTACATGTGCTGCCATGAAAAGCTGTTTAAGTAGAACACAGTGCCTCGTAAGTTAAAGGGGAACACCCTGCTGCTTGATAAACTGCTTCAAAACTGAGATTAACTGACAACTGACAACTGAGTAACATGTTGTGACAGGGTACAAATAAAATAGAGGGAAAGTAGAATTTTAATCCTATCCATATACGGGCATTGTGGTCATTGCAAGTACTTTGCATGTGAATGGAATTGCTAAAGTTATATTTAAGAAAACAAGAGGCAAAAGCTGCTGGGATTTCATTGTCTCACCGAGGATAGCATAAAAATATAATTTCTGTTAAAGGATAACAATCAGTTACTCTGACATTGTCAAGCCGATAAGGAGTACACATTGGACAATGACATCTCGTCATGGAGACAGGCCCACGATGCCAGATTGCTGCAATCACTTCTACGGCATAGGCCAATTCGATCTGAAGTTGTCCACACGTTATCTGGGTGACCCCAGCACTGGCTGCATACTCACGGGTATTAATCTTCTGCAGTGAGATGTGCTTCTCCAGCTGCCTGCGCAGTTTGACTTCAGCCCCATACTTCCCAGTGGTGCCATTGTCAGCCAGGATGAAGTGGGAGTGCAGGCTGTTAAGCACCGTCAGCTTGCTAAGAGGATTTGACATGGTCTGGTACGGCCTGACCACCTGTTCAAAATATGGAATGGCAACCAATTAGTATGTAAAAGCAAAGATAAGTTTAAAAAAGGCATGGGCACCTTTAATAGGCAGTATATGGCAGACAGTAACAATAAATGAATTTTTTTTATTGACATAAAACACCTATTTGTTATTACACCTGGTCAAGCAGACGTGTTCTATAAATATGGACATAGATCGCCATTACCTATCCCGCCCACTAGGGTATGATTCTTTACTAGGCTTGATGATATCTTTGAGAGTCTTTGATTTGGTTTGGACTATAAATTGTTAATTTCTCCATTTCTTACTCTACTTCAGTAGTAACCAGAGTAATTAAAGATCTAGTCCCAATGGAGGCCAAAAGGCCCAAGGAGTGAACCTCGCTCTCTCCATTGCCTTTTCCAGAAAATGATTTTTAACATATTAATTTCACTGTCAGAAATTCTGCAACTGAAACAGGCTGTCTTCTCAGGGACTCGGTCAATCGGACCACTGAAATTTTAAATTATGAAACCTGTCACATAATTATTGAGGCACTTTCCAAAATGCTATTAGAAATTGATTTTTACTGGCTAATATTTTGTATCTACATTATGGAGTATGTTACACCATTTTTTACATAAACGCTATATGTCTATAACATTTAAGCATTATGAGGGGAATACTGGCCCCACTGAGTCAAAAGTATGAATTGTCAGTCAGCAAAAGTGTAGTATATAAACTAAGATGCTTTAATCATTACGACAAGTAATGTTCTGCTGAGCAAAAAAGAACAGCTCATCAGCAAACACTCAGTAACGGTACTTGTCTCCTAGAGTAACTGTATTTGACTACTATACACAATATTGATGTACATACAGCTGAATAAGGGCCAGTTCATTTCAGGCAAAAAATACTTGTTTACATTACTATGGTTTTTGGTTAAATGTTGGTGACTCCCTACCATGATCTTATATATTATTTAAATTGCTCTGCACTGCTACAGTTATGGTGTAATTGCAAGTTGCTGGCAATGACATTTTTGTCCATTTTATTTATTTATTTGTGTATTCAATCATACATTCAATTAATGAAACATGCCATATAACTTAAGCATCAAAATATCTATGATTTTTTTTTTCTTAACACAAAAAAACACATTAAAAACAGTGGGTTTAAACCACCTTCTGGTCTTTTACGTGTCATTTATTTAGCAACTTCTGTCATTTGCACACGCTTAATCACTCTGCTGGAGCTCACTAATGAGTTTTCCCCATGTAGCAAAATAGAGGAGGCTTCCTTAACGTGAGCTGTCATAAATTCACATTTACACGGTAACACGTGTAATTCTTCGACAATCTGATGAAGGCATGGAGACATTGGTAGTAATTAATTTCTCAGTACAGACAGATAATGTGTGGTTTATTTTTTCTGTTTTAGAAACATACATTTTTTTGCATCTCGAGAATTTTACATTTATTCAGCGATTCACTAAGAATTGGGACAAATCAAAATATTTAGTTTCGGGGACAGATCCTGCGTAATCAATTATTATATTAATAGGGCTATTATCATCACCATTAAAGTGCAGGCTAGCAGATGCAGCATTCTCCATTTCTCCAGCTTCTCTAAAGGACCATGCTCTAAATCCCCTTAGCCTCCTAGTACCAGAGCTGCAGCCAGTGGAAGGCTGATGTAATACAGGCAAATAAGGTGAAAAATGTTTCCTCTTTCTAATCAGACACTGTGCTGAACCACATCATTTAGCATTTAGCATAAATTACTGACTTACAACACAGGAAACTACGCTCCAAATGTAAAGACTGTGCATGTTTTAGAGCAGTTTGAATGTACTGTTTGATTGGATTAAGGGCCCCTACGTATGGCTTTTCGTCATTCTCGGGTGCTCTCATGTGCCATTATAATGGTAATAAGTGTTTCTATATAGCAGTTAATTTTAATTACAGATGGCCAGGGTTTTGTTGGTCAGTCTTGTCACACTCAGATATCCCTGATAGCAGCCTACTCTTATCTTGAGACGGAGAATGTGAATGTCTGACCCAGCTGTCCTATATTCATCTCATACTGGGTAAGCATGTCACGGATCAGTGAGATGCTGATATCTGTTAGCCAGAGAATTGATTCTTTTCCATGATTTTTTTTTCTTCAGACACACACAGAGCAAATAATAGCCAATGTCTGTGTACTTACCAAAATTATACTATCCCTTGCTAACTCATTATATCTACCCCGCTGTCACAGAAGGTGTAAATAGCATTAATTCAGAGAACAAGGCAATTATTTCATAAATAGAGGAAGGCCATCCACAGGCACATACGTCTTTGCCGATGAGGTCATCCTGATTCTCCACAATTCCCCAGGGTGCGATTCCAATTGTGCAGATCTTGCCCCTGGATTTTGAGGCATGGTCCTTAAGTGCATCCCCCACGTGACGGATCACGCCTGCAGAGGGCCATAACACTCCGCTCAGGGACAGCATTTCACAAGATACCTCCCTACACTACAGCCAGGCTTGATAACATGCATTTTTATTTTCAATAAGCACTTTCCATACAGTCACTAAATATTACAGAATAGTAGCTCCTGTCTTCAGGGTGATGATTTAAAAAATAAGATGGTACACTGATATTTTCATCCACATACTACCCAGGTTAAGCCTGGTTTTACAGCTTAACTAAATATTTAGGATCTTAATGGGATGTTCACCATTCCATTAAGAGTCCATATTTCTTTTGAATAAAAATCAGATGATGACCTTAAATTTAGAAGACATAGGTTGAAGTTACTTATATTGTTGTAGTCTTACATGAGTTGCCTACTTTCCATAGTAATTTTAGGGAAACTCCACTCTTTAATTTGAATGTAAACAGATACTATGCATGTATCAAAAGTATCACTCATACTGTGCATGAACATTCTTTCAGTTAAGTAATGATAGTATTTATACAAACCCTGTTTTGTTAAAATGCATGTTTTCATTGTGTGAACTATAAGCAATACATAAATGCATCTAAACCTTTTCACAATGTCGAGTGTACAGTGGACATGATGAACAATCTGCATTTCAGCAGAAAAGATATTTGCTTCTTCTGTCATGTACATTATTAGAATAACAATCTGATTATGTGAAAGAGACAAGCGAGAACAGTAGGTTGTTTAGAAAAATGTGGGGGAGAACATGCAAACTCCACATATGTAGAACCAGGGTAAAGACTTGAACCCTGGGACTAGAGGCATGAAGCAATAGTGCTAACTGCTGTGCCACTGTGCCATCCACAATGATTGCATGTGCAAGGTAAATTTCCCATAGTGCTTTCAAATCATTGGGTAGTATAATGTGATTTACAATGTGGTTTCCTTCAGGAATAAACATAATGACTGGAATATACGATAATTACTTTTAAGTACTGGTAAATAGTTGTTCTTAATAGTGCATCACAGGTACTAAAACATGCAGGTCCCTCACCTGTGTTAACTCCCCCAGTGAAGATCCATGCCCCGGTTGTCATTGCTGCCTTTATGAGCCCTTTGCCAAAGACCTGCTTGAGTTTGGGCTGCAGCTCAAAGTTCTGCAGTCCTCCATGGACCGAGATGAGGAGCTTGGGAAGGTCCAGCTGCCACTCCTTAGTCATCAGGTGCAAGAGAAGGTCAGGCTTGGTGTCATACGACACCCTGACGTACTATAAGAACACGACAACCAGAGAAAGCAGTTATGCATTTTCATATCAAGCCAAACAATGTACACCGCAAAATGATTAGAAGTAAAATAGTGATGTTATCTGAGAAAATGTAATATTTCTGGATTTAATTAACATTTCTTTACTATTCACAAATAATCTAAAGTCATCTTGGACAATTCAAAACTCCTGCTAAGGATATTATTTATTTATTTATTTTTATTATATTATTATTATTATTATTATCATTATTGTTTTTATTATTATGGCAGAAACTTGTTTTGTCAAACAAAAATCTCAACTTAATGCAATTCACCTGGTCAGTTATTTAGCATTAATTTAGTGAATATGGTTGATTACTGGAGGTAGTATCGTTATGCATTATCTGAATGATATTCAACATAGATACACCAAAACGACGCACCATACCTAGGAAATGGATACAATAATTGCAAATGCTTAATGTGTAGTCTTATGAACACAGCCCACCAAGATAAATACCTTATTAGCCTCCTGTCACTAATGAAATAGCTTACGGACAGCTATAATTTAATTTTATCTCAATTATACTTTCTTTTGAATCCCCTTAACAAAATGCAAAGCTTTATTTCAGGTTTTACCATAATAGTCCTACTTTTATGGTCCACTACCTACAATTGACTGCATTAATAGAGCATAGTTAAGGTGTTTTTGACTCAAGTAGGTGAACATGGACATTCACCATTGCTTTGTTAGAGTGTCCCCCTCCCTGAAACTCAATGGTGCCGAAGGCATCTGTGGGGCTGATCTGCGTGTGCTTGCTGACAGACCACTTCTCCTGTAGGCTGTCATTTTTCCGTTCATTCTTGTCATGATGACTGGAGGAGAAGCTTGGGGGCAAGCCAACGTGCTGACCAATCAGGCGCCCACAGCAGCACCTATGAAAAGCCCGAGATCACACGTTAGGCTCTCTTACATAAAAACCCGCAGCGGCAGATCAAACTGTGATCCTGCGTGATAGGAGGCGAAATAACAACCCAAAGTCTGTTTAAACTCATATAATCACAGGTGCTGAAAAGTCTCATGATAAGATTTACTGTACTTGAGGCAATTACAGAATCAGGGATAGACAGCTCAATGAATGTTTTTATGAGCAGCACAATCATATGATTTTTTTTTTGCAGATTTTCAGCATTAAAATTTGACTAGCCATGGAATTGAAAGGAATGTCATATTTAATTAGATAAGCTGTGGTGTCTCAAAATACAACCTTCTCCTGAAGAGGAACATAGATAATGCACAAGTGAGTGCACAAGAGTCAACAATGCTGCACAAGACACAGGTGTTTACATCTGATTTCCCCATTCAAGGTCAAATGAACATTTCAGCTTCTGCCGCTTTCTGCAATAACGAGTCTCAGATAAAATCCTCGCCTGTGGGGACGCATCACAGAATCCATACATGACCTTTTGCCAAATCCAACGCTGTTGCGGCAGTTAGATTCTCACTGAATATTTTACGAGCGTTTCCTCATTAAACTGGCACCCTGATTCTCCTTGATGCAGGCTTGCCAGTTTGTACAGCGATATTCTTAATAGACATAGTGTACGCCTCCCATGTGAAACGTTTTTCATGGGTGATCCCAGGTCAACAATTAATAGAAATAAGAACAGAAACAGATAATCTTTGCTACTGTAGTTACATTGCTATTCTCTGCTCTGCATTCGTGTAAAACCCACAATGCACCTGGTGCAGTCCATATGAGGATAATATGTTTCTTACCTGTGATGGTCTTTTGTGCTTACAATCACGTGTACACATTCTCGCTTGCTGAAGGCTCTTTCTATCCAGGACTTCTGTGCCTTTGGAAAAAGGGGGGGGGGGGGGGGCAATGAGTAAATTAATTTTCTTAAATTCTGGCTAAACAACAAGAAGCCAAATGTCATAAATAGTGCCCCATTGGTGCAATGCGGAACAGAAAGCAAACATGCCCAGAGTAACTCATTTTTGACTAGTACTCTAGTACTATAAATTAATCAGAGAGACATTGCAAAGGAATTCGTTATTGGAGTGTATTGCTTCTGTAGCGCATATGGTTCTGTACATTGGTCAAGAGCACAGCGTTGACAGCTGTACAGGCTACAAGTATCTTACTTCCATTCTCTTGTCAAAGAGGCTAAATAAAAGAGGGGCAGATGCACAGCCACCTACTGATTCTGAATTCACATCAGCAGACTGAGTTCAGGTGAGAAATTCCCTTATTAGCTTTAACGTTTGATAAATGTAAGGGTCATCACCCATCTCCCTCATATTCACACTGGATCCAAGCCCCGCTTTTAACCTCAAGAGTGAGGCACAGAGATGAATGACACAAACTTCCTCAGATGTCAGAAGAACTAGAAGAGGAAATCAATGATGTAAGATGGAGCTCAAGGTCTCTCCCTCACTTAGATCTCCTGTTGGAGCCTGACCGGCGTGACAGCACAACTCACTCCATTCACCCCAACATGTCCCGTTCACTTTCATATAAATGAATGAGCTACAGTAACATGCCCACTCTGCTGCTATCCATCATGAGTTCAAGTACTCATGTAACTACACACACATGAGGGTGGTGCCTGGTGGGTTAGGCCTCTGTTCCTGTGGCCCTTGAGCAAGGCCCTTAACCCCCACCGTGCTCCATGAGCCCTGGGTAGATGGCTGACCGTGTGATTGGACAGCAAGCCTCAGTTTATCTCTATAATTATACACATAAGGAGTATATTATCTCTATACACACATCTACAGTATATGTCTGTATTTATGCCTGTATCTCAAATGAGGGCAGGAAAGTATATGCAAGAACTAAAGAATTCCAATGTGCTTGTGCAAATGGCAACATATTGTTTCATAAATACACACACACACAGAAAGTAGCTTTAGTCAATATCGGAAGCAACAGAGGAAGCGTCAAGCAAACTGGAGGCATGCTTAAAATTAAATAAGAAAGTGCTTGCCATTGTGATGACATACAGTATAATGGCGCACAATGATACACCAAACAATACAGTGACTACAGGAGACAGATTGCTGACTTCACTGTCATACTGCGGCACTGGAGGATTAAATGTGTTTTGACCACTTTCGGAACAAAACTGCCATTACCCTGCAAGGCAATGAGGTTGTTTGCAGGGAACGCTAGCGAAACAGTTGAGGACAAGTGCGGATTTTACATCTTTAAAACTTGCAGCGTGAGTTTTCTCTTGGCTTAATAGCAGCACCGCTACAGTGCACTGTTGACAGCCTGGGTGGTAATTAACGTTTATCTTCAAGGCGGCCTTTGCCAAGGCTTCGTACAGCACTGACGCCAGGGTGCTGCGGACGTTATTTATCCGGTTTGGAAATGTTCTGATTCGTTGTGGATGCTGTGATTGTGCTTTTACAAACACAAAGTTATGCTGGCTTTAAAATACATATTAGAGTCTTGCTGAATCAGAAATAATTCAACGGAACCACCCTTAACATCACACCCCATCTAAAAGGACTTCATGCTGGTACAGCCAGCGGCACGATGGATCAGCAGCTAGCTGGGAAGGGCTCACACCCCCAGGGTGCCTCTGTTCAGTATGCACACCCCATGCTTGTGTGGGTTTCCATTCCACGCGTGTGAGATATGTTGGATTATAAAACATCAGTACTCCCATGTTCCAGTTTAAATAAAACTAAAAGATGGAGGACCTCACAGAATTCCTCCATGACAGAATCATTGATTGCACAACTAACAGCTAAACTACGTAAATATTTGCAAACAAGGCGAATTATATAAAGCCAAAACAACTGCTTAAGTAGATGAGAGAGCCAGTAACAAAGCCCTCATGCTTATTCGACTGAATAAAAAATATTGCACATTTAATTTGGTTTTAATCTCTCTAAGCAAATATTAAGATGATGCCATAGCAGTGTATAAAGAAAGTGCGGAGTCATAATAAACTAGCCCACTGACACCCCTGCTCAGTAGCTTATTTTAGCGAAACAACGGGACGCATATCGCAGAAGGCAGGAGTCATATCAGTTATAAAGCAGGAGAAGGGGAATGGCGGGACTGATAATGGGTACATTACATGCGGTGAACAGGCTGAGATTAAAAATTAAGATTATGACCTCACAACACTCTCACTGGTTGACAGATTTGAAAAAGTGTATATTTGCTCATTTGCTCAAATTCAAAAGAAAATAAAGAATCTGATTTTGGCAGTAAAAACCCGGGAATAGCAACTAGTGTTTGGAAACTATGCATGAAAAATGTATTAAATATTACTGGTATAGTCTATAAACCTAAAGAAGAAATCATTTCAAAAATGATAAAAATGTCCCCAAGCATATGGAAGTGCATGCTACTACAGTACAAATATAATTCATAATTAAAAAAATAATGAACTTTTTTGATGATAATTCAATTCTGGTGGTCAAATGACTGTAAGTATAATGTAAGTATGTAAGTATAGTATATTTAAAATAATTTATTTCTGCAATTATTATACCAGTGCTATGCTTTTCTTTACCACGGTAATTACTACTCAATACAAAGCAACAGATGCAACAACTTAGCTATACATAAATTGATAAAAAAAAGCAGCCATTACATATTTAAAACAGCGATATGATTATTAAATAGTGACAAACACAACTGATAAAGCCCATATGGACCAGTACCTTGTCCCATCATCCCGTGCTCCAGGGAGCTTCTGTACCGTCACTAACGAGTCCGTTGCCCGCTTGACCCGCTCCTCTGCTGACTTCACTCACGACTGGACACTCAACAACTCGCCTGTCGAGTCCCTGGGTCGGGAGTTTAAAACCGGCCGTGTGCTCAGGCCCCATTAGGCACTTGGAATGTGCCACTGCAGGATTAGCCTCATTAGAAGGCCTGGGTACTGAATTCGGCATGGACCTGAAATAACAGAGCCAACCACCCCCCTCTGCCCTCCCCCCGCTCCCAATCCCACACCCAAACGCCAAGCAGGCCTCTGAACTTGGAGGTATGACTGGCACATGTGCGCTGGCGGCTCACTTTCTTCATCTCCTCCACTTTCTCTCCTCGTATTACCACGCAGAAATGTGAATGTGCATGATAACAGGGCAACTGGAAAATATATATTTCTCTCAGCATTCCCACTCGCTCCAGAGAGAGCGAGGGAACGAGGATAAAGACTGAGGAAACTTCAAAAATCATCAGCTTAGATAAAATAAGCTTTTGAGTCTGTCCTCAGGTCTCTCTATGTCAGTCACTTCACTTCCTTCGCAGACACACCATCATTGCATGTCCAACTATAGACATGATACGTTCAAATTTGGTGAAATAGTTTTTTTAGTAAAATTAGTAAATAAAAAAATTTAAAAGCCAGTAAATAAAGCAGGCCTACCTTGCAAATGTCAAAAAGGCTTACTAAAAGCCAGGAAAATGTCAAAGATTCATTCTGGAATTCGAGATATAATCAAAATGTATACACAGAGGCAATATGCTGGTGCTCTGAGTGGACGATAACGCAACGTGATGCAAGTGTTGGTTATGGGTTGCCCCCACCCCCCCCGCCCCCAAGGGCCGTCAGCTGGGAATAAAGTGCGTATGAACCAGACCTGCATGAGATATTCCTTTTGGATATATGTATCAAGCCTACAATTGTTTTCTACAATAAGACCAGCCACATTACTTGTGGAAACCAGCACTCAGTTGTGTTTGTGGCCTCCAAGCAAGTTCACAAACTCCCAATGAACCTCCTGAAATATCATGTACCAAACATACCTAAAAATACACAGACAAACAAATCAACAGATACCCATCAGACCATCTTCCATTGCCACTTTTCCAGTACTGGGTCACGGTGAATAACATTCAGTTTACAAGAAAAGAATAAAATCATTTCACATCATTTTAAATGTACAGTTTGTGAGGGTGACCTGAGGGATCCCTACAAAAATCTAAACCTTTCCCAATGTGTTGAAATGTTCCTGAAGCAGGAAACTGGCAGACGTGCCAATGCAACAGGTCAGAAATATTTCTAAAATGTGCTCGCCTGTCAGGTCGCCTCGTCCCACGCATTTCGACATTCTGCTCGAGAGTGAAAGAGAGGTGCTGATCCTGTTTACAGGGACCCCCTGCAGAGACAGCACTCACTGTGCTAAAGGCTCATTGTGATTCACTTCACTGTACAGGCAGGAGCAGAGAGCGGAAGGCCTGAGGCACGGAGTGTTCCAGCAGCCAAAGCCAATGTGAAATTAAGCCATCTATGTTCTTAAAATTATGTCAAAGACTGAAAAATGGTCTTAACTTACACCAATAAAAAATTCAAGAAGTTACACAAGATTAAAAAACTAGGGAAGGTAAAACGCGATGCACTTGTCAGCAGTGATTCAATGCACTTTTAATGTGATCCAGAGCATCAGTTTACATTAAGTCTAACTTAGAACACTAAATGTGTTTCAGTTC
>JAODKL010000040.1:10811210-10823518 GCA_026780765.1 Petrocephalus schoutedeni | reverse complement strand
AAATGGTCTTAACTTACACCAATAAAAAATTCAAGAAGTTACACAAGATTAAAAAACTAGGGAAGGTAAAACGCGATTTCAATGCACTTTTAATGTGATCCAGAGCATCAGTTTACATTAAGTCTAACTTAGAACACTAAATGTGTTTCAGTTCTAACTATAGGATTATACCTGACAAAAATCTGACGTTTAGGGACCAGACAAACTGCAAATCTGTTCAGTGAAGGACTTAATTGGTATTAATAACCTGTGCAGTGACATTTGAAACTTATTTGAAGCAAAAGAAAAACACTTGATTTGTGAGAGTTTGAATACAGGTGATATTCTATACATACTGTATCTGGTGATGTTCAATGATCAAGGGGGTGGCATGGACTCTGGGAGTCAGGAGGTGCCTGTTTCATGTTGTCATGGCAGCCGGGATCCCCTTCTGATCTCAAATCTCAAGTAGGCCATTTCATCTCCTTTTACTGGATATCAACCTGTATGCAACCCCTTTACATTGCCTACAAAAGTTGATTTCAAATTGCAAAAATAAGTGTCTTTTTTTAACAAGAATCGAAAGCTGCATATTCAATTTCATTTATTTTGATTAAAACAAACAAATCTGAACAGAAAGTGGAAACTCAATATTATGGTGTCACAAACGCTAACGATTTTAGAAGTGCCTTGAATTGCTGAATAGTAAAAGCTTCTCATGACAAATGTTTATCCAATTTGTCTCATCAAAGTAAACTCAAAGGTGAAGATCAATCTCAAATTATTATTATTTTTTGTATGATTGATTGGGCCTGGTTACAGCATAAAACTACACTATTAATGCATTATTAATTATAATATGAAAATTAGAGGTATGTAATACAAAGAAAGGGGTATCTTTTGGTAAGATTCTGATTACTATTATACGTTTTGGTGGTCACTAACAAAGTTGAACAGAGGTGGCAAGCAGATGGGTGGGTTAGGAGTAAAAAGCATGAAATGAGGAACCCAGGCAGGAACCAGGACCATGAAAGCCCATGAGAGACTAAACTGATGAAGCTGGATGTTTATGACAGTAAGAGGCTAGTGCCAAATCCAGCTCCTCCTTGCATGTTGTTTGTTGATAATATTTTATTGCAAAAGAGCAGCAGCTACTCCAAGGGAAAGCTTCGGATCGGTTTCAGATCGCGCCGATGGGGAATGTGAGTATCTCAGAAGATTCTTCTGTGGGGTCAGTACATACATGGTATCCCAACATGCAATGCACTCTGCTGTTGATCTCTGGTTGCCCAAGTGCCGTTTCACCAATGCATTTCCTGCGAAAAATTGTATTCAGTGAAGATTAAATAGTTTTCCTCCTACAGCTCGACATAATTAAAGCTACTAAGATTTGTTAAAAACTGTTTATCCCAGTGGATTAGGATCACAGTTATTTAGCTACCCGAACAAAGGAATTTCTTGTCCACTTGCTGCTCAGCAACAAATTCTTCCTGTGCTGAGTAAAGTTCATTTTTGCATCTTGTGATCAGCTAAGCAGTGAGATACCGTACACAAAGGGCAGTCTGATGCTGCAGTCTTTACTCAGTGGTTTGAGGAATATTCACTACAATTGCAAAGCTTTCAGTACTCAATACTTTGCAGAACATCTTCTGTGGTTAAGAAAACCTTTTGGTACTTTGCTTAATATGAATGTCTAGAATAATTTAAAATCATTGAAGGAATTAAACACTTAAAATTATATTGTTCATGATCACTTTATTTTCTCCAACTTTGACTGCCTGTCATAGCTTTCATCCAAAGCTAGATAAGCTTTCCCACTTGCCTGAGTACAAAAGACTGAACAATAGTTGGCTAGCTGTAAAAAATGTTAAAATTGCATGTTCAATTACATTTTTTTAATGAATTAGTCCAGTTGGCTAGCAGGAAAAAATCTTATGATCCACCACTGCTTTCATCAATAAACAGTTAAGAAGTGACAGAAAGTTCATTGATTTATTCATTATGACTTTTCAGATGCCAGTGTGGAAGCCAACGCTAAAGACATCTGATAGAAAAATTGTAGTCATGACCTCGAGTCAAGGTTATTCAAAAACAAAGAACAGCGTTATTAAGAACTATCCCAACAAACATACAATATGTACATTGATTAATGGACAATATGACCTAAAAATACAGGAATACATAAAACGTGTTTGTGACAAGACACAAAGATTACCAATAAACTGGTAACAGTGTACAGTACTAGAATTTCATATTATTTGAAACTGAAACTAAAAATTGACAGGTAGAAATTTGGGGTCTGTGCTGATAAATCATACAAAATTACGGGGCTCTCGAGGTTGGTCTGAAAAGCAATTTTGTTCTTTTTTCCAACCTGCCAACAAATTCCATCATACTAGCAATTCATAGCCTAGCATAAATTGTTTCTATTTCAGGATGTGATATTACACACCTCGAAGTGTCTAAAAGAAAGAAATGAGATTCGCTGAATGTCATCAGAGGCATTGTTATGTGCGAAGATTTCAGTCTGAAATGACGGTAATTAGCATCTGAGTCATAGTAATTTCTAAATGATCGGGAGATAAGGTGCTAGATTAAGTGCGAATGATAGCGTGACTGATGTGGATGCCATTTTAAAGTTCTGGAGGGGCTTTAATCAATACAATGACAAGCACTTTATGCATTGTTGAGTAAATAATTTTTAAATATGGTGCAAAGCAGGACAGAAATTCTGAGGGGACCACCACTGTACACCAAGGATTTAAGAAAAACGACATGCCCCCATGCTCCACATTATATGACCTATGAAAAAAAAGTCATATGATACCCAAAGGAATGCATAAGGGTGTTTAAATTGGGAAGATCCTTGTAAAAAACTTCGAAATTACACTTCACTTTATGCTGGTTATCCGTATGTAAAGCCTTACCAAATGAGATGCTATGCTAAATTAATTTTCATTTCTTTCCATATCCTAGAAGAGAAATATTTAAATAACACAGCATGCCCAGCAATTTTAAATGAAAAGTCAATCACAGAACTATTCAATGCATGACTACTTTTTCACTTCATATATATATATATATATATAAGTATATATAAGTGTGTATATATATACACACATATATATATACGACATTACTATGAGCCAATTTCAAATGACAGACAACTTCAAGTAATATACTGTATTAGCCTGACAAGTTTTTCAATCATGTGAAAAATTGAAAGCTCAATTAAAATTTTGATTAGGGACGCGCGGAATGGAAGCGCATATGTTAAAAGTCATTCTCCTGAAGAGTAAACAACAATCTGCAATCTCACATTCTCATATTACATTTGGTTTGCTTTATGCAGAATTCACCCAGGTTGAGAGGTTAATTGTATTCCACCAGAAATTCATGTGTTAATTGAGGTGCTAACAGACAAGTGGGAAAGAAATGCGGAAAGCTTCTTTATAAGGCTATTTCTGATCATAGTAGATCGAGTTAGGAAGGAACTATCTGTTAGGCATTATAATGGGAAATTAGGGTTGAATCACTGCTGACAACAAACTACCTCCAAAGTACCTCCTGCATTTTACAAACAAAATAATATTACAGCAAAAATATCTGGAAAGAACATTCTGAGACAGTCCCTAACATCTTAGGGAAACAACCTACTAACCTTCAAGACCCAGTTCAAGCCATGGAATGTCTCATCGTGAACTTCCATAGAGTAAAGACAGCTAAACAAGCCTTGCCCAAGTAACTGCCCAAAAGCATGCACCTAAAATGTCTGGTGATTATAAAATTTTTCTTATCCAAAATCATCATAATGAATGCAATGCTAATCCATCAAATATTTATGCAGAGCTGCTTCCTGAATAGCGGAGATCTAGGTCTTGGTTGGATATATCAAAGATTTATCAGCTGTGTGAGGAGCCTTGTTGTGATTCAGCTGGTAGAGGCAATACCGATCTCTGCCTTTCTGCCTGCTTTAGGATCTGCTAAGTGATTCTTCAGGGTAAGACTTGAAAGGTCCTGTTATCAAAACCCTTCATGTCGATTTAGTCAATCTAAACCCTCAGAATGCCTGAAAAATAAATAAATAAAAGAAGGAAAAGTTTGAAATTGTTTTTTGTTTTTCTGTGAAATCTACTGAATACTATTTGTTGGAAGAAAAGTTGACAAATGAACAAAAGCTAAGTGACCCGGAAAATGATATTATGGAGATCACGGGTTCGTAAGCTGGGGTCCGCAGACCAATGGGCAATCTTACCCGCAAAGGGCCAGTGTGTATGCAGGTTTCTGTGATAACCTTTAGGTCAGCTGTGCAAACCCAGGTGTGAGGACTCTTCGGCCAATCGGTCCTCTAATTAGTAACCTAATTAGAGAGTTGCAGTGAAAACCCGCATAAACACTGGTCCTTTGCAGATAAGACTGCCCACCCCTGCCTTATAGGGACCGCATGCACACACACCCCTGCCCTAAGGGCACAGGGGTACATTTCAGAAATAATCACTAACAATTAGGTGAAATTTAGCATTTCATTCTGTTATGAATGCAGGCAAAAAAGTCACAGTCATATCAGGAGTAGCTATGGCACCAGCAGAAATGACAGATATTTTCATATCATTATTCGGAGAAATATCCAACTGCCACAGAAGTTCAGGGCACAAAAATGTGACAATGCTCTGCTCTAGATCCAAGGGGACACGTTCATGCAGCTGATATCTGGATACCAGTTTATGTCTGTAAGACATAAAACTGTTAAATGGTTGACAATAGATTGCATATTTTCAAAGCATAATCAGTGCTGTGCATAGATATGTAAATTATATAACTGTGACCATCGTTTAAAATGATTTGTTTTAAATGTTGTCCTCTGTACATAGAGAATTCCATATCAACACTGTCAGAGGCCACAAATACTTAACTTTGAATAGAAAGGTTCCTGACACTAATTTAATAGCACGGGTGACATTTACAATTATTCATTTCTAACTCACAATTGGAAGTCTAATGTGTAAGTCTAAGTCCATGGGGGTCGGGGGGTGTTGTCACCTGAGCCCGATGCAGTAAACACAGTTGAACCATATCAGCGTCAACGGATCATGCTTCAAGTGCTTTTGTCTTCTGGCTGTTCATGTAAATTCTTTGGTAATTCTTGTATTTTGTCCTACGATGCCAGTATAGTTAGAAGTTTTAATGAGAACTTAAGGATTAGCATGTGAAAATAATCCAGAAGTCGTAGCCATGGTAAATGTAATTACTGAGTTATCCCTGTCCTAAAATGCTAGCTTGAGCTGTCATTTTAAAAGCCAGCTTTTATTGTTGTAAAACTCCCAAACCAAAAACAATGATTTTCGTCAGACTAACCGGGTCAAGCTCCACAGCTATGGCTGGGTTGCAGTGGGCCGTTAAAGGCTGGCGCCGGGTCTGATTAAAGCCGCGCTTTGAAAGCTCTCAGCCGGAGCTGAGGCAGCTGACTGAATGCTTGTTTTTATAGCAGGTTGCAAAGGCCCGGCCCCTTCTCTCAGGGTGAGCTTAATTAACATTCATTTGTACTAAACATCAGGTGGTGTCGCTTCTCGCTGGCAGGAAAGGATGCCATTTTTTAATGCATCTGCTCTCCAGAAAAACAACTGTGTACAACATATTGTCACACAGTGTCCAGAATACAGAATTTTAGCAGAAGGCAGCCATTTATTATTAACCTCTGCAGCTTGCCTGGGTGAAAGGGAGTAAGATTAGGAAAATGCTGCTAGAAACGAACAAGAAGATATCCTGCTTATATTAACAGATCTGGAAACTCCCGATGATTTAAATAGCTCTATCCATATACACAAGCTACTCCTCAAAATCTTTGTGAAAACTTTATGCTTTACAAGTCCCAAGAAATTAATACTCCAAAACGCTGATATCACTGGTATTAATACTCCAAAACGCTGATATCACTGGTATTAATACCCCAAAATGCTGATATCGCTGGTATTAATACTCCAACATGCTGATATCACTGGTATTAATACTCCAAAACGCTGATATCACTGGTATTAATGTCTTTCATTAGTCCAATCTCATTGGAATGTTTACAAAGTTTTTGGGGGGGCAGAAGTCGATGAACAAATCCTTAAGAACTGAATCCAAATAACGGCGAAAAAAAAGTGAATGAGCAACTCTGCTAAATGCATGCCAGAGCCATAGGCAGAAAAAAAGATTCACATTCAGATCCCTAGGAAATAATGTCTGGTATTAAAATTATACACTAATGTTCTATGTCTGCTTCCAGTGCATGCAGTGATAAAAGGTAGCGGCTGGTGAAAACAACCCACTCTCACAGCACTGGAAAAGGACGTCATTAGATGTATCATTTAATGCATAATAGCACTGAGTCCTGGACATAAAAGATCCGACATCATTCACTGTAACTGCTGAAGTTATTGGTGAAGCATTACGTAACGCATTAGGCACTTCCGGCGGCTCCCATACCATGGAGTCATGGGACGGGATACCTGCCACCACACTAGATTGCAACAGCCTGTCTAGGAGGCAGCAGAGTGAAACAGACTGGGGCCAACAGGTCTCTGGCACATCCATTAGCGAATCTCATTGCATGATTCAACATTTCTTAATGTCACCCCGTTAGCTCACAAGAAACGACAGGCTCCGGCACACGCTAAAGGAACAAAACCTTTTTATTCAAACTTGTATCAGACGCTCAATTCCCACGTTTATTGTCTTTTTTTTTTTTTACGGAATCACAAAATGCACTGGCGATTCCTGTCTGTGCGGAATGTCGCAAACATCAACACAAAGTTTTGGTTTCTCCGTAACTTAAAACATTATAGATTCTTTAGCTCAGGAACTAGTCCTCCTCATCTTTTTCATTAGTTTGAAAACCATTGTACAGTTGGAAAGCAATGTGTGGACACCATTTATTCATGTTTGTCAGGGCCATTACTTACTGTTTGCGTTATTGCGTGTCACCGTGATTCATGCGGTTGGACAAACCAGCCAGAGGCCTTTACCAAACGATATGGCTGCATATATTGTAGATCTGTCTTTGTCAGGATAATTGTTTATAAACATGCACATTCACAGAATCAGACCCTCTGGTATGAATATAATAGTCAATCTGTTAGCCGAAAAACCCAGTTCTTTAGTTCTGAGAATGAGGGGAAAAAAAATCTTAATTAGGCTATACCGCAAAAACAAGAGCCCCAACAATAAATGATTAGGCAAGTTTTAATCACCTTACTTGATGCTGATCTTTTCTAAATGACAGTAGGGCATTGAGAGATTGGGGGATAAAAATGCTTTTTAAAAGTCGTGCCAAGAAACACTGCTGACTAGTAAGTTTTAGGTAGATTTGGGCCTGTTAAGCCTGGCATACTGGTGGAGAGCCTTCTGCGGTGCGCCCCAGCCAGTGGGCGAAGCCTCGGGTTGACCACATAGTCGGGGATCTTTTTTGTTGTGAGAGCCAGGGCAGCTCTAACAAAGGCGAGATCACAGGAGGACAAACGGTGAGTTGGGCCGGGGGGGGTGGGGGGCAGCGACAGGCCTTGTCCAGTTTGATGCCCGATGCATTGGAAGTGACGTGGATAAAAGCCAGCAGGCCTTTCCCACAGCCATCTTTAAAGTTGTAATGTAAGCCCCCCCCACCCACACACACACACACACACACACACACATCCCACATGCCCTGTGGCCTTTTGTTACCGGGATGTCAGCATGATGTGACTTTACAACATTAGCATTATTCTCATGCTGTGTTTAAAAAGCAACAAAAAAAAACATATAAAACTAATATTCTTTTTTAGCTATATTTAAAGGGTTAAAGGGTTTAAAAGTTTTAAAATGAACATATTCTTAAATTTCTCAGTGACATGGCTGCAAACTTTTTTACACTGACAGAATCCAGAGTCAAGTTGCTTGTTTTGAAACATGATGTAAGCTAACTGTGGTTTTAGATGCTACTGGAGTCCCATCCAGGCCGTACCCAAGCCTTGTTAGAAGAAGGATATTAGATGAGGTTTCAGTTATACATAGCAGAAAACCCTCTGATCCTGGGAACATTACTTATTCCATGCTGAGGCTAATCAAACACAAAATGAATATGCCACATTAATTTGATAGCTAGATTTTCATATTAAATATTGGCCTGATAACACCAATATTTTGCCTTTTAAGAGGTTGATATCTATTCAAGCACAAGCAGTTTTCTTTATTCAGAAATTAAGCAAAGTGTAAGTACTACTAATACACTCTGGTTCAAAATGCATTTACTGGTGTGTTATTTTTTGTTATCCACAATCCTCAGTCCAGTCCAGTCACTGTGAAACCCACCAAGTGCATTATGACAGACATGAGTCATCACCTGCTCCTAAGCTGGAACTGTCTACTTCACCAGAGCAGTTTTATCATTTGTATCATTTCCTTTTTTTTGGTATGATTATTATGTATCAAGCACTTGACAGTAGGTTAAATGCTGTTGAGGGAACATAACACATTGCTGTATGTCTGGCTTTTTGCCCTTGGCTTCAAACTCGTGACCATCACACAAATGTTTTAAAGGTCATTTCCCGTGTTAACACTTGGTAATAAATATCCATTAAGACAGCACCAGAGTTTAATCGATTAACTGCAATTTAATTATATCTTAAAACTTAAAAACAAATATATAACTTAATGGAGCCGCTCCATTCTGATTTCCCATTAATTAATACTACTTATTAAAAATACTAATTACAGGTGTAATATGTCATTTAAAAGGCCGATTTAGTATGAACATAATACTACTTCTTGATATTGGGAACACATTCCCCACAACCCTGACCACAAGGAACAGTAAAATGGGTGTGGATCAACAGCTCGACATTTATTGCCTCAAAAAAGAATTTTTAATATGCACACTTTTAAACAACATATTTTCAGTTATTACATTACAAATAATTATTTGTTAAATTCCAAAACAAAAATCACATTAACCTCCGAAAACTACAATATTGGAAAAAGCAAAGCTTGTTATTTGTTATATAGGACAGTAATATAAATTGTGTTAAATTATGCTCTCCTATAACACGTTTTAAATTGTGAATTTGCTCCATTGCAATTGATATATTTGGGAACAATTACATTATAGTGCGATGTTCGCGTCAGTTTATGTGTGATCTTGTATCTGAGAAACATGATGGTGCTGGATTTCTTGCTTAGCCAGATAATTTTTTAAGGAGCCCCAGTTTCAAATGGCCTTTATTTTTAGTTCTCTTGCATTTAGCCCAGAATACCTTAATTTCAACTACTTATCCAGCTATACAAGAAATCCTGCTTCGTGATACAGAGCTCAGTTGTACACAGAAAACACAAACCAACTGAACTGATCCATGGGGGACGTATTGAACACACACACCTGAAACAGCCAGCCACTGCATCGGCTCACTGCCCATGTAGGGTTACCAGCCCCCACACATCTGGCGAGGCACGCACACTTTTAGATTGTCACTCTCATGCAAGAAATCTTTCAACAAATCTATGTAATTTCATTATAAACCTGACATTAGATGCGTCAAAAGCGTTGGGGGAGTTTGCAAAAACTACAGACTATTTACAAGGTAATACAACTCGTACATGCATGTAAGTGCATGCTCATGTGTGTGCAGACTTCTCTCGAATTGAAAACCTCATGCCAGTTAGCACCCCTGCTTATGTTATCCTACAAGTGTTTGCTAGATAAGCGATATCGTGAGAAGGACAAGCATAGAAAAAAGTTGTGTACCACCAGAGACAATGCCACAGAAATTAAATAAAGTTCCATAGCTGGAACAACTTGAAGTGCCGCACACACAAGCAGCCTCCTTCCGCATTATCTGTAACACTGTTCTATCATGTTCTTCAGGTTCCTGTCTTTTATTCCTGTGTTACTTAGGAAATTTTGAGTGTTTTGCCCCAACCCCATTTCTCCCCATTATCAGAGATGCTTTAATATACGGGTTTACCCAGGCTGAAGCCCAGGGGCCTCTGCTAAAAAGGGACCCCAACGAAACTTAATAAAACTATAGACCTATAGGTACAAGATTATCCAGTATTGGAAAAAATAAGTTCATGGACATTTACTGTATACCAATTTATTAAATAGTAGAGGGCCTCTGACTATGTCAGTGTGCCTCTGCTCCTAATCCATGTTGTTTCTATAGTGCAAATATGCTTAACTAAAGATCTTCCAGAAAGATTATCATGTTATAAGAGAACATACAGTAATTACATTGTGTATGGTGCAAAATGATAGATAACTATATAATTACAAACTAGGAAAAATCATAGAATAAGTTTTACAAACAGCCAAAGAGGTCCTCATCCTATCAGTCCATTCAACAGATTTTATAATGTTTTCGCATATCATTTTGCTGGACATCATTTTTTGAGCATTGCTGATTCCACAGTTGTGGGGAACATCATTGACTGTGTAAATGAGTCTGTGAACAGGTGTATTTAATAACCCGCAAACCAGCATGACAGAGTAACACTGCTGTGGAAGTGACTGGAGGTCTGTAGTCAGAGGCGGTGAAATCCAGCTTACAACTGAGAACGTTAGCAATGCCCTGATCAAAACAGAAAGGAAAACACACCTCTACAATGGTGTTAAATCTCAAAATCCAAGTCAATATAGCTTATTTTCTTCTTTAATGCAGAAACTCATCGAATTCCCACATGCATTTGCATTCCGTAAGACACTGAACTTGATAGGAAATCATTTGCCTTTTGGAAATTAATTCCTGTTGCTACAGATAATAGGAATTAATTGTCTTCAGTCAACGAGTACTGCCTTTGTCAGAGTCTGCCGGTACTGTGCCTGTATGGAGAGATTCCACTCTCTAGCTACTCTTCCCCCGCTGTATACAGTATGCCCATATGACCATAGGAGTACTTCTCATATTCCGATATTCTCTAATGCAGAAAGCTTTAGCTGTCCAGAAGGGTACTGGTGAATCGCCAGAGAGATCTGATCTCCAGCTGAAAGGTGTCACAGGAAGCCAGACACCGGGATGCAGCAGAACCACGCAGGATTCCCACCACTAATTCATTTCCTTTGTTTAGAGGCCCGGAAAATTCATTAAAGGGCTCTTCTTTCCCCTGCCCACTGAGCAGAAGTAACAGCTGCCAGGTCCCCTCACCTGGCACACAATCATCCATCTCTCAGATGAGATTCAGTTCGGGAGACCAAGAACGAGCCCTTTGACACACTCACGCAGACACGGACATGCACGCGCAGACACGGACACGCACACCCACACATGGACACGCACACACACACACGAAAGAATCTGAAAACTGGCTGGTAGCCAGGAGGCTGGAGTCTGGGATCATTTCGAACAATCCTATGTCAATATATTAAAACCTTGAAACCTGTTAACCCAGGTTTAAAAATCAGCTTCTCAGATTTTAGAATTCCATGCAAGAATTACATTAATATTCTGCCAAAATGTTCTCATTCCTCTATTAATGTTACTTCAATATTTAATAAGATGTTTACTAGACTAAAACTGAATTATATCACCTATACATTTTAAATAAATTCTCTAGAATGTAGTGTTAAATTAAATTAAATTTAATTCACTTTCTAGCCAAGAGATCAGCTAAAAAGCATACAAATAGCACACCATGGCTATGCCACAAACCTGCTCAGGAAATTCTTAGATAATTTCACCTGAATCACTGTTTCTATCATTCACATCAATCACTTTTTTCTGAAGACAATACTTATCATGCAAAAATGCGATTCGCACACGAGCACACTGTGAGAATAAATCACATGAGCAGAATAATAATACAGAGAGGGCCGGGCCAGCAACATCCCCCAACCACCCTGAACGGGACAAATGACTTCAGAGAATGAATGGATGGCCAGGGTCTCCCACACAGAGCAGTGTTCATTACAAAATGTAAATACGCACAGGTGCATGTCCACGAGACCATTTGGGGCTCTGGAGGGAAGTACAGAGGCCTGGAGGCCGACCGTTCGGGAAGCTTCCTCCCCCGGCCATCTGCTTGGGAAGCTCTAATCTAACGGCTCCATTCCTGACCTGTAACTGGGAATCGCGCGGGTGCTGGCCCAGTGCCACCAGTGCAGCAACGTGACTCCTCCAGTGAAGCCTCTGCAGTGCTGCTTTTTAAAACAGCCAACAGGCCTCCCTGCAGGTCAGCTCATCGCCGCGATCGGTGCCTTCACTGGAGCCGCTACGCTACCCGGGTACAGCTTTGTAGTCCAGATGAATGATAAATTATAAAAATAATCAATTATAAGAATCAACCAAGCAAGAAGAGGACAATATTTTGTAGATGGTTAGCAAGCC
>JAODKL010000040.1:10791165-10801975 GCA_026780765.1 Petrocephalus schoutedeni | reverse complement strand
CTTCCGGGATAGGCTCCGGACCCCCCGCGACCCTGAACAGGATAAGTGGGTAGGAAAATGGATGGATGGATGGATGTGTAGCTGGACTGTACCTAGGCTATAATCTGTCGTTCATCTTTTTAGGTATCACAAACAGCAACCATCTCTTCAAGCTTTGAAATATATAATAAAAGCCTTTGGTTCTCCCGCTGTGCATGTTTTTTCTTTCAAACACACACTTTACTTGTGATAATTACATTTTCTGAAATATTACAAAGTGAGAAACTGATCACAAGCTACTAGCTAAATTTGCCCTGGTAGGTGGAACCGTGGTTTCCATGGCAACTCTGACCACTGCGGCATGAGCACCGCCCATGTCTACTGTGGCCATTGCGCTGATATTACAGCAGAGGCCAAATAACAGCGTGACGGAAAAACACTGAGGGCCAAAAGCCATATCAGATGGAAGTTGACCTATAACCTGGAAGAACGGCAGTTAAAGGCGCATCACTATTCTGGGAAAAACATTAACGAATGTTTAAACCATAGCAACATTTAATAGAAGAAAGTGTATGCATTGTATATATGTTAGATTAAAATGAACGTGGAAATGCTGGAGAAACCAAAGAAAAAGCTAGCCTCCGTATCATCTTATGATCATCTGAAGAAGATGCAAACAGAACTGAAGTCCACCTACCCAGCATCTCACATTTGCTAAAAAAACATAAGCCCCTCACTGTGGGTTAAAAGTCATTATTCTGGACAGAAAAAATAACTAATTGTGATTAAAGGTGTCATCTCCTACACCCACATCTACAAAAGTGTGAATAAAAGGCTTTGCACAATAAACAATAGTTTATTAACTTTTCTAAGCATATAGAAATCAGACTTCCTTACTTAATACTTCTGTTTTGTGCATGTTTGATTAAATACATTATTTTCTTTCTTGGATCATTAGGATTCCAAGTAGAGTATCATACTGGATCCCAATTATGTTTTACTAGAATTCCTCAGAGAGGTGTACGGGAAACCTTCAAATCACTAGGTATGTCACCTAGAGCCAATCTCAATGCTTGGTGCAAGCCCAAATTAGTTCACGCCCTGCTCCCTAAAATAACATAAACATTTAAATGGCCAGGTAAATGACAATCGATAGTTTATCATTAGTATTGATTCTAAAAATGAAAGAATCAATATTTCATTATGGATCCACTCATCCTTAGTTGTCGCGCAATACCCATGCTGGGCTTGATCTTCGCGGATATAACGATGCAGCTGATTCCCTTGGTTCAGTTGGTACAGCCGTCTTATTTGTTATACAGTAAGCTCTATTTATCCAGCACAGTATTGTTCTCTATATCAATATTGATGATACTTCCATTCCTGAGTATGTGGGAATAATATTCACCTCCAACTGAACAGAGCTTCATGAACAAAACAATTCCATCTATCCATCCATCCATCCATCCATCCATTTTCTGAAACCGATTGACCTTTTCAGGGTCATGGGACATAACAATTCAAAAACCTAAATCTATTAAATACACCAAAAATAACGTAAAATAAAAAAATAATATATAATAAAGAAGCCATTTCTAAAATAAATAAATAAATAAATAAATAAAACTGTAAATTTCTCTAAACCCCACCGATGATTTTGGATCATTACATATCCTGGTGGATGGATGTCTACATGCATTCGTGGACTTGGTTGGCTTAGACCTCTCCACTAATTTCCACAGCATAATGAACAGAGGCTATAAAGGGACATAAAGTGACACTTGAGAAACATCGCACAACCTTGAATTCCTGCCATCCTGCTTAACGAGCACATTTTCTTGATAATAGTTTTGTCAGCTTAGCACTTTGGAGAAGGCGGATTGCACTCGGTCACTGGGCATCCCGTCAGGCGTGATGAAAATGTACCTGAGGACTGGCACCGCTGAGGCGCTAATGAATCTTTAAAAAGACAATAAGTGATATATCTTGCCCAGCTGTAAATTTCTCTTGCAGAAGACTATATTTAAATGCTATATGAACGAATATAACCTTATGTTCAATATATATTTCTTTCTTTCTATAGTTCTTTCTTGAACTAAAAAGAATTAAATGTAAATCTCAAGTACCCCCCATGTTAGTATATCACAGCACAACTAATCCTCATCCCTATATGTTCCGCATACATGTTAAATGTGTGAAACTGGTTGTAACCAGTCCTGAGACAGGTGGGGCAAGTCCTAGACTTGGATCATTCAGGAATGATCCCTGGGGGTTTTCCTGGCACGGACCAGCGGCCTTGGATGGGGGACAGCTCTCCAGTGCTCGCTGCAAGCAGGTCACAAGGCACCAATCGCATCAGCCCTGTCTCTCCGGTCCTGCCTCTTTCATCAGCCATGTGTGCATGTGTATGTTTTCCAATGAGAACAAGAGTGTGTAGCAAATGGAGTGAAAGGTTTTAAACTGAGCCCAATCAATCATTCTTAAAAAAATTGGGTTTTTATTTGTTTACAATATACCGGAGGGCAGTGTGTGACTCAGCTGGTTGGGATAGCTGCTGCTTTAGAAAAAAGCATTTGTTAAAAAAGTAAAATGTAAATTTATTCCTACTGTCATTATCCTACGTACATATTACAAAAGGACTTGTGCAAGGAATAGCATTAGCTGCTTATACGGAAGCTCCTTGGCTTACGATGGGGCTATGTTCAGATGAACCTATCGTAACTTGATAATATTGTCAAATATGAATATCATATTATATGACACACATGGGCTTTGGAAAATTTGGTTAAACACAGAAAAAAACACATTGCATGACATGTAGTTAAACTCTGTATGAGACGTTTAAGCTTGCGATAGCTACAGACCAAGGGTGTAACTTTGGTTTGAACATTGGGGGGGTTGAGGTCCTCACCCATTTAGGGGGACACATGATTATTGGGGGGGTTGTATTAGCTGGATCTGATTATTGGGGGGGTCATGACCCCCCTAACCCCCCCGGAAATTACGCCCCTGCTACAGACACTGGACACGAGGTTGGGTGGATGCTTCCATTGCCCAGCATCAGTAGAGTATCGTATAGCATATCATTATCATATCATCAGGAGCAAATCAAAATTCAAAATTTCGTTACTACTGTATGTGCACCACTATTACACAGTCAAAATATCGCGAGTTGAGCCATCGAGGAAGTGAGGAGCATCTGTACTTCAATGGAGTAAAACTGTGGAAATGGAAACTCTTTTCTGCTATATACTTTCCTAATAAAATAGAATTACAGTGTGCAAGCTCACCCAA
The DNA here is from genome assembly GCA_026780765.1 of Petrocephalus schoutedeni. Taxonomy (NCBI): domain Eukaryota; kingdom Metazoa; phylum Chordata; class Actinopteri; order Osteoglossiformes; family Mormyridae; genus Petrocephalus; species Petrocephalus schoutedeni. The sequence goes on along the minus strand of JAODKL010000040.1, from coordinate 10,798,702 downwards.
TCAGCCTACATCAACAAGTCCCGGTCAGCAAGAATGTCAGCTTCGTCATTCTGTTAGCAGCCTGGAATTTACTCTTTATCCAGCCCATCTTTCCCTCTTCTCATGTCCCAGTGCACCCAATATGATGCTGCCCACACCGGAAAGTTCTGGAAACGTTCCAATAAACAGCTATGCAATTAGGGTTTCAGCGACCAAACTCAATGTAAGTATCAGGCCAGTGTAAGGAACACACTATACAGGCTGGTAGGCCACTATAGGGCTTCAAAACACCTTCGCCCAGGGAGAGAGATTTTGTATCAGAAATCCCCAGACAGCTTGTGTTTGAGAGGAAACCCGAGTGAACGCAGGGAGAAACCATGCAAATTCTGCACACACAGAACCAGGGCATGGATCCAAGCCCACATTCCAGGAGTCGTGAAACAAACAAAACCCACTGAGCCAACTGGCCACAACGACCCAACAGCGTTCGATCTGTAAGCACAGCAAAAATAGGCTACCCCACTCTACAGTGACTCTATACAAACTATAATCAATACTTCATTTTATTTAGCAATTTGACTCTGTTATTTCTTACTAATCTATAATCTATACTATTTTACCCTGATGTACTTCTAATTAAATTTAATTTAGTACCTTTTGATGCAACACATTTGCAATAAAGATAAAAATGACTATACATCTATATTTGTCCATATAACTATATGAGAAATGACAATGTATTAGTCCATATAATAACTATTTTCATCTGCTTTTTACCTGTGAGTATTATAAATGCTCAATGACCAAGTGGAAACAAACCCATAAGCAAGGGTTATACAGCCATTCCACATTCCACCTTCAGTCACTATCTGTTTGGTGGGCCTGAGACAATTTATTGACAATTTATCTTCTGTGCCACCAGGGTACTATTAACTGACAAATATCTTTGCAGCAGATAAAAAAAGACTGGATGCAATTGATTTTTCCACCCCCAGCAAAGCCAGTAGTATCAGCCTTGTCTTCTAATGAATTTACGAGACCAAGCTCATGTCAAAAGAATTTAGCAACTACAGTAAGGAAATGCTACAGTGTTTCAAAGCTGGACCAAGACACAATGAACTATAGTCCTCTCTGGCTCGTTGCACTAAAAATGGGCCAGAACTGTCTGACCTTATTTCCACCATGTACCTATCCTGATTCTCCTTGCACCACTGGACCAAAACGGATATTTCCAAGTGAGGAAAATTCACTGGCCATTCAATGGTCTAAGTGCATGTACACAATAAAGGCCATCTCCAGCAACCAAATCATTGTATCTGCCCTGCATATGCAGCACAAGGCCACAATTAAAGTTTTGCGGATCTGATGGACTGTACTGGTGTCACAGTGAATTGGCATATGGCCATTTAATATAAGGCTGAGGTATTCAGGAGCGTTGAAGGCAGCAGAACATCACATATGGTTACTGGAACAGATTTTGATATGACTGATGAACAAGCTCATATTTTATGTGAACTATACAGTACATACAGTCAAAAATAGGTAAGATGTGTACCTGGCTTGGAATCAAATTAAACAGCTTAAGGCAAAATACAAAACCCATTTGTTTATTCACTTCCAAAGTGCTAACATTTTAGCTGTTGAAAACAAATAACACCCAACATTATTACACCGTTTTTTTTTTTTTGGATGAAGTTGAATCCTAAAAGAAAAATGACCGCGTGGAGAGCGAATAACACTTCTGTGAGAAACGAAAATCTATTCACTTCGCAGCATCGATTCCATTAGTTAGAGTAAAATTCAAACTGAAAGCAATCTAGGGTTCCTTTATCAGTAATAAAAGAACAAAATGATGAGCACCACTAACTTAATTTGTTATCGAGATTGAAAAGAGTGAATGCACATGTGCAAGCTAGCTGCTCAAAACAACTATATATGGGGGATGAAGTTCAGCAATTTAGTATTTGTTGATATCACAACATGAATAAGTCTATTAAAATGAAATGGTCTCTTCCTTTGCAAAATATATATTTTTTCAGTATAAGAGTAAGCTGCTATGAATGAAAAAAATAACTGTTATTTACCAGTAAACCTTGACATATGGAATAATGTTCAAACCTCACTATTTTTATAATTATTTAAGCAGGACAGATTGTACAATCAATTAAAGTACTATAAATCAGTACAATCTAAAATACTATAAATGTGTTTTTAGGCTAAGTTTTTGTTATATTCAGAGGAGAAACTGGTAGCTAGCCACTGACAATAGCATTGAGAACATTGTGGAGCAAATACGTTGAAAACTAAACCATAACTGAACTGAAAACTATGACCATAACAAACAAACATACCAAAAAGCCAATCCGTTTCATATTTAGTATAACAAGGGCAGAATTCCTCCACCATTCCATTGAAAGGCTCTCTTGAAACCATTTTGTCAGAAAGAAAAAAAAGACTTTTAAAAACCCCACCCCCACAAATGTGGTATCATTGGAAAGCCCAGGATGTCCCCTTTAGTGTACAACAGGAATAAGTAAGTTTCCTTAAATCAGTGAAAAGATATATGCAAAAAGAAAATGTCCACTACAATGGACATAAATGAATGGGTGGGGTCTCAGGAGGATATAAGCATGCAAAAAAGCACAAAGCCACCAGCAGCATGGATTCTACATTCTCCATTTGAAAGAATCTAACTGGACAACATTTTCCTGCTGGTCATGGTCCAAAGACACAAACACAGCGACGTGATTTTACGAGATTAGTTTTGTGACTGGGTTGCTCATGTGCAGATAATGAACCGACAAGCCAACTCAATGCACATCGTTTTCGATGAATGGGCTGTCTCGGACACTTAAAGAGACCCCGGCCTGTGTGTCCTCCAACAGTATACAGATCATAAAACATTACCTCTGCAATCAGGGAAAATGAGTGAAAATATCAAACTATACATTTCGATGACACATTCTCGAGCAAGATTTTGGTTCTGTCCCAAAATTAATGATAAACTTTATGATGGTTTCTAATAGGCACACAAAAATCATACAATTTAGACAAACACCCATTTTAAGGTAAGAAAATTAGAAGGGTCAACAAGTATGTCTCAATTATGTTTATTCACTGCAATACTGCTTTACTGCTTTATGTGAGAGAGGGAGTTGTTAAAGGACGTGTTTTTTTGCTCACCAGAAGCAGGGGTCACCGATTTCATAACAACAGCCTCTAGCATATGCTGTAATGATCTGCTGAGGCGATTTTACTGTATAAATAGTGTTTTGCCTGTAGGGCACTGGGTCATACCACTGTAATATTTTGTTACATCACAATAATGATTTTGGCTTGAGGGTAGAAATGTGATATGAAACCAATGGACAGTTCAATAAATAAAGCGACAAATCTCAAAATGTTTAATATGTATCCCATTTTGCTATATAAATGAATACATTATTTAAGCCTAGAAACCACTGTCCTGTTGAAAGATGAACTTACTCCCAAGCTGAAGTTTTTTGGCAGACTGAAACCAGTTGACTTGCAGGATTTCCCTGTGTTGTGCACCATCCATTCTTCCTTCTATTCTAACACGATGCCCAGGCCTGTGGAGGAGAAGTAGCCCCACAGCATGAGGTATGGTGTTTTTGGCGGTGTAGGCAGTGTAAGATACTTGCACTCCCTTTTAGTCTCATCTGACCAAACAAAAACTGTTCCCTACATCACAACTGTGTTTCCCTTGGTTATTTGTGAGAAATTACTTATTGTGCACCACCTTCCCATAAAAGCTACTGTTACGGAGAGCTCTTGATATGTTTGACTGGTGCACATTTACTGGGTTCTTGGCTACAGAACTCTGTAGTTACTCCTTGTTTAATTTGAGATTTTAGAGGCATGGCCTTTTCTGGTCAGTGTCTGAGTGATATGACATACAGTATCTTCACCTTCCAGCAAACCAACAATGCCCACTGGAACAATCAAACACTTGGATATAGTTTTCTACCCTTTTGTAGTTCTTTATTTTCCACAGCTACAACTGGGTGATATCGTCTAACTTGCACTCCCCTGCCCACCAACCACAGAAGCATGTTTATTCCCCAACAATAAATACTGCCCATCGGGGGTAGCCCATGATAAACTTTGTCAAGCTGGGAATCTAGGAAATGTGTACGAAAATACAGGACAAACCACACATATTTTTTGGATCAATACAAGATACAGAATTTATTTTTCAGTACTGGACTGTCTGTGCAACACAACAGACAAGCTTTTAAAACTAGTTAATATCTTAGCTCATCTAAACATGGTTAGTGTGTTAATTTTTTTATATCACTTTTTGGCTGTAGCATGTGAAGGCGCTCCCTTGCGTAAATGAAAGGAGCTGCAAAGAAGGAATTCATAGCTAGGCTATCAGAGCTGTTGGCAATTTCCTTATCTTGAAAGGGAATTAACAGTGGTAAGCACTTGTTTTGTTTGATCATCCACATAAGTTGGGAAGCTTGAAATTCCCGCCAGGAAGTTGCACTTGAACAGCTGATAATCTAGCTATTGACTGGAAGGTAGAAGTTGATAATATGGCAACTTACAAGACTGGCGAACACCTATTACTGCAATGGGCATTTCTTGTAAAGTGCTGTGCTGCGATAGCTATTCTTGCGTTATCTTGCTTTGTTTGTAGCTTAAGCCGACTTCCCTGACAAAGGCGATAATCGCTGGATGGTCGGTCAGATATTGATACAGGGTTACTTGTCTGATATCATCAATCATGCCATCAGCCCTACTTCAGATTCAAACCTGAATAATGACCTCTTTAGTAAGGTTTTTTTCAGAAAATGTGGCTGTTATTTTAATGGTAGAGGCCAATTTCAAGGCAATTCCATCCTCATTAGAGCAATTCGTTTTCCGCTTGTGTACACAGGGAATGAATGCGTATGCAAAAAGCATATTTTAGCTTACATTTCTTAGGGAATATCTAATGTAAAACAATGTCACATTAGGTTAGTTAATTTGTCATGTGCCTGTGAGTTGGCGTGCACAGGGTTTTATGACCCTACAATTGGGAGGGAACTGAGAGACACTGAGAGAGACGTCACATAACATCACAATTGTTTGTCTTCTGAAGGCTATGAAAGTGATGCCATTTTGTGGAAAATGATTGCTATTGATTCTAGTTACAGAGCACTTCCCAAGTGGACAGCAGCAACAACACTGCCGCTCAATATGGTACTCGTGACCGTCTGGCCTGGAGTTCTAAAACTGGGCTACTGAACCACAAGCTTCCTGTTGATTGGGGGTCCTACCGGCCACGTGAAGCTGAACAGTCCTCCTGAAACTGTCCCAAGTGGCACAGTCCCAAATGGCAACATCCCTGACCAAGAGGGAGCTCTGGAGGATTCAATATATATATATATATATATATTTTTTTTTTTTTTGCACAGTGGGTCCGTCCTGCCTGCGGGCACCAGGAAGCAGGTTCTGGCGAAAAGCCGAAAGCTGTGTAATCCAACGGATATGTGGAGCAGAGGGTGATGTGGGACGCTTGTTCCCAGTGTCTGGGTTACGGAGATAAGACTTTATAATGGGCACAGAGCAGAGACTGAAGTGGTTTCGCCTTATTGCCAAGCAGTCAGCTGTATACAATCTGTAGCCGCTCATGTCCACGGCCTGCTAAACAATCACATTAACGCGAAGGGTCAAAACTGTGCGGTGGACATTTTGGCATTTGTTTGGGCATTATGCTAGTATCTTGCAGCTGGAGCGGTGCGGCAATAATCCAACCGCGCGCAACGTTGATAACCGTGGTGGGGGGAGGCCGGCCGAGACAAGGACACACCGTCTGCTGGGGGAGATGCAGAGAGACTCGGCGCCATTGCAGAAGACGCTCAAAAGACTACACAGCTTGAGGTTCATTATTTATTATCAGCATTCAGACCCACAGACTGATGTTGGGTTAACATCAAAAAAGAAGAGCAGGAAAATAGCCATACATTTTACATTGTATCTGGGCTAAATTAAAAACTCAATTGAGGTAAGACTTGCACAAAGACTCCTTAAGGCATCATTTGGCCCCTCTAAATAATACATTCAATAGTGTAACATTTTGCCATGCCAAACATCTGCTGAATAACAATGCAGGCCATGCCTTTCAACGCCCTCCACCGAAAAAGCTCCCTTCAAATGTCAAGAGACAATTAAAAGGGAAACTGCTTCTTCTTCAGAGCTGCTCTCTGTTTGGAGCAATAATTCATTCAGAACTGAGAAAATGAACCGTCCCCAGAGATCCAGGGCACTACAAAGGGAGAAGTGTGTTTACTGACTATTGTTCTCCAACAAGGCGGGTTCATTTCCACTTACTCAGACTCAACAAATAAAACCTCATGTATTACAGGCACTGGACAGGAACCACAATGTTCCTTTTCAGTGTTTCCTGCATTTTTCTTACACAACACTTGGAAATATAAGCCTCAAAATTAGCTAGGGTAAAGAAGGCAGGGAATCCTGACAAGTATAACTGCTACAGGAGAAGGTGACCCGTTCATCTGGTTAACCTGTGTTGAAGGTCAGCTTAGTCATGTGGAGTCCTTCACGCAAATATCGTGTGTGTTGGTATTAATTAAAAACCCACCTGGCATGCCTAACCTAGGTTTTACCCTTAGTGAGGAATTTTCAGTTTAGCATCAGTAATGTGTTTTGCTCAGTCTTTAAGCAAGTCTCTGAATGGCATGACCAGAGGTAGTATCTTAATAATAATTATTATTTTTATTATAAATGAAATCTAACAAAACCTACTCATTATGATACAATAAACTCAGACAGAGCATTTGGTTAGAAACACCAAGATGACATTGGCAATTCCTCCAAAAACAATTCTGTGGCTAACCCTACAGCACGTAAAACTAGGCAGAAAGCTTTCATATCAAATGCTCCTTACCTTTGTCCCAAAAGGATACTACTTATGCTCCACAGATCACATGAATAGTACTTTACACAGCAGAGGAACCGTTAATCTGTCATACATAGTACATAATCCTAGTCTCATAACTCTGGATGGGATGCAGATGAGATGCAGTTTATAATGACCTGTTCTGCATTGCATATTGCCCCTGTTTGCCATCTCTGTTTACCCACCTCATCTGCCCTTCTTACAATGATAATTTTTCAGCGAATCTGTCACGCTTACCTATTGTTATTAGTGCCTTTCCTGGATTGTGCATTGTTCTGTCACTCAGACACGAGATGTGAGATTTCGATGCCATGAGGATCTTTCGCATGTCAACATCTGTCATCCGCGAATGGAGGAGATATCTTGCAACTGACAAAACATTCTGGGTTATGAAAGGATTTTAAAAACAGGAGCTGTGACCCAAGAATAGGTGAAAGAGGCAACAAACATGCCTGTTCCCATGATATCTACACTAGCATTTGACAGTGTAAATGGCTTCAGGAAGGCATGGAGCAGCCTGAGTACCTGAGAGAGCAGCGCATGGCATCAGGAAGGCATGGAGCAGCCTGAGTACCTGAGAGAGCAGCGCGTGGCATCAGGAGGGCATGGAGCAGCCTGAGTACCTGAGAG
>JAODKL010000040.1:10755447-10780937 GCA_026780765.1 Petrocephalus schoutedeni | reverse complement strand
CGCGCAGACGCACACCCAGGCCCCACGCCCCCCCAGTTTAATTACCCCCGGCAGGAGTACCCATCAATTCTTTAGTCACACCAACAGTTAATTAAAGGCTGAGTTTATCACAGGAACCAAAGTCTGCCCAGATGTTTTAACATTTAACCTCCTGCATGACAAATTCATTATTCATCATCACACCTGCATTATAGTCTTCTACATTCCTTTATGTGCACTAGGGCTGCAACAACAAATCGATTAAATCGATAAAAATCGATTACTAAAAGAGTTGCCAACGAATTTCATAATCGATTCGTTGTGTCGCGCGACACGGAGACATTTGATTATTTAAAAAAAACTTTAGTTGAGCGCGGATCGGATTGAACACACTCAGTCTCTCTCGCGCACTGATGCTAGCAGAGTTCGGCGCCTCATAGACAGGACGGAGCAAAAATATTTAAAAAAATGAGCAGAGGTAGAAGAAAGATACATGGCGGGGGCAGAGAAATCCGTGCGACCCAAGGTGTGGGAGCATTTCACACTCAATAAACAGAAAAAGTGTGTTAACTGCAAAATATGCAAAAGCGACATGGCATAGCACGGGAGCACCAGGTGGTATTTTCCAAAAAGAATTAAACAAAAGAAACATGACATAGGCGGAGAAAACGGTCCGACCGAAGTCGTCAAAAGTGTGGGGGCACTACACATTACAAAAATGTGAGAAATGGTGTGTGAGTGTGTGTTTTACTCTTATTTCAGTTTAATGTTGTTTTTGTATAGCACTTAGTCAGTTAAAGCTGTGTTTAAATGTGTTGCTTTAATAAACTTTACTTTGACATAAGGTCAGAGTGAAGGTGCTGCAGTGTGACGGATGAGCCCGTCAGGAGCGGCGTGCGCGGTCAGGCTCGCAAACACACACACGCGCACACAATCCCACATATACGCCCAGCCGCGCACACGATCGCACATACATGCGCACACATACATACGCACCCGCGCACAAGATCGCACATACACACGCATACCCCGTCTGCCGAAACGAAACCTATTCCCCAACCCATTCTCTGTTTGCCCTGTTCTTATTTCAATGGCGAAATGTATTGTTAGGTAGCCAAGGGTGCACGCTTGCCTGCCCAGGCAATCCCATCTTTCACCTTGTGAGTGAGGTAGGATGAATTGCATTTAGACAGGGATGAAAGTAACTGCGTCTGTGAGTATATGTGATAGTGCCATGCAAGATCACTTCTGTGTATTGCTGTGTATTAATCAATAAAATAATCGACAGATTAATCGATTGTCAAAATTATCGTTAGTTGCAGCCCTAATGCGCGCAGACCTTTTGGAAAGGAACAGGGCTTGGACTCCTCATGGGACCTTGGAGCAATTATAAAATCTGTGCATTGGTCAGCCTGGTCTGGGCACTGATTGCCAACAGTAACTGTTCCTACATTCAGTATCAGAATGTCACAGACAACTTAACTGGATAAACCAGCACGGAGATGTGAAATTGGCATCATATACAGTAGGAACCTCCACAGGTCATACCGATCACACGTTGGTGCACGCTGGTAAAGGCAGTGAGTGGGTTTCAACCATCTGCATTGGGTTCATGTTGTGGTGATGTCATGCAATTTTAAATTAAGAGAAATTAATAAAACCTGATGAAATGATTAAACAGTATTTAAAAGACCAAAAATGGGGAACAATTATAAGACAATGGCTGTGATGACTGCTGAGTTTCGTTACAGTACATACACATTAAACAGGACTATCTTACAACTGAAAGTAATTAAATGTGTCCCCTTCCATCCTGTCCAGGGTTAGTACCATCAGGTGCCCCATGTTTCCCGGGGATACGCTCCAGCATCACCATATCCCAATACTGTATCAGTCGATATAGACATTGTGGGTGGATCGATGGATATGTTCTATATTATACAGAAGTCTTACTGTTGGGGACATTTGATGTTGTAAGCACTTTCCAAAGGGTCTGAGAAATGCAATACCAAGGCTCTCCAGGGAACATGAAAAATAATTTTGTAGAGTATGAAGACAATCTGCAGTGATTTAACTAAAAAAAGTGAGAATGAGGGCAATACTGTCTGTCACAAATACACATGACAGATGAAGTTTTTTAACAGTTTCTATTTTTCCTCAGATGTGCAGTACAAGTACAAGACATACAAGTGCAGTAATATTTTTTATGTTCTATACCTGTAACATGATACATTTCTGTGCCTTATGAATTTAGTCATGCTGAATCATCCATTTTCTTTGTGGACATTCCACAAAAGCCACAATCTACACTCTGCCCTGGCCACCACTCATGTGATTAAATCTCCCCAGGAAGTCCTGCTATCTTTTTCAATAAAGGACGTGAACAATGCAGTGCAGTGCTAGTCAATTTAAACATTTTGGGGCCAGATGTCTCATTACTCAAGGGCTTTGGGTGTTGGGTGACAAAGGTGCCCAAATTAGTCGTGATCTATGACTACAGTGTGTGCTTTCTTAAGCCTTTAAACATTAACATCATCGGAAAAAAGTTATTCACCTGAACTTTGTAAAGGCAGTGAATCTTTTTTCCCTTCAAGTCTGTTTTGATGTTCCGGTTAAATCTCAGTTGGATGTGACACAAAGAGAACTACAAAACCTTGCAGTCTTCTGATGTTTTGGTGGATGACCTCCACCAAGAGGCAACACTGTACTTCAAACACCAATAGGCTTGCTAAAAATACTCAGTGTATACTAAACTTCCTAAAAGGGTGCGTATGACTGCACACTCCAAACATTTAAGGTATCTTACAATGTTGCAAAACAAAACATAGACATACTCTCAATTATTATTCAGCTGATACTTTTATCCAGACCAGCTTTACTTCCTCATCTGTCTGCATGCCTGCAGAAACTCAGCTTAATCACCTGGCTCAGGAACAGCATATTAAAGTCATTAAAACTGATGCACAAGATGGAATGTTTTTCTTGCAATGTAGTGCTTTCATTGAAATCTGAATCGCAGTATCATCCAGGTCCTCACAATCTAGAAACACATACAAAATTAAAATCTGACAATTCTAATACTAATATAAATTTATCCATAAGAAAATAAGAGAAATAAAATTTTAAAAAGTTGACTTCTACAATAATAATAATAATAATAATAATAAGGTTAGAAAGTACTTCTCTGCTAGACTAGCAACATGAACAAATCACATTTTTTGATTTCATCATTTATATTTTATGAGTCTACAGTAGGAAGGTACAGTCGGTAGATGTGGTCATTTCCTTAATACTGATCTACTGTCAACACAAATCTGGTCAAACTATGCAAATGTTTAGAGGGATAAAGGACATTCATTATTTATTGCAACTACAAAAATTCTAGTACCAGGTATCCTTCACACAGAATAAGACCAATTCAACATAAAGAGACAGTCTGTTCAATTATACCACCTCACAATGCATTTTAAAATACCAATTCAATGCTTTTTAGTCAAAAAACATCCACTACACTTCATCAGGTCAAACTATCGTAACCATATATTGATCCATACTGTGTGTAAGCTGTGTGTAAACATACTGATAAGTTAAGTTACCTGTAACAACATCATTAAGGCATCAGCTGCAGGGTTATTTTATTTTTTGCTAGTTTTTACTCTTTTCTCTTCTAATGTGCTGTTTTGTTTAATTTCAGTCAATTTGATTTAGCTGAAATGTGTCTAGTTACCTTGATTACTGTTCTACTTTCCGACCTAACAGGAATGCTTTTACATTGGCATTGTTCCTTCCCTTCTACGAGCCTGCATTCTCTTCTAAATATGCACAACATTCTGGCATTGTAATTGTTCATAAATGCTACACACTACACTCCCTGTGAGTAGAACCTTTTAGTTTTCACCAACAGTCATAACCTAGTCGTGTATAATCCACAGTGTGAGTTCTGCTGTGAAAATGAAGTTATGATTCCTGGTATCAGCAAGACTCTTGCGCCAAAATAGCTTCCAGAGTAGTTTGTTTAAATTAAGAACATGCATTGGTGCACACTTACTACTCGACTATTATACAAACTGTCACATAACTCATCACTTCAAAAAAGTAATGAACTGTACACATGTCTCCTGCAATCACAGTTTAATCAATACACCGAAGCCCTGGCTATAGCTAAGAATGCTAATTGTCTCACTGACCCAAAAGTCACTGCTGTTTCAAGTGCCCTTTATAAAAGTGTGAGGCAGTCAGCTATAGGAGCGAATTTGTGGGTTGCGACCCACAGATGCAGCACAGCAATAAACCTCTGCAGGATGCACCCTGTGGCTATATTTTGGTATGTGTGGGTTTGTATGTGCCCAAATGTCTCTCACTGCGGCAAAACCTGTTACTTCTTAGCTTGTAGGGACTTTTTTCTGGGCCCCACAATATAAGCCTCAATTTTGTAAAAAATAATTAACCCATTTAATCCCATTGACAACAATTGTTACTAACATAACCAACATGAAATTAAAAAAACGCATACATATTATGTTAGGGAGGTCTAAGGAATGAAATACATGCACTTACTTTGTAGGGAAAAAATTTTGGTTAAATGCAATCAAAAAAACTAAAAAAGTCAATAGTGTTGTATTTTGCTGCTGATTACTTATGGTTAAGGTTGGGGTTGGGTAGGATTATCAGTTAGGATTAGGGTTTTGCCGCTAGAAATGAATGTAAAATCCCCAGAATGATGAGAATATATGCACTGTGTATTTATGTGTCCTTATAGCATTAGGTTTGGTCAGGGTTTTAAGTTAATTTTGATAATATTCTTGTGTCTCACTTTGTACTATTAGGAAAGCATGGCTGAACCTCAACAATTCAGTACTGAACCCAAAGCGTGCTTGGAAAAGACACTTGCTCTGCGCACCGAGAGCAGATAAAGAAAAAGAAAAAGGGACTGAGCCTCAGCTGCAGCCTTTTTCAGCCTGATTATCATGGAAGATTAGCCGGATCAGCTACAAACACGAAAACATGACGAGAAAGTAGCTCTCTGTGCTGCAGGCCACAGGCGAGATGCCAACCTGGGTAAAATTCACCAGTAACAAAGGGGAGGGCTCACGTTGCCTCGTAATCAGTTCTGCCTTTGCTTAAAAATGTTGACAAATACATCAAGCTATCGCCTGACTGCCAGGGGGAGGGAAATACGACGCCACATTAGCAATAGCATGCCGGGTTCATGAGGTCTAAACAACGTCCCATATGATTTCATGCACATGTGCCACTATGCAGATGCTGGTATCAGGCGGATAGCTTAGATGCTCCCGTCCCAGTGGAGATTCCTCCATGCTCTCTAAGCTGCAGCTGCTGGCTGACGTCCTGCTCCTTTTACCCTCCAGAACCTCTCCAGGAGTCTCTCTAGAGCAGGAGCAGGCGGCCGAGCAGGAAATCTGCCCATTCAGTGAAAAGAAGCTCTCACACACGATTTAAATGCTAGGTTTGACATAAAATTAAGGCTGTCACCTCTCCTCCAAGAGGGCGAGCTCATGCCAGGCAGGGGTTAAGTGGATCTTATAACTGATACTAGTGGTTATTCACAGAGGATTTTTATTCTCTGGCGTGTGTGGAAACTGATGCCAAAAAGGTCATTCACCAAACATTACCAGAGAGGTAATTAAAAAGGTATTATATAGTCATTAATGCAAGTACTTTGCTATTATTAGCAGCAGTTTGTTGCAAAAACACCCTTCAGGTATATGCATATCATTAATAAAATACCAGTCATGCACATTTCTCAGGTACAGCACAAAAAGCCAAGAATCAGCAACGTGTAACAAGCTACACTGAGCCACAAGAGGAGTCCGGGATATTCTATTACCCACAGGTACATTTTTACATTTTTTAGTCTATAAGACTAAAAGTACTCTCCAAAAGACATGCCACAAGACGATGACAGATGACAAGCCAGGAGCGTCAAGTAAGTGATGAGAACAATAACGTGTCTCTCTAGGTGTAATTCACATGGGCGGGTTGAGGTGAGCACCCCTCCCCAATACTAAGGGTCTGCATCCCGTACCTTAAGCAGACGAACGGAGGGCAGGAAGGCAGCATGGCAGAGTTTCCGGATGGTCCAATTTAGGGGACGCGGGGCATCCAGTTGATTCATGTCCCCTTAGTTGTTCCCCCCAGCGAGACGATCCCACATCCACACGAGCTCTCCTGGGGGTGACGAAAATCTCTCCAGTTGGAATCCAATCAGGGCTCGAATCATGACCGCCCGCCAGCCAACCCCCCAAAACTAACCTGACCTCAAAACCCCCCCACCCTGCTGCCCTGCGATCCCTATGCTCCTCTCCTGTGCCACCCCCCCCCCCCACTTCTTCTCAGAGGCCCAGTCCAACTAGTTGAAAAGGGTCCGGTGCTTGGCGCAGAGTGAGCCGGCGTCGGGAACGCATCCAGATCCACTTGCGACGGCAAGGCGGCCCCACTCGGAGAGGACGGAGCGAAGCTCATGCATACCAAACAAATGCAGGCTGACTGAGAGCGAAGGAGTAGCAGGGAGCGCTCCGCTGTCTCAAAGACGAGCAAGAGAGCGGGCGGACGAGCGAGGGAGGGGGAGAGAGAGAGAGAGAGAGAGAGAATGGGAATGGAGAAGAGCAAAGGAAAGCCTAGTTCACTGCAGCAGCTTGCGGAAAAGGGCTTTTACACACCTCAGGCTGTAGGTCTCTAGGTCACGGCTGATGAAGTGGCCGGATGCTGCCCGTTACACCCCATCAGTCTTTGCAATTTATATATTTTTCCCCTCTTATCTGAAAAAGACATCTTTTAAAATTCAACTATATGCGCATGAGGGAGAATTCAACGCGTCTCTCCAGCAGTGGTGATGTAGCCCGTGTGGATCCTCCCTACAGTAACTAGTCAATTGCTAATTGCCCTGACTACTCAAGTTACAATTACAGCAAACTGTCGCTCTTGTTCCAGTTTTTGAGAAATCCTTAGTGAATTTAATGTAAAAAAAAAATGTATTTCATTTGAACAACTCAAACTGAAATATATAAATGTGCCATATATGTAAGCAATCAAACACGTGGTGAAATCCCCTGCAGCATCAGGGATACCAAGCGCTGTGTGTATTTGGCTAAATTATTCGTCAGTTAAGATTTGACAGGTTGGATACATTAATAATTTGTTCTACACCTGAATCACATAACAAAATTTTACCTGTAGACCACAAGTCTAGCTTCTGGCATGTTCAGGCACGCAATATAATTTCCCAATAAAATGTTCCAATAGATTAAATAACAAAAAATGGATCTCAAATGAATGGGTGCAATTAGGCTTTGCACTAAAAATTATACTGATATATGCACAAATCTCTTCAACCATAGTAATAACTTGTCAGATACAAAGGCTTTTGATGTTATATAACACATCGTGTGAATATATGCAACCATGGCAACCTCCGCATACTGTACTGTATATTGCCTCTGCACTCTGATCTAACATGTCAATAGAAGAAAATCTTAATTTCAAGGTTAAACACCGACTTGCAACTCTATAACTCCAGATCTGTGCCTCTGTCTGATTCATACTGAATGCACAGACATACACTATGCACACTGCATATATACTGTACATTATAAATAATTCATTGCTTAAGGTTGCATCTTGACAAACACATGCCACTAACTACAATATATCCATCTGGATGGTTATACATATGGATCATTTACACGTAGATTGCAATTCTGGGCAATAGAAAAAAAAAGCATGTCTCTAGTCCATTAACAAAATGTACAGTATTTGCTGAATTGAAGCATGTGCTGACGGGCTGACGTTATGCACACTTCAGCGAGATACGTACCCCCTCCCCCAACATGACTTAACCTGCCAGCGTGATACTTCGACCAACTGTCTGGTTGCAGTGAAGGAAATGGGATAGCCTTCCGCCTTCCAGCTGGGCACTCATACTGAAAGGCAAAGCGCCAGGTTTAAAACAGTAGAGGCAGCTTAGACAGCGGCTGGCAATGCCAGCTGATTACACGGACCCCAAAGAGCATTTCCCAAAAATTCTAATTTTCCCCACAGGACATTTTTATGGAAGTAGGCTACTTTCTGCCATTTTTTATTTAATGGGCAAATCAACTGCCAGATATTATGGACCTTTATGAAACGTCCATTTGTGGCGATAACATGAAGTTTATAGCAAAATATATTCGAATTAACTAACAGCATCCTTATACAGTATGACACCATCACTGCACAGCCCTTAAAAATAAACCTTTATGATATGAGGCTTATTTTCAAATTTTACAAGATTATAATTTTATATGAAAAGTAATAATTAGCAGTATATATTTTATATTGAGAAGCTTTGAAAGACATGAGGTAACAAACCCCTGAACAAATCAGTAGAGGTTTATTGACTCGGGTACACAGTTCGCTTTGAAATTGGCTTTGCAAGCTTATGTTGGGAACATAATAAATTCCATAAAGGTCTGATATACTGGGACCGCCAACACAAATAAAGTCACGCAAATAAAGTCTAGATGGAACTTGAGAAACCTCTGTAACAAAGATAAATGCATTTGTTTTGTTCATAATATATTGTTATTTTGCTGTTAAATTATTTTCTCAGATGGGTGAAATTAGACTGCAAATATGAAGACACCAGGAACAGAATGGAGAAGCAGAACTTGGCTGCTGAGGTACTTACTGATTATGGTATGAAGCAGGACCGAAACCATAATATTTTCTCATGCTTCGGATGTTAATGGAAACCCGAACCTTTGCGGTATAGGTTGATATGGGCAGACAATGAGAGATGGACAGCTGTGAGTGGGTAAACATCTTTATTTGTGTGTCAGGGAGCTACTGATGGAGTAATGGCCTGGAGAAAACCAAGATATGCTGATGTCATACAGAAAATGAGAAAACAACCAATATATCATTGACTGAAACCACAACAGTGGGCAGAGTGGGTGAAAAGTACTCTTTAGGTAAACTGGCTCTGAGATATGACAAGCCATACTCCAATCGTATTTGTTTTCCACCTCCATTGATGACATCTCTGGGGATAACTAACGGCAGAGATCCGGAAAAGAGCAGCTGGAGGAATACAGGAAGAGGCTTGACCTCAGAATCACTAAGAAAGTTCGACCAGGGTGAGGAAGTTATATTAACCAACTCTGGTAACAGATTTACTTCAGAAGTTTGCTAGCTTATAATGGAATAATAAATCAGTATTGCTTAAATGACTACTGGGTTTTAACATCTAAATTGAATATTTAATATTCTAGGAATCCATAACATACTGTATAAAACAACATTAATGAGGCTGTAACATTATAGGTGAACAGTAATTTGGAAACAACTTTCCATTTTTATGGCATGAATCATTAAACCAAGACAGAACAGCATTTTGTGTGTGCATGCTTCATCTATTGATCAGCTTATGCCGCCCTTGTAAACTAGTCTGATATTTCATTTCTGCTCAGCTACCTTTGTTGGGCTATAACTACAGTTTCCTGTCCTTTAGTTCCCATTTGCGATCCCTCAATCTGCACTTTCAGTCCACATTTCTTGCATGGAAATCACTTTTTCTTGACTGCAGACACTAACCAAACCCAAATGGACATTCATTACCACTATGTTAGGTTCGGAACTCCATACTTATGTTGAGAAGAATCCATATCCCTATGATTATGAAGATGAGTATTATTATTTAGTATTGTGATACTTATCTGACTTCTGGCACTCATGTGGAGGGAATATTCTCTTATCTTATATCTGGATCTCCAAGTATCCCACTGGCATGTTCATTCTAGTGATGACCATGTCCATCCATCTAGTCACTTGTTGTCCTCTTTCTCTCTAACCATCTATCTTTCCAAGCATTATGATGGTCTTTAATTGAGGTCTCAAATGTGCCCAGTATAAGACTGTAATTTCGTTACATTTGAGTCCACAGTATTCTAAAAAGTCTTCACCAGCCCTGAATTCCAAGGGTGTCAGGGTACTTCCTGACCTGCTTCTTCAGTGTTTAGCCTTCACATCCCTACAGATTCACAAGAAATATCACATTCTGAACAATTTTGATCTTCATAGACGTATGACATGCATATGACTGCATATGACAGTGCTTTTGAAGATCGTTACTAGATCCTTCATTGCAGCTCTGCCAAGTGCCAGTAAGCAACATATTTCTTGACTACTGGATCCATCTTTGTTGGAGATTGTCTGGGTAGGTAAAAGCTGTATATCTTACAATTTTCACCAATAAGATCATCACATCTACTGTAGCTATAATCCCATATTTTCACTCTGTTCTTTAAATTCCCTTATAAGTGCCTTCAAATCTTTCATTTTCTGTGATATCAAAGTTATTGGTGTTCTCTTTGACCGTTTTTGAGTCCAGAGTCATTTTGGCGTAAATCACGATCAATCACAGATTGAGAACAAACACTACTCTTCAAATTGTGACTTTATGGGACAGCCACTATACACCCCAGAAGGATTTCATTTCAAATGAGACACAAGGAGAGCTGGTGACCTGCAATTTACATTCATGGGACAGCATACTTTCGCAATGGCCCAAGTACAAAAGGAGAGTGTGAGAAAGCTTATGTTCAGAGAGCGTTAAGCCAAAGTCCTGGTGTATTCCTTAAAGCTCCTAATGCTGGAATGCCTCACATATCTGAACTCTTACTCTGAGCACACCCACGCACACAAATACAAAAGGCATATACAGGAAATAATCATAATTAAGTATTAAGTAATAAGTAATCGAGATCTATACAGGGATGAATTTGCAGATGGACATGCAAACTATCAATTTAAAACAATCTATATTCTACATTAATGTGTCAAATTTAAAATATGTTCAACTAATTTTCATCATTTTACTAAAAATGTTTGACAATAAATACTCTGGCCATATACTCCACCTGAGACTTCAGGTGTGTGTCTGTTCATCTTTATTTGTAAACACTACGATGAGTTTTCAGTAATTTATTATATCAAAAAAACAGAAAACAAATATATTATTATGCTACCACCAGATTCCTTTGCTCTGATTTAGAACATCTGGCCGAATAACAGAAGAAAATATAATATGATAATGATTAACTCAGTGTGGCCAGTTACTGCCTTCTTCTACATGACAGATGCCTGGCTGTCTCTCTGATGCCTCACAGAAAGGGTCTTCACCTCTTGGTATAAACTCTTTCGGCAGCCCTGAAATGCTTCTGCAGGTATTCACTGATCAAAATGAAAAGAAAAGTGGGCTTATGCCATGACCTGAATTGATGCTATGAATGAGTAGGTGACATTGTGATGTAAAAAGAACTTCAGGATGACTAGAATGACTATGCAACTCACAAAGAAGTGAGAGCCTTTCGATGATGCAACATACAAAAAAAATAAAAAATCACACTGCTGGATGTACTGCCCACAAAACTACAGCGTGTATGTTTGGGGATACTGTATGTGCTCAACCAATCACCCAGGCTGAAAGATGTCCTCCCACTAAGCAGGAAAGGCGGTGGGTGGGCACCTGGGTGGGTGAGGGATCTCATGCTGTCAGTTCGTGACAGCCATTGGCGCTCGTTTAGGCGCAGCAACAAATGAAGGGTGACTGGAGACCCGTGAGATGCAGGAATTGCTAAAGTGGAACTTCTATCTGGGAAACGGAATCCATAGATGGATGCAAATCAGACACACAGTGTTTACATTCCACTGTAGCGAGTAATACACCACGTAATTGTGGGACTGCCTAGATATCAAGCTTTTAAGCAAATCTAAATATCCAAATCAGTGGCATATTTCATTTTCAGAGACAGAGCAACTATGGTTAGTGATAAAGAATTATGTTGGTTTTTGATTGTGCATAAAGACATAGCTTGGGCATGTGGGTCTGTGTGATCTTTGATCATATAAACAAACATTTAAATCTCTTTGATGTCAGAGAATCTACCATCACCTGATTATAATGATGCCTGTCTCACTGCTTGCATCATTTCCACATCTGTGCATCCTCTTTGCACATCTCCATAAGCTCCCAGCCCCCACCCCACTGCTAATTACCGCTAGAACTAGTGTTTGCTATTTTGTTAAAACTACATTATATTTTATCGTGATATGCATTGGTAGCCCAACATTTATAGGCACATTTAACTGCAGCCTGTGTCTGAGTTTAAGTTATCAGGTGCTTGCAACAGTCAAACCAACACTAGGTGGCACTCCTTGAATGCAAATCTTTCACTGCAGCTTTAAAAGTTAGACACTAGTATCCGCCTTTTCAATTAAAACCACTAGAGGGCTCCCAAAAGCCTTCCAACAGTCATTCTTCCGCAGAAATCAATTACAAAGTGCATCTGTCTTATGGTCATGCAGAGAACATTCCACACTTACAGATGCAGAGAGAACCTAAGAAAAGAAAATGAAAACAAAGAGTGTACGAGCATGAAGGAACAAGAAAAGATCAGTGACTCCATAAAATTGCTTTAACAAGTATGTTTTGCCAAGTAACAAAATTAATTTTCAACTGGGCATGTTATTTTTTGATTGAAGTTTGTCTAATACACACGAGATTATCAATGAAGTTTATTAATGTATAAATAAACGTGCTAAAAAACATGCACAGACATGAAATATATTTAATGCCAAAATTTTGCATTTTAACACAAGTCAAATTTTTTGATAAAAAATTTTATTAATCCAGGACTTTATTCTTAAAATTAGACAATGCTGTCAAGAAAAATAATAGTTGTCTATCTGTATTCGAATGAATAAAAAAATGTAAAATGTTGAAAGAAATGTTAAATACTACATAATAAAAAAGGTGAACAGTACAGTAAAGACCAGTAGTTTCAAAAAACAGTGTGACAAAGAATACAATGAAGGGCAAGGGAAAATTATATGAAATCTTGATTGCAAAGCTTGAATCTATTCATGAAATAAGTGTTAATTCTGTTTTCAGATTTCCATGTAAATTTATTATGGTTATTTAGCTATTTTACTCATGTCATAGATCATTGATATGTCTGCATAAATGCCCTCTACCTATATGCACTAGCATGAAATCAAAATATGCATTGCTAAGCATTTGTCTTATTTTTATGATCATTTAAATTTACAGTTTGAATTTATAAAGGCATCCAATATCTACCTGTTTTCCTTGGTTAGAAAAAGAACTTAATTGTGTCAGAACAGCCTTTTAAACAATTTTCTTGTATATCTTTTAACTGACCAACATCTCCATTTGCAGTTAAAAACCTACTTACTATGCTGGACAGAGTATTTAATGAAACAGTTTTCATTTCTTGGTTACTTGGGTATATTACTATTTTAAGCAGACCATTAATACCAGGAATCCAGGAGGCTTAACTATTTGTAGTTGCAGCCCGTACAATGGTTACTATGGCAATATTTACAATCCTACACGTGGGAGCACATTAAAACCTGGAGCTCATTATAACTGCCATATTGGCACAGCAGTGCAACCCCCATAATGTGAGCCGATTCCAGAACTGAAATCCTGTTGTTTCAAAAATAATCTATTTACATTTGGAGTAAATTACCACTGGTTTAAAACCTATTGGTGAAATAGGAGATAAGGAAATATGGATGTCATATATATACGCCCACATCTGAAATGAATTTTGATTGAGCAGTTGAGTGGATCATGTGAGGTTACTCCTGCAGTTTGCCACCTGGGACCCAAGCCACAGCTTAAGACTCAGGTAGCTGTTCTAACCACTAGACCTGCTGAACCCTCCTTCAAGCTTCCTACATCTTATACCATCTGCTTCACAGCTTTCATGCTCTCGTTCTCTCCCAGGGCTTAGACACGTCTGGATGAGTGGTGAAGAAATATTTGTTTTTGTTTTTATTCTTGTGGGGGGGGGGGGGGAGGCAGAGGTCTTGCAGAAGAGGATTCTGGGCTCTCAGCATGACAGCCAATCTGCAATCTGCTGCCATAAACTTCCCCTAAGCTGATTTGCTGTCCCCAGAGGTGCTGGGTGAGAATGCCAAGACAGTTTCACAAAGCCTTCGATGAAATTAGGCTCACGCTGGTCTTTCATCTATCAGTCAGGCGTCTTCCGCTAGCTGGAGAGATAAACCCTGCAACCCTGTCGGCACTCCCACCCAGAATTTTATAGGAAACTGTATCAACAGAAATAACTGGAGATGTGATGCATATGGTGTGTTGGGGTCATGGCCTTTGTCAGTCTCTCTAAACTTCGCAAAAAATGATTAATGTAACTATTGTACCTGCCAGGCCAAGTGTCAAGTATTATACCAGGCTCCATTCAATGTATCTGTATCTGGTTTCTTTCTGTTATTTTATTGTATAAAAACAGTAATTATTAAGTGTAATCAATGTGAGCTCCTGGCAATCATCTAGGCAGCATTACTAAAGAATGTCTTTCTATCGAGATCTTCAGGCTTTCCAATACCAGCATCAACAGTACCTTCATGAAATGGGAATCAAGTATCAAATACAATAAATGTTGCATACTATTGTAAGACACTGTTATTCATGTTCATTAAAGAGCAATTGATAATAAGGCATTAAATAATGACCAAAAGGAGTGAACCTAATTAAGTCAAAATAAACAATAGTTTAACTTTACAGCAATCAATTGCCAACACCAATGAAGGGTTCTGGTATACATAAATGCACTAGCATTAAATCAAAATATGCATTGATGAGCATTTCATTTTCCACACTAACTGGGTATTTTGCGTCAGTCTTTTTTTTATGATCAAAGATGTCATGGTGAATCGGGACAGATCGTCCTCCATTCTTCTTTGATGGGTCTTTTCCCATTGTACATTTTGAATAGGGCATTTTTGTTATGAGCTGACTGAATCTTTTTCTGGAGTCTGCCTCCATTCTCTAGGGATTTAATCTCATCTGGAGTTGTCCATGCCAAAACCATTCAAGGGAAGTCACTGGACTTCGGACACCGTTAACTTGGCATGAGCTGTCAGTCACCATAGCAACAGGCCAGCTGAAGGTCTTTCTGGAACATTCCAACTTTACACTACATTCCTTCAATTTGCATTTAATTATAGAATTTGTACAAGGTCAATAAAATGCTTTTATGAAATTACTTAAATGTCTATGAAAAATATCATTCTGATGAGTTTCAAAAAACAACGCAAGTGAAAGGGGAAAATGAGTAAGGGAAAATTACACGAAACCTTGACGGCAGAAGAGACAAAGTCAGCTGTGAGGACCCCTCTAATATTACTATTTGTTCAAGAACATGAGGCCACATAGAGAAACTGAATGGTGCCAATGACAGACTTCCTAATAGTGAAGCAGAAGTATATCCAATTTAGGTTCAATCATGTCAATGCTACAGAAAATCCTGCCAAAAGGTATTAAATAAACAGATGTGTAAGACGACATCCTCTTGTCTGTAATAGATATTATATAATGTATAAACCGATTTTACCTAACACCTTCTTCTTTATACAAAACTATGAAAAAAGCTAA
This sequence comes from Petrocephalus schoutedeni, assembly GCA_026780765.1. Taxonomy (NCBI): domain Eukaryota; kingdom Metazoa; phylum Chordata; class Actinopteri; order Osteoglossiformes; family Mormyridae; genus Petrocephalus; species Petrocephalus schoutedeni. Next base: position 10,765,480 of record JAODKL010000040.1, on the reverse strand, counting down.
TCTTGGGTAAGCTAGATGTAGTACATACATGGTGTCATTTAAATGAAGCACAGTTGTGTGTTCAACACTGACTCGCTCACTAGTTATGGAGGAAAGTCATGTGATTATATTTACAAAAACAGATCAAAAACAATACAGCTCAAACTATGGGACATCATCAGTTGGGTGGAATTCTGGGAAAATCTGTCTGCACAAAACACTGGACTTGCAGTGTAACCATAACTGTATTCATCTGACCTGTCCATCAAGTAAGACAAACATTCACAGAACCAAAATCCTAACATTAATAATAATATAGCAACAGGAAGAGAGCAACAATTTACATGTTATATAGAAACAATTAGATTGATGTTAAACTCACACATCACAGGAATTTTAGTACCACAAATGACGTCTAAGTATCAAATAATATCTATCCATTCATCCATATTCCATAATTGCAGTGAGTCTGAAGACACGTTAGAACAGATAGTAACTAAAAGGAATGTAATAAAAGAAAGAAAGAAATGCAAATATGTGAATATTGATTTTGATAAGCCAGTGGACCACTCAGCCCACAAGCATCAGGTTATTGATGCTCTACTTAATATTCATCTAGGAAAACTATGTAAAACTAAACATGAAGAGGATTAGAGTTACACCACATACACAAAGTTCCAGACATATCAAAGATTTATGACAGTAAAATAGCTAAATAACTAGGGATGCACCGATCGATCGACCAGCGATCGGAATTGTCTGATTTTCAGCCTGATGGGCCCGATCTGTGATCGGCCAAGAAAATTGCAGTCAGTGCATCCCTGTAAGTAACCAAATATGGAACTAGATTACAAAAATTTATTATTTCACTTTATTCTATTTGGAGAAACCTGCCTTCCATCCACCTAATACAGTGTTTGAATAAAATAAGGAAAGTCAACAGTGAAAAGTTTGCATGCAAGTATGTAGACATGTCTCGTTCTGAAGACAAAAACTAAGAGGTGGCATATCCTGCTGCACCCATGAATCTGACCACTTGTCTATAGCTATGTGTTGACAAAATACAATGTGCACTACTTAAAATGCAATTCCGTAATTCTAACAGGCAAATGATATCCATTTACTACCAAAATGTACAGTAAGACTGAAATGTTAATGTGTTCTCATGTAATTTTAGACCTTCAGCTTCTTCCAACATGTCCACATTTGGTTCTTGAATAATGTATTGGGTTCTCAATCATTAATTATTCTCTGCTGTCAAGTGAGGAAAACATGGTGTGGCACAAGTAAATCTGTTTAATGCTCACACTTCCACAACCATAGATGAATAATTATTGGGATGTTGGGATTTTTTAAAATTAATTTTCATCTGCTAAAACCTGTTGCTAGAGTTCTTTCAAAGTATCTCATGCGCTCACTGATCACAGCATTACATTTGCAAAAAAAAAAAACCTCTTCAAACCAAACCATCATTAAAATCAGAAACTACCATGGCTGCCTTTATACAGTATAATCATTTGTAATCAAGTAAAACACGACTGCCAAAATATTTATTCCATGACATAAATAAAGTTCTACCTAAGCTTGAATATTAAAGGTTTAACTGATCTAAGATACAAACGTTGCAGGATCAGACCAGGATCGACATTTCAACCTCGGTAATTGATTATGGAAATTAGTAATAACACAGCAGCAAAAAGACCGATACGCATAAAGCTTCCCATTAGATAAGACATCCAGGAGCATTGATATTTCATCGAAGCACCAAACATTTTGAGAATTCATATCTTATTGCAGCTTAATCCCTTCTTAATAAAAACATTTTATACTCTGCACTGATAGACTGATATTCCTTGCCATTAAAGAATAAAGATAAATAATTAAGAACATGAGAGCTGTACAAAATAAAATTGGCATTATTATTAGCAGCGTGAATAACATTTCCATAAACTTTAGTGAAACCATAACATTAATGATTAATATTTTAGCAAAATATGTCAAAAGACATAGCAGGAGACCTGGTGAGCCTTTAAAAACATATAAAAGCACAACATTAAAGATGACTGGGAGATTTTTTTGGAAATGGGCTCTTGTAACATTTCCTATCTGGAGGGGGACCATTATTTTGCTCCCCACAGTAGACAAACTATCCGTTTGCCTGGCCGTTCAGAGTATGACCAAGGCAATAGCATTCTGATCTTTCAATGCAAACTGGACATCTTCCTGCATGTAGGTACAGTAACTGATTTTCTTGAGCGGACACAGAAGTCAACTTGCTTAATACAGTTTTCGCTTATATATATGTTTTTGAACACTGAATGAACACAGATATATTCAGTGGGCTCTATATACTGTATGTACAGCTACTGTACTTGATCCTAAAAATCCCTGGCCACTGAGGGCCAATAAAGTGAAAAGAACATAATAATTATACTGAGTTTAATTTTGTGTCCATACCCAAATGTAGCTATTTCAGCGTATCCTTATTACAACGCCAAGCTAACATAATTTATTATTATTGTTCGCTATAGGGCTGCAACTAATGATTATTTTTATAATCGATTAATTCGTCGATTGTCTTTTCGACTAATCGGCTTAAAAATGATAAAAAAAAAATAGAAATAGAACATTATCTAAATTGACGAAGAAAAAAAGTGCGCAAAGAAAAATGCGTGGCACTATCACATATACTCACAGACGCAGTTACTTTCATCCCTGTCTAAATGCGATTCATCCTACCTTACTCACATGGCGAAAGATGGGACTGTCTGGGCTGGCAGGTGTGCACCCTTGGCTACCTAACATGGCATTTCGCCGTTGAAATTAAAACAGGGCAGACATAAAATTGGTTGCGGAATAGGTTTCAGTTCGGCAGACGGTGTGTGCGTGTATGTGCGATCGTGTGCGCTGGAATAGCCATAGCACCCGCAAGATATAATTTTTTTATGATTATTTTTAATTTTACGTTTTATTGCGTGGATACTGTGTTTGACCAATTAAAAAATAAACATTCATAAACGGAAAAAGATAACGTCACCTAAAAATGATAATTAAATAACTGGCGCCTCTACTGTGTATAAGTGCTGTATATGTTAATTTTATTAATTGAATCTCTTAATTATACAGTCTTACCTTCCAATACAAATCGTCTTTATATTGTTCCAGAATCGTATTCATGTGCTCGGCCCTACTTAACCCCCCTTTAACCAGGATATCCAATTAAAGATGAACACTATTCATCAATTATAAGCCAACCCACCGCCAGTCAAATGAAACACGAGACATTTTCTGATTTTTTTAAACAGACACAAATGAACGCAAAACAACCTGTTTCCAATTTTTTCTTTACGAGTGGTCTCCTAAAATTGGTGAAAACGATCCGTTTTTATTTATTTTTTCCTTCGGAGAACTCGAACTCTCCTGAAGCTTTTACTCAACCGCTTTACATCATTAATTTTATATGCGTCAATGTATACGCTTACATTTTATTTTAACTGACCACTGAGAAATACCTAAAAGTTGCAGAATACTGGATGCACTACAAATAAGGTAAAGAACCCAGAATTAAGTTTTTATAGGTCACCTTAAAAGCTCTTTATGTTTCGCCAGCTTATAAAAACGTCAAACGAAAAACATATCAAATTAAATTCCACCAACCGGAGTCTGAGAAAAAACAACACGGATTTCACAGGACCCTAAGAAGGGCTAAGGTAAGACATGCACTCTAAATAATCTAGCTCCCCCATAGCACCCGCAACATTAAATAACTGGCGCCGCTACTGGCTCGTGTAAGTGCGATCGTGTGTGTGTGTGTGTGTGTGTGTGTGTGCGTGCGAGCCTGAGAGCGCCCGCCGCTCCTGACGGGCTACTCCGTCACAGTGCAGTGTCTCCACTCTTCATTTTGTAATGTGAAGTGCTCCCACACTTTTGACGACTTCGGTCGAACCGTTTTCTCCGCCTCAGTCATGTTTCATTTGTTTAATTTTATTTAGAAAATACCGCCGCCGCTCTTCCTCCACCATGCCTTTGGCTGCGCTCGGTTCAGCTCCGTCTGCAGGTGAAGTTAACTTCTCCGCGACGTAGCGAGTTAGGCTCTATTTGCACGACACAAAGAATCGATAATTAAATTCCTTGCCAACACTTTTAATAATCGATTTTATCAATTCGTTGTTGCAGCCCTACTTCCCTTTCCAGTGGTTCCATTTATTTAATTATAACTATAACTAGGCAGAGCCATTATACATATGAACAGTTTAGCTTTGATGTTCGGCACTAATGAAACTGCACTAAATTACAATGTGGTTGCAAGACAAGCTGTAGAGGTCGCGGCTATGATGTACTTTGTGATATAATAATACCACAAAAGTAAGTGCCACAAGCAACAGCACAAGTAAAATAAAGTAATCAAGTCAAGTAAAAATGAAAAAAGGCAGCAAACTGCAGGTCACCTGCCCTGTTTGAAGAGTGGTGTAGTGCAGAGAAGCTCAGCTGGAAGCGGTTGTCTCTCATATAACAGCGCAGTCTATGAGTAATGCATTAATACGTTTTGCACAGTTCAGAAACTGTATGCATCTGCTCTGGTTCATTCAAAAAAATAGGGGGAAAAATGCCCAAAAACTCTGTATCTACAATACTTATTAAGCAGTGTTCTAGACCACTGCCTGTGCAATGTAGAATATAGTCATTTACAGAATTAGGTGTTATCATACTAAATGAAACAATGAACAATAAATGTGGTGATACATCTGTTCACTAGTGAAGTGAACTTTACAGTCATACCATCCTTATGCAACTACAAGTATGCAAATACATAGTACAGTACAATAAGATAACTTTCCTCGAAAACCACAGTGTGACATTATTACAAGACAAAATGCACAGCATCACCAGATGTGACAAGTGTGATGACGCAATAAATCTTCAATATAAAGAAGGTTTACAAAAGAGAAACTGAAAGTGGACTGTCAGTGGTACGTAGCAGAATATCTAGATCAGTGCCAGATACTGCAGAGAACCAATGATTAGCCTGTAGAAGACTAGAAATCACACTTTGTTTTGTAATTCACTTATATTTGATTTTGTCGTGGACAATAAGCACCATGCTACTGAGGGGACATGAGACCCCCTCTGGTCAACAGGTGGTTTGCTCATTATTAGGGCTGCAACAACTAATCGATAAAAATCGATTATTGAAAGTGTTGGCAACGAATTTAATATGACGGATTAGCCCGTCCGGAGCGGTGTGCGCGGTCAGGCTCGCACACACGTGCACACAAGCGCACATACATGTGCACCCGCACTCATGATCGCACATACACACGCGCACACACACACATGCCCCGTCTGCCGAAACGAAACCTATTCCCCAACCCATTCTCTGTTTGCCCTGTTCTTTTTTCAACGGCGAAATGCCATGTTAGGCAGCCAAGGGTGCACACTTGCCTGCCCAGGCAGTCCCATCTTTCACCACGTGAGTGAGTTAGGATGAATTGCAGACAGGGATGAAAGTAACAGCGTCTGTGAGTATATGTGATAGTGCCATGCAAGATCACTTTTGTGTACTGTAAATATAGAAAACGAGTGTTAATGTTGAAATTGTCACGTCGGGAGTGGGCAGGCGAATACAGGACTTGAGGGAATCTCCCGGTTAGGAGCTTTATTTCGCATAGAAACAGAGAACGCAAATACGAGACGTCACGAGACTTCAATGACAGGACTAGGGAAACGGACTTGAACATGGACTGAAATACACCACTGACGAGACGTAGACTGAAGACAGCTGGGAGACGGCAGGATTCCGCACGACGGGAACGAGGGGGCGTGGCACACACAAGGACCGGATGGGGGGAACCTTGACAGAAACATCTGATATTGCATCAATATCAATTTAGATAATGTTCTATTTCTGAAGAAATTGGTGTAAATTAAAAAGAAAAAATCCTTTTACTCGATTCGGTTAATCGAAAAAATAATCAACAGATTAATCGATTATCAAAATAATCGTTAGTTGCAGCCCTACTCATTATTTGTGTTTACATGATTTTTAAGACATAAAACACTAACACTATAGTAGTATACTCTATTGATTCATTCGGGCACATGACAAAACTTACTAGTCATTAGTCTTTAGTTAGTAGTTACCAGGGACCTTCCAAGCAGTAAGATTGCACAATAACGTTTCCATGGAAAATTGAGCCAGAGTGTTTCATGCTTATTCATAATCATAGTTCATTCATCAGTGTTGCTATTCCCTGCTTCACACCCGTAGCTTATGGGATAGCCTCCGGATCCCTATGACCCTACACACACACTCAGAAAATAGGGCACCAATTTGTACCTTTGCTTGTCACTGGGGCTGTACCCTCAAGGGTCTGCAAACTGTACCCTTAGCTGTAGGTAATTGTACCTTATATGGTACAGAAATGAACCCCCAAGGTACAAACAACATTAACGTACCCCCAATGGTACAAAACAGTTCCTCATAGTCCATTTCTATACCTTAAAAGGTTCAAGACCCTTGAAGGTACTGCCCCAGTGACAAGCAAAGGTACAAATTGGTACCTTTTTTTCCTGACAGTGCAGGACAAGCAAGTATAGAAAATGGATGGATGGATGGATGGATGGATTCGGCAGCGTTGTCTTGCGGCATTCAACCCCATTTTCAGTTAGATATTGAACCAGCAAGCAGGCAAATAACTTACTAAAGCCAGTTTTCTTCCATTATCTATATCTTTTTACTTGCCATCTCATCAATCTATGCATTCTGGTCTACGACACATAAATTCAATGTGGTTTTAAAAGCCTGGTGTTGCTATAGAAACCATGCTATTTACATGTAATATCTAGGGTGTTAATTCTGCCGTGCATCACGGCACTTTGACCTGATAATTGGGATTAATACATGAATAATGAACTCTGGCTCTGCATGCAAAGGTTTGGGATAATCATTCTCACTCAGCAGCCAGGTGGAACAAAGACTGAAAATTCTGTTTGAAATACCCATTGATTAAAAACACAGCACTTCAATGAAGCCTTCTTATTTGATTATAACAAAAAACAATATATTCACGTGATCTGACCCAATAAAAATTTCAAAGAGACAGTTGATTACCATTAACCAGAATTCAGTGCAAAAGTGAATCTTACTGTAACTCATTGCCCCTGGTGGCATTATTGTAAGTACAGTAGTATTGCATGTAGTAGTTTTGTATATAAAGCTTCTAGCATGCTATACTGTTCTGGCAAGAATATGAACGTTAAAACTGACTGCATTTGTCAAACTGAAGACAGGCAGTGACAGCCATTTAAGAAAAATCTCAAAAATATATGGTGTGTATGTATAGAGTGTTTCCCCTTGGGGAGAAAAATTTAAGCTGATGCTTCCTGATTTTACCTGTAATATGCAAATATAAGATCCTGTCATGACTTAGCCCGTTCGAGCCTCCTGTATACCACGCCCCCTCGTTAACCTTGTGTGAAATCCCTCCAGTTATCAGCTGTTTCCTGTTATTCATAATCAGTCCTGTGTTTTTTATTCGGCGTTTTAGTTTGTTTTCTCAGTCCGGTCATTAATGTTGTAATGCTGTCTGGTGCTATTCCCTGCTTGTTTCTAATAAATCCTCGTTATCCTCACCTTCTGGACTCCCGATCATGCTTCCCCGCTCCGCACAGGCACCGACCTGACAGATCCTTGCCAGCTATGATTAAAAACATTAACTGAACTTTTCAATAAGAGGTCACTGATATTAAAAACAAAATCTTTCAGTACAATTCAAGCGTCATCCATAATCATTCCTATGGAAGCCCAATTAAGACCCTATTGTAGTGTAACAGCAGAGCATTTGGATTGCAAAATAAAATTTGATCATAAACCTAAAATCTCATAATTAAAATAAAAAGTGATTTACAGTTTACAGATTTGCCATTTTACAATGTATATAATGCATACTGTAGTAGCTACCCAAAGGTGCTGAGCCCACACTAAGTAAAGGGGTATTTCTGTAAAATAATATGAATGCACAACTGATTATCACACAAAACACAAAGTTTCCTTAACAAATGTGTTAAATGTAAGTAGGCACTTACTGGAGCATTTCACAGAAAGGTCCATGGAATGGATGTTGCTGCATTTAATGGTGCACACACATTATCCAAATGGGGACCTGAAAAAATGTCCCCAGAAGTTTCAGGTATCAACACACATTGGGGACATTTTGGTTCCAAATGTGATCTATGCAAACACACACGCACACAAAAATAGATGTTTCTTTTGTATGGCTTCTCATTTAACCACAGAAATGTAGATTGCCCAAGTAAAACTGTTGAAAAAAGTGTTTTTTTTTAATTCTGCTCTCAATATTTATAAATGACAATAAAGCCTCTTTACTGTATTTAATTACACACAAATGGGGAATTATTACCAGGCAACTATTCAGATCAACCTTCTCATGCATAAATTACACCATGCCTGAAACACTTTGTGTTGAGGAGATACTGGAATCTTTCATATGTATTTTATAGTATATTGAACGAACTGATAGCTCTAAGCATGTCATCTTCTCATTTCATGTGTCATACTCCCAAGTGAAAAGCAATTAGCAATTTTCAGAGACTTACTATGATGACACAGTCTGTAAGTGGGTCGTTCCGCTTAAAAGAAAAAAAAATCAACAGAAAAGATAAGTCCAATAAAGAATCTATCAAAAAATAATTGTCTTCTGGTGTAGGAAGCTCTAAAATTCAGACCTCTGTGGACATCTCCCTGCCTTCCACTCCCACTCACATGCCATCATCCTTTTCTAGATGAACTTCTCTCAACTTCAATGCCAGACTGCAGTGACATGTAGTGTACGCCCGTCACCATATGTCCCACTAGCTACTAAATAAGTACAGAAACTAAATAAAGAGCAAAAGAACAGTACCTGTTTTATTTTTTCCATGCTCTGCCTCCTGAGCATGCCCATTGGTCCAATCAAACTGCTGCTAGCTTTACAGCCCGGTTGGGTAAAGGCGTGTTGAGGTCACACATGAGTTGAGATCATGGGTCATTGTACCTTCAGTCACAGTTTTAATTCTGCTCTGAGACGTGTTTTAAGTGAAAACCCCACCTCCTTAAATGCTCCAATGCCCCAGAACGAAATTATCCATGCCAGTCAGAATTAACAAAAAAATGGGAAAAAACCCATACCATATACACACATTAATATATAATATATATATATATAACATTTTTCCCCTTTTATCAACTACTAAGCATTAAATGACATTTGTATACATAGACTTTAATTAACATGGCAAACTATCTGCATTTAGTGCAGCATTGTTTGAGTATGCTAACAATAGGGTCATATATTGATCATGTTGCTCAAACAAGAGCTATGCCACCAGAGGGTAGGTTTAGGGGTAGTATTATGGATAAATCAGATCCAGAAAGTAAAATTCCTAACCAACATTTTGTTTCAACCAACCAGTTATGCACAAAGGCCCTCATTTATCACGCGTGTGTACAGCAGGAAAACGGATATATGGTCATTTCAACGCAAATTTTGGGATTTATCAATTTGGACGTGAGCGTAGCTATCAGATGGTGTATGCCATTTTCTTTAATTGTAAGATTACAGACTGCAGTAATTATAAACGTTCCATACAGAAAGTTGTTACTGCAGTCATGTCTGTGGCTACCATTATTTTATCATATTTTATGTTATTCTATTTCACTCTTATTTTATTTGATTTTACTCATTTTTTCATTTTATTTCATTCTTATGTCTTTTATTCTTAAGTATATACACTCACCGGCCGCTTTATTAGGCAAACCTGTCCAACTGCTCGTTGATGCAAAACTGATCAGCCAATCACATGGTGGCAACTCAATGCATTTAGGCACGTTGACATGGCCAAGACGAACCGCTGCAGTTCAAACCGAGCTTCAGAATGGGGAAGGAAGGTGATTTAAGTGACTTTGAATGTGGCATGGCTGTTGGTGCCAGACGGGCTGGTCTGAGTATTGCAGAAACTGCTGATCTTCTGGGACTGTCATGCACAACCATCTCTA
>JAODKL010000040.1:10728067-10755347 GCA_026780765.1 Petrocephalus schoutedeni | reverse complement strand
ATGACCACAGTGTACCCATCTTCTGATGGCTACTTCCAGCAGGATAATGCACCATGTCATAAAGCTCGAACCATCTCAGACTGGTTTCTTGAACATGACAATGAGTTCACTATGTCAATATGGACCAATATCTCTGAGGAATGTTTCCAGTACCTTGTTGAATGAAGGCCTTCTTTTTTGCTTTGTAGGACTTCAGTCCAGCTTCTAGGAGCCTGTGATGAACTGTCCTAGCAGTGCACTTCACACCACTTAATGTTTCCCATTCCTTTAGAAGGTCACTTGTTGTCATCCTCTGTTTCAGAGAACAGAGAAGCTGTGGGATAAGTTAACGATCACCTCTGGCATTAGAAAGTCACTTTTGCCCTCTGCCTGGCTGGTTTCTGGACATTCCCAGTATTTTCTGCTTTGCTTCATTCTTGTGTAATGATGTCTTAGAATTTTTGAACCTGGAAGCAAACTGCTGCTCAGTATAGCCTCCTGCCAGCAGAAGGATTTAAATATGCAGATTTTTTTTTTTAATGTAGAGTTTATTAATTTTACCCAGAGCTATACAAACAGTACTGTGCAAAAGTCGTAGGCAGCCCGTTAAGTCAATTAAGTGAGCTGGTGGTGAAATTTAACAAATATACGGAATGACTGAGGTAACCCTGAAGAGGTGTTCATCTAGTCATCCAGCAAGGTATTATTGACTTTCGGGTGAGCAGAAGGTATCTATGTTAGTTTTTATTGTGTTACTCTTTTGTTTTGAGCAAATATACATTTACTACCAAAATAAATAGCTTTACACATTTCCTTTGACTACCTATGACTTGTCTGTGTATCATGAAGACCAGGATGGGGTAGGCCAAAAGAAAACATCCCCATGTGGGATCAATAAAGCATAATTATTAATTGTTAATTATTATTGTTATTAGTAGTAGTAGTAGTAGTAGTAGTAGTGGTAGTGGTAACTAGCATCTTTTTGTCGGTATTGGGCCAATACTGATAGTGGGCATCAGATTGGTGCCATCTCTAATAATAATACTGACATATTATAAAAACAGTGATTATGGAGTAATAAGATGGCATGGAGGCTCAGGAAGTACTCCAGCTGCTTCCCATTTCCAGGCTTACAGCTTCCATTCTTGTCCTGGCTCTGTGCAATTCACCCCAAAGATGTGCACTTTAGATGAGCTGCATTATCCAGATTTGCCTTTAATGTCAATGCGTCCTGTGATGAAGGGGCATCCTGGCCTGAATCCTGTGCTTCTTGGGCTAAGAACCCTGCATGCAATAAGTGGCTAATAGGTAATGGACTGATTTCAGCTACCAAAACATATGAAACTTACTTTGTGTTCTTCAACCCATACAATTCGTATAACAACCGTTTCCACCCTCTGGAACTGTCATTTCTGTATATCTATATAATATATGTATCTCAGCACGTACACTGCGCAGTGACCGATTACGCAGGGATGATATGTACAAGTACCAGCAGCAAATAGCCAATTTAATTGTGGCATTCGGCAGGCAATAAGCCTCTTACAGACCAACCCTGGCTGCTGTACAGTTCAGCTTGATGCCACAAGTTGCAGTTGCTATGACACCACAAACAAGAGCGATATCGGATGTTAGCCCCTTCAGCTGTATGACAATGAGATTGGCTTTGTCCCAGCTAGTCTGCTTTAAGATCCAGAGGATGCTGGAATCCCAGGTATTGGACAGTTCATTAGAATCAGCCACTTAGGCATTACATGATTGAGTATAGTCAGTTCCCAGGTTACAAACGACACCCATTTCCTAAGTCCGTCTTTAAGTCGACTTTGTAGGTAAGTAGGAAAATTAATAATGCAGTACATAATAATAATAATAATTATTATATAATAATTATTATAGCTGTAAGAATAAAACTAGCTACATACGGTACTGCACCTCGAGTCAACAAACCGCTGAAGCTGTGCGTGAATATTTTCACAAGTGCCACAAAGTAAGATGTGCATTCGTTATCATGATCCCTTGTATTAACACAAATTTTTAACATAATAGCCTTAGCCTTAGAGGTCTGTTCATAAATATGAGTTGTCTGTAAGTCAGGCGTTCTTAATTTGAAGACTTACTGTTACTCGGAGGTTACCATACCTGCACGGTAATTCTGGGGGTGTTTGTATGTTCTGTGATACACAGTCCATTTCATTCAGATCTAAAACACAATGCCGCCTATCGAGAGATGTAGGGCAGACGAAGGGAGCAAACGATACAGGAAGGGAGCAAAGAAAGACAAATGACTGGGGCGACAGCTAATGGCGCAGGAGAGAGTTTCATATCGGGGGGGAGGCAAATTATTAATTTAAATACAAGGGTCAATCTATTTCTGGGGAAGAATGAATCCAAAATAAACACTAGCGGGCACGCATGCCCCACCCCCCTGGCTCCAAGGCCGCTGACCACAGGCCAAAAGGGTACCATAAAGTCTAACCAGTCTCTTCAATAATGCAGTATAAAAATACGCATAATACGTATATATTTTTTTTTAGTTACTACTTTTTTTTAGAATATTACTGACTTCAAGAAAATTTGAGTATTATACTTTACTATTCTACTTCTATACTATATAGAAATGCAAGTCTCCTGAGAAGGCAACTTTTACATTTATTTTTCTTAATTTCTCCAAAGTGACAAAATACCAGTGCAAACAAGCTTGGTAGTAAATGGCAGACTGAGGTCATCAGCCCAAGCTGGTTAGATGATCCTATGGAGACCTTCATGTCTACAGCACATGCACACTGGAATGCAGGTTGCACCATTCACTTACAGAGTAGACATGCTGCGGAGTAAGAAAGCCAGAAAACTCCTTAAATCCCGGACACCTCTAGAGGAGCAGTGCACCTGTGGTTGTTCACACATTTATTTACAGATTTGTCATCTCACTGGACACCAGGTCATAACAAGGGTCGCCGCACCAGAAATCCACCTGTCACTCTAAAGCCAGGAAGAGTCTGCGGGTTAACTCACCTGGAGACTGAGCACAGAGCGTTCTGGGTTTAAATATCCAACAATACGGTGGAGAGAAACCTCTGGGCACACAAAGTTATACTCTACTTTCCGTTTGTCTTTCTTACAGTTTATTTTTAAATATGATTAGAAATAACACTAAACAAAAAAAACTGCTCTGTCATCAGTAGGGCAGGAATCCTTTACACAACCACATGGAAGTTTTTCTTTTGTATTATTTTATCTTGCACACACAGAGGGTATCAGTGTCGCAGCCTACATCACCTGGGATAGGCTCCAGTCCCCCTAACCCAACATCCTGTACTGGGCATATTTACATGGCTGGTTAAGAAGGGCAGATTTGTCTCAAAAGCTGAGAACAGCTTGAGAAAATTATCCTTTTTAAATGCGATTCTCCAGCCAGAAAGCCCTGGACACCTACAGTTGATTGAGCTTAATTTATCGTTTGTGATCCCATCCCCTAATCATCTAACATCTGTCCTTGTTTGGGGCTACAAGTACTGTTTTTAATATTAAACAATACTGACTTTTAATACTGACTCTTAAACCCCAGTGCATGAGGTTTTACGCCATTAAACTGACACTGAAAGACTCTCTGAATCTGTACCACAGATGCTCGAATTATCTATTCTGCATTTATCTTGAAATTCTTTTAGCACTTCCCACTGTGTGATGTTGATAACAAAAAAAAAAGAAATGGATAAATAACACATTCTGTATCCAAGTTACTGTTACCAAGGGTGCCACTTACAATCCCCTTGCAGCAGAACAAAAAAAAAAACTCCTCTGTTAATAAAATGCTTATTGGATCTGACCGCAGTTGCGTCGGTATGCAGTGAGAGGAAGCATCGGCAAACACCACATGCATTTGCTCTGCGGCGTGATGCCCCGCTCCAGCTTCTCCAAGTGTAAAATCGAGCAGGCTCCATCTCGCCTGGATCAGCTGGGCAAGGGAAATGCCTGGACCCGTTAGTTTTGTAAATATTGTAATGACCCCAATCTCAGCTTTGCTAATGAACTGCAGAGCGGACGTCCCATGATACATATTATGTAACATATAATCCATCCATCCATCTCCCGACTGCCACCGCACCCTTAAGTAAATTGGCCTCTCTAAATCGCCCATATAAAATGATAGCACAAGTGCCTCAGATGGACTGGTATCCCATATTCAGAAGATATATATAGCCATCCATCCATTTTCTGTACCCACTTGTCCTATTCAGGGTCATGGTGGAGGGGGTGGGGTACCCAAGCCTATGCCAAAGGCTACAGGAACAAGGCAGGGTATAACCCAGGGTGGGGCATCTACCCAACGCAGGGCACACTACCACACCATTCACTCACACAGGCACACTTACGGACAATTTGATAAATCCAATTAACCTCGGCATGTTTTTTGGACTGTGGGGGGAAACCAAAGTACCCAGAAGAAACTGCACGACGACATGGGGAGAACATCAGAACAACATGAACCTCAGAGATGTGAGGCAACAGCGCTAACCACTGCACCATTGTGTCACTAGATGTATATTTATTTACACACTCACACGCGTGTTTTTATTCCCATGTTCACAAGGATCATTTTCATTTCCAAAGTGGAAAAACCCTAATCCCAATCACAAACCCAACCCTAACCTTACCCCTAGGTAACCAAATAAAATACAAGATTTTATAATTATATAATTTACTTTATATTTTTATAATATGAAATCTGAAGTAGTGAGGACTGAAAAAATAACCTCACTAGTCATGTTTTTTGAGGATTTGCTATATGTGAGAGGTCCTTTGGTCCTCACAAGTACAGAAAAACCTGTACAGAGAGAGAGAGAGAGAGAGACATGCAAAATGCTGCTTAAAAAATGTTGTGATCGAACATTTAGCTACACTATAATAAGAATGCAACATAACTATTACACTAATATGGTGCTTTTTAGCAATGTATGCATGTATTAATCGACTACCCAAATATTTATTTATTGCCAATAAATCATACACCTACACTAAAGTCAAAGGTCTTATCTGGCTGATTATATGGGCAGTCTAAAAAAAAGAATTTACTCTTGGAAGAAATCCTGATGATTAAAATGAGTAAAACCTTGTCATTAGGGACTGTTTAAATATCAGACACAGAAATTCACAGTTTTTGTCTAATCATAATCCTAATACAAGCAGAAAATCTGAGACTATTATCACGTTATGAAGCCTGTGGTCAACCTCACTTATCATTTGTGGCCTTTAATTGTATGTCCTGGGAGCCACTCCCAGCTCTTTCCATGAACCCCACTTTCATGCTGACACAAACCAAATTCTCTACAGAAAACTAAATTCTGCATGAGTTCCTTTAACTTAGATGCTACCCGGTCCTTGACAAAGCAAGCTGATCAGGAGGCCGGCCTGCTCGGGTGAAGCATCAATTGTAGGATTTTTATGAGATCAGGTGTAGGATCTCAAATTGTAGGATCTGTAGAAGATCAAAATATATACTTTAAATATATAATCATTAGAAATAAACTTTTAGATATGAAATAAGAATAATTTTGTTACACTGTGATTATACCATGAATGCAATGCAGTTATTTTTATTAATAGTTTTCCTAGTTTGGAAAATAATTTTTTATAAAAAAAAACTACCTTCCCAATATATTTTAACAAGTTGAGTGACTAACCAATGGAATATGCAAATGAGCCAGCTTAAGGCACACAATGACAGATGTCTCATGGTCTTTCTTTATCGTATATTCATAAGAGTTCTGTCCTTCTCTCTCTCTCTCTCTCTCTCTCTCCACCAAACCCAAAAAAAAAACCCTGAGAGCACAGGGCATCTGATCAAAAGTGTTGTTCCTCTCATTAGACGATGGCTATGACACACTGGTAAGGATACAGTGGGCACATTTATTTATTTACATACTTTTTAATCATTTCTGTCAGCATGGGGGGGGTTGCATGCAATTGATCTATAGTTTATAGTTCACACACCTTTATGTCCTAGTCGGGTGGGTGCCAATATATATTCTGTGTCAGACAAAGTCAGTGTTAATAAGGACCCAGAACAGTAGAAGGTTGCACTGTATAAATTGTAATATTAATTGAGCAGACAGTGGAAGCTATTAGGCATTATTCACAGAACAGGTCAGTGCAGATAAAGCCTGCATTAGCTGCTTGACAAAAGAGTGAATATCAGCTGTCAGTTTGTAAAGTACTTCTTTTACTATTCTAGTACTTCTTATTACAACATTAAAAGAAGAAGGACAGTTGATAAAGGGGCAAAAATAATAACCTGATATGAGAAGTGGCTGTGATCATGCAGGTCTTCCTTTTTACCGCAAGAGATGCTGACAGTGCCTTCGGAGCACCGAGCGAATAAAACGCTGACAGCAAATTGGCATGCGGCCAACTTTTATTAGTTTTTTGTTGTATTTTTATTCAACAGCCTAAAGCCTCCCTGTGGTAGGCAGTGCTGCCTCTGAGTGCCTTTCATGAGGAAATATGAAGAACCAACAAAAGGACAAAATACATACAAAATGATGTAACGTTTCCAGTTAAATAGCTCTGGGCGCTGAGTGTGGTGAGCGAGGTGTGGTCCATATCCAGGCAACAACTCCCATAGTACTGATGTAGACTGGAGTTGTCCCCCCCCCCCCCCCCCCCCCCCCCCCCCCCCCCCCCCCCGCTCTCTCAGCCTTGCAGCTATACCTCCCCTCTTTCTATTTCATGCCATCTCTCTACTGTCTTCTCTTCCCTACCGTGTCGGCTGTATGAGGTGACAGGGGAGAACCCATCGCCAGATTTGCAAACTACACTCAGTGCCTTATATACAGCTGTAAATACCCCAGTACAGCAAATCTGAAGCATCTTTCATTAATGGTAAAACTAAATGAGAGTATAAACTGAAGACAAGCTTATAATAGTTGTGTTCCATTAAAAAAGTGTAGCCAACTGACAGTATTTTCATCTTTAGAAAGTTTTTTGATATGCACATGTGATTTATCAAAATCTCTGTAATTTCCGTAAGATATCATTTTTTGAATCCTTGCATGCCTATAGAAAACACACTAAATACTACATGCCACAAACTTGGTGGAAAGGTTGGTACCGAAACTCTCTGTTGTGCTTGCATGGACACGCACACACATGTTTGTGTTGCTATCTTCGTGAGGACCATCCATTCAGTTCTATGGAGAAAAACTCAAATTCCAGCAATGACAACCTTAACAATAAGTAACAAAACTACGCACCTTTGGCACTTTTACTTTTATTTATTGCATTCGCAGAATTTTAGAGAATTAAGTCCGATGGCCTCACTGGTCACGTTTTTTGAGGATTTGCTATACTTGTGAGGTCCTTAGGTCCTCACAAGCACAGGAAAACCTGTACACACACACACAGACACACACACACACACGCACACACCCACAGCGAGATATGCAAAACCCCTGGTGCCAGAAGCTTTGCCAAAAGCCTGGGTCTGTCCCCCGCACCGCCTTCTTACCACAAGCCCACCCCCAGCGCCAGCCCACCCCCAGCACCGCTGCTGACAGACGGTGATGAGCAGCCAGGCAGACCTGCACTTACCGGGAGCTGCTGAGAGGCCAGCCCAGACCTCTTGGTGGAACTCTGCCTGGAGCTCAGCCTTTTCCAGGACTCAGAGAACCGGCCGCGGTTAGTGCTCCTGCCTGGCCCTGGAGCTTCATCCCGGGTGGAACAGCCCCTCTCAAGCTGCCCCCTCTCCCCCCACCTCGTCTTTCCCATTTTCCAGTCGTTTTCAGCTTATGACGCGCGCTCTCTCGGAATCACCAAACTTGGGGCATCTTCTGGCAGCTGGTGGCGCTGGCGGGAGCGTGAGTGTCGACGGGAGAGCGAGAGCGAGCGGGCGAGCTAGCGAGAGCGAGCCGGCGAGCAGTCGGAGGGATCTGCCTGTTGCAGTTCTCGGTGCTCTTGATGTTGTTGTTACTGTTAGTATTTTCTGTCACCGGCAGACAGTCGCTCCATGAATCAGGAGCTCTGGTGTCAGCCACGCCTGTTGAATGCCATGTCGCGGAGCTCTCTGTGTCTCCCGGTAGACTCTGATTGTAGAGGCACCAAAGCAAACACCACACTCGCTAAGTGACTAGCATTCTGAATCCCCCCCCCCAGCAACCTCCTCACACACACACACACATACACAGATGCACTCTCTCTCCCTCTCTCTCTCTCTCGGGCTTCTTCCAGCCGTAGTTTTCAGTCTTTGAACTGCTTCCTCTTCGTTTTGCTTAATTTCTACTCCTCTCCCACACAAAGGCTTTGTATCCGGGAGAGAGGAGAACGGGGCCAGCCGGCTATTTTGGCTGCCGACGCTGCTCCTCTCTCTTACCTCATTCACAGTTCATTACACACACACTCCATGCCACTGGGAACCCTCCCTCCCCACTTTGCATCCTGATGGGGTTTCGATAACTGTCACAGCTAACCTCCACCCACCACACCACACCAAAAAAACAGGTTTCTTCATGCAAAAAACACTTGATATTGTTGTCACTAATACCTTCATGCTGTAGCTAACTTTCATATTGCAGCTGACACACTGACAGTGTAGCTAAGACCTTCATATCCGAGCTAAAACCATCAAATTGCAGCTAGGACATTCATATCATAGCTAACGGCACCAAATTGCAGCTAGGACCTTCATACTGTAGTTAATGCCATCATATTGCAGCTAGGACCTTCAAAATGTTACACGCATCACAAAAGTTTCTACAACAAAGGTACAACAAGATATGGAAGTGTTTATTGGTTGAATTTAGATGAACTACATATAACACTATTAAGGACTTCTGTATGCACTTATCTACAACCCCACTGTTAAACAGCTGACAGAAAAGCAAAGTCTGGTTAATTGCCAGTTGAGCATAAATAGCTGACATAAAAGCTGCTGTGTTCAGGCAGATAAAGAAGAGGAGAGGCAAACGCACAGACTCCTGCTCACCTGCAAATTGTGCTTAGGGGCTTAAGGCTCAGTCATCCTGAGTCCCCACAGCCTCAGAGGTTTGGGGAAGAGAGAGGTTAATTATACCCTGACCACTGCCTCCCACAGGGTCTACGGAATCAAAACAATGCACACCTGGAGAAAACTAGACAGCCAGACATACATTTTGTGTTATTTCAGTTACAATCTCAAGTTCTGAAATGGATCAAATACTGTAAATAAATAAAATTGTAATATTCAGTTAGACTTGAGCCTCGATAGGGTCCCATTCATTTTTCTAGCCATAAGCTTGCCCCCTCCCGTTTATCTTGTTAACATCTTCTTTTCTCCTATGTAGATGAGTAAATACATAAATTAACACAGAGTGCTTAACATTAGTAATTCGAAGCATGACTGGAACGGCCCTCGCATGAATGGTAACTGGAAGGGAGGGCTTCATCTGCCCATCACAAACTCTTGAACCCCATTTCCTATATAAATGTTTATTAGGTTCCCTCATTTTATCGGGATCTCCCGATTGTTAATGGGCATGGGTTCGCAATGCATTTCAACACCACTGCATTTACACAGAGAGAAAAAAACCTTAAGTCTAATAAGCCAAAAAAAGGGCAAACGATACACACAGAGCAATCTTGACCAGAAAATGTTTTTCTTTTTTTGCAGTTTATTTATACAAAATATCATCAGTAATTGATTTTTTTTTACCCTCTTTTAGATATCAACCTTCAAACTAGAGGTGCACTTATCCAATATTCGAGATCGGTATCTGCACCGATCCATACCTAATCAGGCAGATCGGGTATCAGCCATATGTGACCGATCCATGTCTGATACCTCATTTTCAGCCGTCTGTAAAAAGATAGCTCCTATTTCTTGTTAAATCGATTTATACAATCAATCGTATAACAGCTCTTTCCCATTTTAGATGTCCTCTAGCAGCATTCAAGCTGAACACTAACACTGCCACTCATCTTTTGCCAATCAGAGGGTGTGAGCACAGTGACTTCCACCTGCTGTGATGCCATGTACATACCCTTTGCAGTAGGAGGAGCAGAAGAAC
Source organism: Petrocephalus schoutedeni (assembly GCA_026780765.1). Classification (NCBI taxonomy): domain Eukaryota; kingdom Metazoa; phylum Chordata; class Actinopteri; order Osteoglossiformes; family Mormyridae; genus Petrocephalus; species Petrocephalus schoutedeni. The sequence goes on along the minus strand of JAODKL010000040.1, from coordinate 10,745,331 downwards.
ATAAGGTGAGACAGTGACGATAGCAAAGCAAACTAATAAACGATAGCAAAGCCAACTAACAAACATCTGCAGTCTGGAGCATGTTATGCTTAAAACAACAACTCACAGCACAGCATAAAAACTATATTTTGAGAGGTGGATGTAGCTTTTAGTGGAAAATCCCACTAAACAAAGCGCATGTAATTGTGAGAGACAATGTGAATAATATGAAAAAAGCAATGGACAATTCGGGAGTCGTTAGCTTGGGCTGTTCTGCGCACTTGCTACAGCTTGTGAAACATGAGGGCGTAATATCGCAATGAATAAGTATACGTAACGCTGTTGACACTGGAGAAACATTGTGGGGCTTTTTAAGCATTTACCATGTCTATATACTCTCCTGGAACATATTCAAATTGAACTGCAAATGCCTTAAAAATGTTTAAAACAAGATGTACAAACAAGGTGTAGCAGTATGTTATGTATGTTTTCATCTGTGTTTACTAGTTTAGAAAATGCTCTGGTATCGGATCTTGAATCGGCCGATATCCTCTGTTCAGGTATGGGAATCGTATGGGCAATGAAAGAGTGGGATCGCTGCACCTGTACTTAACAACTGAGGTGCAATTTCAGATTGTAATGAAACTGTTTATTTCACTCATACTTGGATAACCTAAATCAGCATTTCAAGCACAGTGTTCCATGTCAAAATTCAGGCAATGGCCTGCCATTTAGAAAAAATAGCCGAACACAGCATATATGCATGGATACACACAGCATAGACAGTAAGCATATACTGCATTTGCATTTGTAGTCCAATGTACAGACGATCCTGTTCATGTGTCAGGTTAATAAAATGTTCACCAGTTTCATAAATGCTATAAATTATCTCTTGCGGAAATGCTATTTCAGAGAGGTCTGTCGATCTAAAGTAGGTCTTTAACTTGAACATGCACAATGATACATTCACATCACGCAAAGGCCACTCTATGATAAAATTTCATCATGATGTTTCTTTGTAAATTTACAAGACAATTATCTCTGTGCCAACTCCATCTAATGCAGTAAATGCTTGATGAAACTTAGCTGACAGTTCTTCAATTTTTTTCAAGGGAAAAAGGCCTGTCATGAATACAAATGACTTGTTCCTGGTTTATCTCCTGAAATTGCAGGTGATTTTTTTTTCTGCTTGGTTGACCCGCGATCTATTAAGGATGAATAATGCAGTGGTCTGTAACGTTTTGTGACGTCTTCTTAAGGTTTGTAAGCTGTTTCTCAGATTGAATAGCCACAAACCTTATATGGCAACTCACAATTGAACAAATTCAATTCAGGACTTAAATCAGTGAGAATTTTTTTTCTTTAGCGGCAAGTTCTTTCAGCACTTGCCAAGACATGTTCCAAGACATGTTCTCAGCCAATGGTTTCATCTTTGATTCTAAAGGCTCTTAGCCCTCCCTTCCACTTTTACATTCAGCAGCAACAATTATCATGCCCTGTAACGAATGGACAGTGAATATGTTTTCATTTATAGCCATAGGCTAATGTGGACTAACCCTGCTGGGCTTACAACTCACCCTCTAACATTTTTATAGTAGAGCCCTTCAGTGGGTAATTATCCTTAGGATATCCCGATATTTTGAATTGATTGTGTTCTGATGTCATTCCATAGGACCATTTTTACTTAAGGCTACAGACTGTTGACCTATTATAGAAGCTGTTCTGTCCCTTACAATGGAAAGTAAAAAGCTATTAACTATGAATGAAAAGTGGTAGGTTCCCCCTTAGCTACACAACGAGAAACATCATGGGAAACAGCAGTGCAACTTGTAAGTAGATAAAACAGTGTGAGCTTCGTAACATTATCTTCATTAAACGTTCAACCTTAGTTAGCAAACAACTTCAATATACATAAACAATTATAACATCTAGCCGTCAGGACCACTATGATAAAAAGTGAGTGATAATTCAAGATCAGAATAATGGATTCATTAATTAATCCAAATTAATTAATTTTTTTATTACAGAAAGGCATACTTGGTTTTGGCCATTGGTTTTTCTATGAGGGAACAATACAATAACTACTTGTTCTTCCCATAAGTTTTTCATCTTTGTCTTTTAAAAAAAAATTATCGCCATCTCAATTAGCTTAGACTGTCAGGGTTGGTGGTTTTAATTTGGCCCTCAGTGTGTGAGGAGTTTGTGTTTTTTGTACTAATTTGTGTGGGGTTTCTGGAGGTACTGCTATTTATTCCAACAGTTTGAAAAAATTTATTTTAAGTCAAATAGTGTCTGTAATTTTGCATAGTGTGTGACTTAAAGTGTGCATGTTCTTGAAATGGACTAGGATTCCATCTAGGATGTAGCCCTGCCTGGTGCTCTATACTGCTTGAAAACAGCTCCAAAACCAAGTTGATCAAGATAAGGGACAAAGAGAACTGGGCTTTATTTTTTCCTGGATTTCTCCACCTTAAAAGATATACATGCTTTCCTTACGAGCCCTGATCCAATCCAAATACAAAACCGATACAGTTTACGAACAATCGTCGTGCCTGTCTCCATGGTAACTCTTTTCCTTAGGCTTAGCTTATGCTTCCTTGTGGAAGAATGCTTCTGTGGAGGTTTTTTTTGTTGTTGTATATTTCTCTGATTTATCCCATCCATCATTTCCCTTTCTACTAACCCAAGGACCTCAAACCCCAGACCCAAGTCCTCCATTAGATAAAATTTCTTTGGCTGGCCACATTCACTTTATTAATTCACCTGCTATGGGTGAATTATTTGCCTCCACTGCCATTTTTGTAAGTTTTACTGAAAATTATGGAGCAGGTTCTATTTGCCACTGTATAAAAACTCTCGACAATCACCTGTCCCTCCAGTGACAGCCCCCCTCATAAAATCTGTGGTTCGTTGTACAAGACAAACTACATTGCAGTTAAAAGCATCCAGTAAAAATGTACAGTTCATTCAAGCTGAACTACCAATGTGTTTTACTCATGTTATTCTAAACTGGCTCTGGGGTAATAACCTTTTTAAAATGAAAAAAATGCATCAATTTCCCCTTGCAAGGTAATCAACTTCAAAATTACTCAGCAAACCATGAAAAAAGAGTCAGCTGAATGCAAATTTGCTGAGACTGAAGAGAACCAGCAATGACCGTCTCTTTGACAGGCATCTATCAAAAATACATCTAGGCGTGTAAGCTGGATCAAAAGCTTTTCTGTTGTTAATTAATAATTTCATGGTCAGTTGTCTGGGTGAGCATGTCCCCACACTGAAGTACAACAGCTGTTTAAATTAATTAAACAAGATGCCACACAAAGTATGGGAGAATGGCAAAGTCATCAGAAACATAGAAGGGTTTGCCTCCTTGCCCCTTAAACATAAGCAGGTCTCTTTGAATCCGAAGGACAATTCTGTTTGACAACGCGCAACAACAGTTTGATGACAGCTTGTTATATTCTTTTAAAATAAGAAACTGACATCATTATGTGAAAATTGTTAATGAGCAGCATCATTCAAAATCCCTGCCAGGTCAACGCTGGCAGTTCTGCTGCTATTTTTACATAATATTTTCCTGTGTACTATAAACCTTTGTGTTACCTTTTGAATACGTTTCCTCTGATATCCACTACTGTCATTACTCCATTCAAAACTTCCACAAAAATCAGGTACTTCCTCACTATTGAGCCACAATTCCAAACTCTGATTCCGTCCAGGCTTAAGTAATATAACTCCCACCTTTGTCCTGCTTCAGCAATACGCCCGCTTCAGCTCATACAGAAACTGTTTTGTCTGTCCTTACCTTATTCTCCCTGCACCTTCTTTTACATGCTAACACTCTTCATCTGTACCTCTTTATTGATGGGAAGTTTCCAGAAGACATCAGGATAGCTCCTCTGTTGAAGATCATAAAGTTTAAACTCGAGATAAAACACTGAAGACAACAGCTCTGAGATTAGGGTCCAGCCAGAAAGTGTTTTATTGCCAATAATGTTCCAGCCATGCTATTATTCATTACTCATACAACTGTGCTATGCCATTCTCAGGAGCCCTGTCTGAGGTCTTTTCCGCCAGCTGTCATCAGACTCTACAATGAGTTGCTCTCCTGACTTCATTTACCAGACCATAAACTGCCTTTCCTGGTCATTTTTTCCAGAGCCAGTTTTTGCACGTTGCTTTTTTGTTTAATTGTACCTATATAAAGTCAATGTAATGTCAAAGTAGTGTATTGCTTATTAATTATTTTTGCAGGCTATTTGTAATGTCACATTATTCATCTTTTGACACATTGTTTTGAAAATATATGGACTGAGCTTCATGTACCAAGTCACAGACTTCCTTACGACAATGTTCTAATTTCCTTACTGTAAATAAAATGGAAATTATAATCATCTTGTTTTCCACTTTATGCCAATTACCTCTGAAAAAAAACAAAGAATGGCATGGAATAATCTGAATCGCGATCTAAGCCCTTTGTGTGAACCTTGAGGAATATAATATGGGATTCATAATAAGTGATACCTATTTTTTTTTTAATTCACCTCCGTAGCCAAGTGACCAAAGCTATAGCACCTGCTGGGGGCCATCTGGGACATTTGGTCCCAGGTAAACAGATCTTAAAATGGACCCAGACATCCATCTCATAAGTGTGTCTAAAGAATGCATCGCAGTGTTGGCATGATCACACGTATTGACACAGTCAAATAATATGGCTATTTCTCACATTCCTACCTCCATCAACAGGAAAACCTGATCATGAACACAACAGCTATCATTTACAAACAATTCATTTTTATATATCTTTTACATCCACTTTTATATATTGTGCAGTGGTTCATCACCTTCTTTACAAGAGTCAGGGGATCATTGTCAGTTTTTCTAAATAATGAAATCTGTTATGTGCCCCCATACAAATTTCTCTGAAATCAGTCCTTCACTTGTAGATCTGTATAATGCCAAATTTTATTTAATCATCTGGTAGAGCCTTCTGTCTACACTGCAAGCTGCAGATAGCAAACAACGACATTAACCAATATGGTGATTCTACAATGCGCTGCCATGTGACTTGAACATCAGTAAAATGCACATCATACAAGCCGAAGACTGGATTTAAGAGTCACCCAATAACTGTGGAATAGGAAACTATGAGGAACACGCAAATTGGCTGCAGAATATGAAATAGCGCAAACATCCTGCTATGCAAAACCTGTGCGCCATTCTTCAGAATAGATACTGTAAAATGCTGTTGGCAGTACACCAGTGTGAAATCGTGATGTTTACTATACCACACATTTTACAAACACACACACACTCACATTATATACTGTAAATCACTATCCAGTTGTAGGCTGGTAGCTTAGTATCACTTAGTCTGCAAGGTGAATATACAGTGTGTATCTGCAATAAAAAGTCAATGCAAATGTTTTAGAAATACCGATAAAATCATCTATATAATATGCTAAATTAACCCACAGAAGAGGCATCTATCATTGGCCAAAACAAGACGGTGATCATGAAAATATTTATACCTTCATTTCTGCTGAGTGAGGCTGCAGGATCCTCCTGATATGAGGTTTTCTCGTCATGAGGGCCTGCCAAAAAAAAAATCACAATAGGAACTGAAACAATCTAGGCAACATATAATCAAACACTTACATAAAAACCAGTTATTCATCCTTGATAATAGCCTTTGTGCTTCAGTTTAGCAGATCTCTAATTGCAATCACTTTGTACACCCTATTCACTCGGATATGTAAATGTACTTAAGATTTACCTCTTACTAGTGCGAGGCATTGCTTTCAATTTCTCAGTTTAATCTGCTCAATACATTGGGTGCCTTTTCCATCAATTTGCTAAGTGCAGTTTCAACCTGCTGCTAACAAATTTTCCATATTCTGGCACCATTTTCTTGGCTATGTTGTGTCTGACCTTTTATTTTAATTCTCTGTTGGAAGAAATGAAACAATAATGACTTTTATCCCATGTCTATTAAAGATAGCATGATTCATCAAAATGGCACGTCATCTCAGAGGAGGTGATCTAAAATAACTGAAAGGAAAACTAACTACAGCATTCAAATGATATTGCATCCCCTTGTAATTACCAAAAATGAACTAAATTAATGCAAGCTATTATTCATGAGCACATTAGGTGAGGAGTAGGAAACTGTTTAGATAATAATAATTATTATTGATACTTTGATCCCAGTGGGAAATTCTCTTCTCACCTCCCCCAGGTTTGCTCTCCATGAGAGCAAGCTTGGCCACAAAGGGCAGCCACCTCATGTGGCGCCCAGGGAGCCAGGGGTTAAGGGTGTTGCCCAAGGGCTCACAGATGTACCGAGGCTGGGCTTGAACCAGCGACCTTCCAATCACAGGCACAGAGGCTTAACCCACTGAGCCACAATCTGCCCCAAAACTGCAGTCTGCCATGCTATCAGTATTATCATTACAGATAATGTAAACACTGGTATAGGGGAAAGGTTGATGATAACAGTGGAGAGAAATTCTGCAAATGAAATTATTTCATCATTTGTTATTCCCAGTAATATTTTAGAAGGATAAAGTAGAAGGATATCAAAACATCAAAATGCATACACAGTTTAAAATTAACTTAGAAGAACTACAACTCTGAACTACACAAAGGGTACTAAAATGTATTTCTGCAACAGAGTTCTGTTTGATTTCAGCAGATATTTTAGAACTATCACGATTACGCAATTAAACTTGGTTACTCGTTTTTTTAAAGGCATCGATTAAAATTTGCCTTCTCGACTATTGAACAATATGGCAGAAGGAAGGAGCACAAAAAGCGAGCAAAAGCCTTGGCTGTGTGGTAACACTTCACATTAGAAGTGAGTGAAACTGCAGTCACCTGTCACTATTGCAAAGCAGGACTTACAACAGTAATGCAGCTGAAATACATTTAGTAGTCTGAAAATAAGATCATTCACATCAGAGATCAGATAACTAACCCAATAATGCGAGGTTAGGCAAAGATTTTTGCCATTAGCCTTGTGCAGAGGGCCTAGCCAGTCTGTCATCACTTTGACTTTATTTTGTTCAATTTAATTACTACGATTCCCGTATCTTAACAAAATATCCAACCAAACTTTTTGTGTGTGAAAGGTACTGTGTATTTTAAGAAGGGCTGAACAATACTTGAAAACATATTTTAAGTTTCTGCGATATTTAGGAGCTGAAAATGAACTAAATGAACTAGGCCTACAGTCAAATAGAATAGTGTTTGTGAAATAGGTTGGTGGTGTTACCACGACTTGTTGCAACAGACAGAAAGCAGTGCCGACAAATCACTTGCTTATACTGAAATCCAAAATATCCCCATACGGCCGAAGACGAATGCCTTTTGGTAGCCAGTTCTTGTTCGCGTTCCTGCTCAGTCACTTTTGTGACATTTCTCACAAACAGTCTGAGTCAAACAGTAAGGGATAAGAAGGATTATGAATGGCACGGAGAGTGCATGCTGGATTCATGCAACAGCATATACTATTATTGAAAAGGAACCGCAATAAGAATTACAAAGCATTGCTAAGTTTTGTCTCTGTCACAGCAAAAAATGTTTTGCTCCAACTTATTGATGGTCTCAACCCAGCTGACTACTAATTCTTTGCAGTGGACAACTGCACGGGCATAACATGCAATATCGATATCGCACATCCTGAACGGCTAAGGAGGTGTGCATATTCACACCTTGTGTCCATGGATTTATGAGGGGTTTCCTCCCATGATCTAAAAAAATTGCTTAAGTTGGAAGTGTGTAAATCTACGGTATGGTCTGTGTGAATGAGTGTGCACCCTGGTGTCCCATCAGGTTGGTTTGTGCAATGGAATGTGTCGTATTGTACTGTATTGTTTTGCATTGTATTTGCATTATGTACATTATGCTTTGCATTATGTATAAACGAATAATCGTCAAATTAATCGGAAGATCGCTTGATTATTAATGTGATTGATAGTGATAACCCTATCAGTTAAAAAAAAATGTTAACCAGCTATTGATTATTGCAGCGTACAGAGAATGTTAGAATGACATGTTTGTCAAAAACATAATCGGTTTCACCGTGACCTCCAGAAAGAACAGCAAACCTATAGGTTCAACATATCAAAAACCATTCCCTACTTTACCTTATAAATAACACAAAGGACATACGCAGACACATTAATAGGGAAAATTACGTTTCAATGAAGTCTGATCTGTAAAGACAAATGATGAAAATTTCAGAAGAAATTTTCAAAGTCAGTGTAAACCACAATGATACATTATTCAAAGAGTTGCGTATCCAACCTAGAAAAATATTTGCCTGAGGTCCCTCCTTAGGGGACTAAATTTCATGGATAGGAACTAACCCCATTTTTGTTTTCCTGTGTTTTCTGTGTATTGATAAATAAGTGAAGCCAGTCATGTCTTTCAGATGCATTTTTTTCAGTGTAATGTTCTTTTCTCTTTTTGTCTGGTATACCAAATATGTCAAGCTTAACTGGTTGCATTTGATTTGTAACGATAAATATTTTGAACAAGATACTGTGTAGCTTTCTGTGCTGTTGGTCAAAGTGTAAAACAAGGATGCAGCTTCAAATCATACCTGTCAGAGAGCTGCAAAATAACATTTATATTGGAAGTTATTTGTTAAAAATAAGAGCCCTTTTTAGACTACTTCAAAATACCTGGGCAATGACATGCTTTTTCAGTTTTATTAAGCTGGTCGTTTTAAATACATTCATTTTTCCACTCTCGGAGCAGTTTTATACAACTATGAAAACAATAGTCAATATATAACAATTGTCAAAAGAGTGTTTCTAATTTAACAAAAAAAATATTTAAAGCTATGTGCCTGGCTCATTGATAAAACGTTTTTTAAAAGATTTCGTTCCATTTTCAGTCCGCAGGAATTAAAATCACATTTGCAATTAGTGATTTATGAGTCGAGGCTACACAGGAAGAGCAGAGTACTTACGAGAAAGTTGCAAAGTCGAGCAGCTGGGGGATGCCTTCATCTGATACTGACTCCCTCATGAATACTCCATTAAGGAGAACTTAAGTGTAAACATACTTCACTTTGTTCCAAAATATAAAGTCACAGTATCTTTTGTGTACTTGTACATTTTTCCCCGCACAGCTTTCATGTTATATCCATGTTATATATTGACTCCAGCACTTCTCATTCTTTATAACTGCTTGCTTCAGCTTATAGATTATGATCTAAAAATGGGGTTGTTTTATTTAATCTGCAGCAACTGACAGAGCCTTTAATAGCTGAGTTTCATTCACACTATTAATGACAAACACTGGTGAATAAATACAGCACAGTTATGTTCCTGTGATAATGCACTTTAAGACCTAAGCAACAGAAAAAGCTGATAAGTTAGAACTGGCCTATAGTGATGCCCGAATCAGGCTAATAAATGTTTGCTTTCACTCCCCTGTAAAGTCTTCACAGCCTGGATTTCTGTAGAATTTATGTTTCATCAGAAGTATCTGTGTTACATTCCCTTAAAAGATCATAACCCAAAAAGGAACTGTCTGAGAACTTTCTGTTCTTCTGTGAGGTTTACAGTATGTCTTCACAGAAAACAAAAAACTGGGGTAACACCAGCAAGTCAGTCTTAACCATCATTTGGGCTGGAAGAAAACAGAAGAAAGTGATGACCTTTGAAAACGTATTAAGGACGGTTGAACGAACATCTTTTGTAGCAAGGCTTAGCAGTCATGTCTATTTACTCTCTGGTAATTACCTTCCACCTTTTTTTTGAACAGCAACACTAATTTGCACTTCCTTTTATTGAATGATAAAAAGGTTGTGGATGCATTTTTAAGCAGGCGGTCATATCAATAATTCATGGTGCACAGTGAAAGACCTTGTGTGCCTCTATTCCTTGGATTTCAGAAGGAATGTTTAGTCCTCTTGATATCTATCACATTATTACTATGTCAAAACCATTGCGTCTAGTCCTTTATATTAATTAATGATATGTAAAAAGATTACAGAGTCCACACAGAATCCACAACAGAAGAATAGTAGTACAATCTTTCCAAGGAATCCACAATGTCTCCTTCATAATGCTTATGGTTACGATCAAATAATTTTACTTCCTACAAGTACTCCTCACCTAAAGCATACTTATTCCTCTATGTATTTTAGGTGAGGTACAGGAAGGCAAGTGTGATAAGATATGTTTACTTTCAGAGATAAAGGTTTTGTCTCATGAAGAAATAGTCATATTATTAAAAAAAAAACACTTTAAGCTGGTAGTTCAGCTTAGTAGCTATTCAAAGTGTGTCTTTTAAATTGAAATTAACAAAATTATATTTGTGTTTGTGTCATAAACAATTCTGGATTTAAATTATTTTGACAGAAAATGTAATTTTTCCAAATAAATACACTGGGTATTATAATTCAAACAGGTAATAAATATATTCTGAATGAAAACCATTATTCTTGATTGTGTTTTTACAGTTTTATGCTATTTTAGAGCAGCTCTGACGTCCCTGTAGCACTGTAGTCTGTAATGAAATCATGACTCCAAGGCAGAACAATAAAATCCCCATGAAACTTTGCGAAGATCACAAATTGCACACATTCACATTCACAAATACAACTACAGCACAATCAGTGCCGCTGGCCCAAACACTCCCTGCTGTAAAGGAAAAGAATGTGTGCTTGTAAGAAGATATGTCCTTGGGGGCTGTGACACTTACCCCTGGTCAGTCAGTACAATATCGGGGGCAAAGTTAACCTCTTACGATTTCCTTTGGTGGCTGTGTGTGTTACATGAAGACCTGTTGAGTGGTCCCGTTCCACATTTGTTTCTCCACTTCTCTAAGTTTCGGAATCATTTATATTAACAGACCATATGGTGATGAATCCCTTCAGACACTATGGTTGCCAAACCACAAGCAGATGGTTGGAGAGTGATTGATATTATTTATTTAAAACACCACAAATAAAAGGCTGGACATGCAAACTATTTATTGACCTCTGGGGTTTTTAAAATAAGACTATCATATGCAGAACACTGACACATCACATCACATCACATGTTTATGAAATATATTTCTTTTATACATCCTGACTGGGAAGGACAATATAAATTAGGAAAGTCAATTTCCTTACCAGACTGGGTCTTTGTTTCTGCTGAAGTCTCCTTCCTCTTCTTTAATGTTCAGAGCTTTACAAGACCCCTCCAACAGCTGACTGAGGAGAGACAAATTAGTCTATAGGAGCCTTCGGGATTAACGACAACGCAGAAAAGAGATCTGTTCCTTGTGTGTATTCCAGTGTCTCTTGTCACAGAAATCACAAGTTCTCTAAACCAGTTCAGCAACCGACGGCATGTTGTCCGCCAAAGTTAGAATTGTATGCACTTTGGTTCAATAATTTCTCCAGTGTCATGACTGCATGCTGGGGCTAGGACTCCTCATGTGGCTTGCAAGCCCTTATAAAATCTAATTAACACCCTGAGCTGCTGCTGCTGCTGCTGATGATGATGATGATGATAATGATGATGATGATGTTACCCATAACAAAATCAAATGAGTCCTTTTTCCTCAGTCGTGTGATTTTAGTCCAATGGAGCCCAAAAATGGCTCCAAGCCTGAGAAGCAGACGGAGCCGCTATCCCCGTGTCGGACAGCACACAGAGATTTTGTCATCGGGGAAAAAAAAAAAAATACACAACAGGCACCTGGCGTATTTGCTAACTTGTTCAGGGGGGCTTGAGGGAAGGTTTCAGTTGCATCTGGGTATGTGCCCAAGTCCTCCTCAGTGTGAGTTGCTAGGTTAGGTTGTAAAACCCGATAGGGGATAATGATGTCAAATAAAATAAAACAAACAGTTGGAGGCTAATAAGCACTAATTTAGCCCGCTCACTGGCATAAATAAATGAAGAGGCTGAACGCCCGTCGAGCCAGCGTCCCGGTGGCTCGGCTGGCTCAGGGCAGCGGGTGCTCACGTCCGTCCAGTGACGTCAGGCCAGGGGGATCTGTGTGTTGTCTAGTTACAGCGGCATGGCAAACTCTGCTGCTCAATCTCTCTCCATCTTCCCCTCACCCCCTTCTGCCCAGTCTTTTCCGCTTTCACAGCCCGCTCGTCACCCTCCACAGATGTGAAAAAGCTTAGCAATTCAATTTGCCTTGTCTTACGGGTTGTCATGCAATGGAGGGGAGGGGAAATCGAAAGGGATGAGCTGTTGACACTGCTCCATGCTGCCTTCAAAGGGCAAGTACACCTGACAGGCGGGCATCATGTATTAAACATTAATAACTTTCTACAGGCTCTGTCTTTTCTTGCATAAAGTCCTTCGTCAATGACAGTTATGTCATTAACACAGCATCTCTCAGTTTTAGTTTTATTGAAGACAGCGACACATGTTGATCTATTTAAAGTGTCTTACCTTAGGACATTCTGCGTCTTCAGCCAAAAATTGATATTAAACCCTCTGCACATAGGTACATGGTGCTACAGTCTCTAAAACTGCCCGTAATATCACAAACACCTCTGTACTTAATGCTCAACAAATTACTTACTAAACGTGAACATTCTGTGAATACAAAAATAATCTTAAATTGAAATGACAAGGAAAGACAAAAACCAGTAGAGCGAACGAGGTTCTTAAGGACAGCATTATAAGCCAGATGCTGGCATTTCAGTTTGCATCAGTATTCAGAGTATGGTATTTTTGAAATAGCAAGTTGGGAAATGGCATCACCAGTGTCACTTCCATGCATACTTAAATCATGAAAAATTCAAGTAATAATCTTCAGTCCCATAGTCTAGGCACATTGATAAGGATACGTAACAGAGGCAGTGTTCCAGACTCATGCAGCTTTCAAAACATGATTTGGCGGTTTTGAGCTGCTTTGGCCCTGATCACCATTTCACGTAAACAACTCTATTTCAGTAAACCGTCAACAGAATTCATTCATGACCACACATAAGAAATGTCAAAATGCAATCCACTTGTAATCCATACACTGTATTCAGTTTTCACTAGTTGAAATGCGAACTTCTAATGTCAGAAATACAATTTTAACTGAATCCAATCTGTAATATCATGAATTCAGTTGTAAACAGCCAGTAACCAATTCAATTTCAATTATAACTAGTTGCACTTCAAATTTTGATATCAGAAATTGGTGTTTTAATTCAAATTTAGTTCAAATTCAAGCTCCCACAAAAAATTAATGTGAAAAACGTTTTGGATCTCACTAGTTAAAACAGAATTTCTGATATCATGACTGGAATTATAACTGGTCACAGTTGAATTTATGATATAAGGAATTTGCATTCTAAGTAGTTAAAATTGATTTTGTGATATCCAACAGAAATGAATGCTGAAACAGCTTCCTGTGCTTTTCGCTCTTTCCATGATCTGAGGCAGGGGCACTGTGCCCATCAATTCCTTAGGGCAAACCTACTGAAGCTCCGTCCAGTCAGATGGAGGCACAATTATAAAGACTGATAACGTACAAGATTCCAGCACTGAAGCCGTTACTGGTGTAGCTTATGTGGATTTCAAGTAACAATGAAACAAAATACTCCCTTAACCACTTAATTCCTTAAATACGTATTTGGATAGTAAATTAAAAATATAATATAATATAATATAATATGATATAATTCATATAATATAATATAATTCATATAATATAATAATGGAGGCATGGGTCTTATTTACAGTTGCAAGAAAAAGCTTGTGAATCCATTGGAATTATCAATTTTCTGAACAAATGGTTCCTAAAATGAGATCACATTTCACTAGCCAAGCAGAAATCCATATCAACTTTTCCTCACAATAGTATAATTGTATAAATGATTCTTACAGAAAAAAAAAGAATTTCTGCAGAAAAGAATATGGCATAGATTCTAAAACAAGATGTATACTTACAATAATACATGAAGCCAAAATACATTTTTTACAAATAGCAAAATAAGGACAATGTCTAGACAGGATTATAGCAGCATGGTTCATATTGGTCACAGTGTGGTAATGACACATTATCTTCCCATAGGCTTTGTAACATCCCCAAGCTAGGCTAAAATGAAACTGTTTCTCTCCACCATCAATGCCTTTTCACTCATTAAAACAGGGTAAAGCTGGACACACTTTGGGAACCTGTACCTGACGTTTAACCACCAGAAGCCCCAGCCAGGTCTTACCTCCTTCTTCTAGCTCAAAGACAAAGCTACAGTGTGAGGGTAGAAGAATTACACCACCATGTTACAGTAACTACCTTGCTGCTTTGGGAAAGCTAGATCAGAAAAGAAGCCTTACCAGAGGTCAGCGATGAAAAGATGAAGACAACCTCTGCAGTATACAAGCATAAACACCAAATTCAAATTGGTTTAGGATACAACCTCAAAATAGAATGCAATCAACTCAAGCAGGTCATGCTACTATGTTCTCTGTTATAGTACTCTGCATTACTGATATAGAAAAGTGAATTAATAAAGGATACTTAATCAAGTGAAGTGGAAGACAGAGAATGAGATTGAATTTACATAAAAATGTACTTACAAGTTACAAGTAAACTTTTTTTCATGTGAAATCCATTCATCCCTTTTCGATGACTGTTTTTTGAATGCTGAGTCACACAGCACAAGAAAAGGGACAATCTGGAAAGAACTCCATTCGAAATTAAACAGCATTATTTTAAAGAACACTAGGGCTGCAATTAACGAATATTTTGATAATCGATTAATCTGTCGATTATTTTTTCGATTAATCGATGATAAAAGGATTTTTTTTTCCCACCCATTTCCACCCACATTATCTAAATTGATATTGATGCAATATCAGATGTTTCTGTCAAGGTTCTCCCCGTCCGGTCCTTGTGTGTGCCACGCCCCCTCGTTCCCCTCGTGCGGAGCCCTGCCGTCTCCCAGCTGTCTTCAGTCTACTAGTGATGGGAAGTTCGACTCGATTAACTGATTAGATTCTTTCGAGCTGTCCGTCGTAATGAATCGATTCTAAAATCGATTCTACGATTCACTTTTTTCATCTTTTTTTGCGCCTGACTGACTCAACGAATCATGGGATCAAATAAATCGAATGGTGTCTCAAGGTTGTTATTTGACTGAAAGATGGCGCTGGTGTTCGACAAAAATGTTCAAATTGGCTATTCACAGAAAAAACTAGATAAAAAGCAGAAAGGGTGTCGATGCTGAATAAACACGCATGTATATATAGTTATTTTCTTTACTTAAGCCAAATTCATGTGCATGAGTATTAGTTAACAACAACTGCAATATTAACAATACAGTCAAACAAACATACAATGAGCATGAGTAAACTTGCATACGTTGCTGTGTAAACGTCAAATTTAATAAATATTTGTTTTTTCATGAAAGAGTTTTATTATACAGAAATGCAATAATTTACTGTTGTGATAAATGATGAACGGCTGCGTTTATTTTATTCTTTTTAACAGCGTAACTGCATTTCCGCAGTAAACGCCGCAATGGCTCTTGGAATCGGTTCGCAAACAGTTCGTTTGAGTCACCGACCGAGTGTCCGAAAACCGTAAGAACCGATTCGTTCACCGAACGGGTTCTCGGGTTTTTGGAGTCACCGAGTTAGAGACTAGGTACTCGGCCTTTCGGGTGTTCTCGGCATCAGACGGAAGTCTACGAACGCAGAAGTGACGAACAAAAGAATGAACGTAAAAGCGATAAGACAAGCGCTGACGGAACATGAAAAATAAATCCGAAATCGCGGGGGTTGCTTTTGGATGTTGAATAGCCAAAGGTCAGTTTTAAAATAATTTAAAAAATCGATTCGTTCAAACTTATGAATCGGTTCGACCCGTTCACTAAAAAAACCCGAGTTAAAAAGAACGATTCGTTCGCGAATCGGCCATCACTACAGTCTACGTCTCGTCAGTGGTGTATTTCAGTCCGTGTTCAAGTCCGTTTCCCCAGTCCTGTCATTGAAGTCTCGTAACGTCTCGTATTTGCGTTCTCTGTTTCTACGCGAAATAAAGCTCTCAACCGGGAGATTCCCTCAAGTCCTGTGTTCGCCTGTTCCTTTGCCCGCTCCCGACGTGACAATTTCAACATTAACACTTGTTTTCTATATTTACAATAGTACACAAAAGTGATCTTGCATGGCACTATCACATAAACTCACAGACGCAGTTACTTTCATCCCTGTCTGCAATTCATCCTAACTCACTCACGTGGTGAAAGATGGGACTGCCTGGGCAGGCAGGTGTGCACCCTTGGCTGCCTAACATGGCATTTCGCCGTTGAAATAAGAACAGGGCAAACAGAGGGTTGGGGAATAGGTTTCGTTTCGGCAGACGGGGTATGCGTGTATGTGCGATCGTGAGCGCGGGTGCGCGTGTATGTGTATGGCAAGCCATAAGGGCCGAAAATCGAACGCGTTTCGCCCGTAAAAAACGCGCATTTTTTGTGACAAACGCGCGTTTTAAATGATCACAGAACGCATCTTCACAAAGATGCGCGTAAAAAACGCGCGTTTTTTTGTGACAAACGCGCGTAAAAAACGCACGTTTTCTGTTATGATAATTATCTCCGCCCTGTGGTTTTCACAGCCACTGAAACTGAACTTTCACGACCCAATTAGCTAAGAGGGAGGCCAGGCAGCATTAGTTCAGCACAGATTTCCATCGCTGCAAAAGTACTGCACATTTATAATTTTCTTTCGCATTGGTCACGTCCCAGCAAACATGGGACAGCCATGTCCTAAAGATCACCGTATTAATACGAAAAATAAAGAAATCCTTCATAAGCAAGTGGTTATGACGGTTGCCAGGAATATCCATCCATTTTCCAACCCGCTTATCCGTTCAGGGTCGCGGGGGGTCCGGAGCCTACGGGCTACGGGCACGAGGGAGGGAACAACCCAGGATGGGGGGCCAGCCCATCGCAGGGCACACTCACACACCATACACACCTACCGGCAATTTAAGAACTCAAATTAACCTGTCTTTGGACGGGGGGAAACCGTAGTACCCGGAGGAAACCCCACAACGGCACGGCACATGCAAACTCCACACACATGGAACTGGGCTGGATTCGAACCCCGGTCTCCGAGGTGTGAGGTGACAGTTTATTTATTTTTCGTATTAATACGGTGATCTTTAGGACATGGCTGTCCCATGTTTGCTGGGACGTGACCAATCTGAAAGAAAATTATAAGTGTGCACCGCACCACCGTGCCGCCCGCTTCCAGGAATATCATTTCAAATATATCATCTAATATTAAGTGCTTGTTTTAATTATTGTTCCATCACGATGTCCA
>JAODKL010000040.1:10696689-10722898 GCA_026780765.1 Petrocephalus schoutedeni | reverse complement strand
ATATTGATATTTTTAAATATTAAAAATATCAATATGAGGTCTTTGGGAAGTTTACCTTGACTACAAGTATTTTAGGGCATCTTTTAATTGCAAAATGTTAGGCAATACTGTTTTCTCTCTTAAGCCAAATGATCATGAAAAGCAAATTATGTAGTTTCATGAGATCTGCACTATTTTTGTGCTATTTCTCCAGTATCTATTTTAAGAGAAATAATACAAGCAGCAAAGATTTACAGACTTAAAATGACATATTTAACCTTTCTGTGAGGAAATGAAAAAAACACAAATAGCCCAGGGGATAGCATGGCTTTGGACTACTCCATTTCTTTGGGTTTGAGATGGGGCAGGGAGGTTACGGTAGATTTTGCACTGATTTGACAAACCAAAGCAGACACCTCACATTTCACTAACGGGCCTTATATATAAAGGTCTTTATTTATCATGGTACTGAAAATCACAAACCTTGTATATGTTGATAACAGCAGATGGTTCCTAAGGAGAAATGCAGCAAATCTGCCAGATTTTTGGCTGGCTTCCTGCTATATAGCCAACTCCTCCATTCTCAATGGCTCTGACATTAACAAGAGATGGCAAGTATATTAGCCCACTGTGAACGCTCCCTATGGGGGTCAGTCTTGTCACGGTAAGACTCTCTTTATTGCTGTTAGGCCTATTTAATAATTCACAATCAAACTCTGGTATTCAAAGGCATCATTGCCTTTTCTATAAATAGACATGCATTCAGCTAAAACAGACATACTATTAAGATTAAAAACGGAGCAAAAATAATATATCAATATAACAGTTATGTTACATTAGTTGTAATGCATGTTGAATTTTCTCACAAAAAAAAGACGTCAACCTTGCAACCATAATGTGTATTTTTGTAAACATTCATAATGCAGGTCATTCTCAACATCCCAAAATAGTATGAACAGTTACAAAAATGAACAGATACAAACAACAGAAATTGCCAAAAATCAACCCACATCCATTCTGCACACATTTTTGCAATATCTGCATGACAATGTGTCTTTACTGATCTAACCGATTATGCTCAAATTCTTACATAATTTATACGATTTGATTTTACTTTATCTTACAGTTTCCTTCAGTCTTACGAGCTTTCCATACCCTGCTTAGGAGCAACATTGCTGCCACCACCACGGTAGACCATGGAGACGGCTTCTACAACCCTTTAAACTTTTCACAAGCACACAGTGTCCCCCAGGCACCTGTCTGGAATAGCAACCTGTTTTACTATGTGGCTGGGGAGTGCAACGTACTCTGATAACTTCATATAAAGGGATATGTAGACTCCTATCACTTGCACTTTATGGTCATATTATCTGTGTAACCATGGGTCATGAAAACTATAAGAATGCCTGCTTAAGTCTGCATGTCTTGGAGCACCAATGGATCCATAAAAGCACAACAGCACCACTAAATCCCCATCTTTGCCCCTGACTGGTTAGATCAGCTACACTGCCTGTCCAAAAAAAAGAAAAACAGTCACGTTTTAAATTTAAATCAGTAAGTACTGTACTTAAGAGCCAATGACTGGATCAGTATTACAGCTCAGCAATGTTATGCAGCATTAAAGTGAAGTCACCTGGGTGCCTGAATCTACTGAATGGCCAGGTTATCCCATCAATGGACTTCATCCCTAATGACATGGGCACATCCTAGGACAGCAATGGCAAGGTTCATCACACTCGAATTATGAAAGAGTGGTTCAGGGAGCATGAGGAATCATTTCTTGATCTTAACCCCACTGAAAGTCTTTGGGATGTGCTGAAGAAGACTTTACAAGATCTTTACAAGATCTTGGTGAAAAATGAATGCAAATCTAGATGAAAAAAATCAATCTACATCCCCTTCCTTTAGCTAGTGCATTCTATGTAAATGAAAATAAAATAAACATAAACATGCCTTTAGCCTCGTGCCCGTTGCTTCCGGGATAGGCTCCGGACCCCCCGCGACCCTGAACAGGATAAGCGGGTTGGAAAATGGATGTATGGCATGCCTTTACTGCATGACAGAAATTTTCCTATTACAAAGATTTCTAGCAAACTCAGATGGACAAGATGCTACTTTTCTGTGCTACACAATGTATGAACATCTTGAACAGAGAATCAGAATGAATTCTAAACTCACAACCAATACAACTTACATTACAGCTTACATATATTGGACTTGGCCTGCAGGTGCGACCTGATTGTGGTATGTAAGGTGCATTATTGACTACAGGGTGGGAATGTATTGTGGGCATTGGCTGGTCATTTGGTTTGACTTCAGGTTGTATGAGAGTTGGGTGTAGGTTCTGTGGTATAGGGAGATCAATGTCAGGAACAGGTGGGCTGGTGTTCTGGGAGTTTGGCTCTTCTGAGTTGAACTGCGGTGGGGGTTGCTCGGCAACAGGAAGGATGCGGCGATGATTCCTCCTGTATAACTTCCTGATGGACTGGATGATGTAGGAATGTGGCTCCTTTCTTACCTCCTTTGCTGTGCCAGGATTCTGGTCTGCATTCTAATTCCTTGTCCTTCAGCTAGTGGCTGTAGTGGACAACTGAATTCATCACAGTGATGCATCTGAGTGAGTCGGGGATTGATTTTCTGGGCATTTTTAGGAACTGGCTCCAGCAATCTGGAACTAACAACAAGAAAGGGTTGAGCAGTTCTATCGTTACATCAAAAGCTGGGCAGGGTAACATGATTTTGGATCAGTTCCATCTCCGTACGTTTTTTTCCATCAGTTGCTTGGCACTGCAAATGGCTCTCCACACCAGTCCATTTGACTGTGGGTTAGGGTTAGGGTTAGGGTCTCTGGCCTGCAAGTGACATGGATGAAGTCCCACTGTTTAACAAAGTTCTTGAATCACTGACCTGTATACTGTCTAGGATTATCTGATATGAGGGCATTTGGCATGCCATGAATAGAAAAATGTCTCCTAGGTAAGGGAATCCAGAATCCAAGTACATAGTGAAGTAAGTATATTAGTGCTTTGTGATAATAATATAAAGCAGTGTTCCCCAACCCAGCCCTCGGGGAACCCCAGTCAGTCCACGTTTTTGCTCCTTCCCCGAGGGCTGGGTTGGGAAGTACTGGCATAAGTTTCATCAAATCTTTTATAGTGTTTATTTACTGCTTTATTTACTGTGAATATCTCATGATTACAGCACAATTACAGTGGCTACTACTGTATTTAATATTATGCTTTGACTGACAATACAATGTCAGTTTTCGTTAGCTATACTGACATGACTTTACAAAAGGCTGCAAAGTTTTAACTGCAAATTAAATTGCAACAAAATTATTTACTGCTGTACATTATATACTTTTCTTAGAATTGTATCGTAGTTTATCTAAAACTATAATAGATATGACTTCAAATGTGTCATAATGGGTCAGATTTAAGGAAATGTGTGTTTGGAGTTTCTGACAAAGTGTTGACCAGATGCATTTGGCCTTTTTGTACACCAAAGTGATGTCGTAGCACTACAACTAAAGAATCGTCCTCAGGGGTTGGGCAGGTGCAGTGTGAATGAGGATTGGGCATATGCTAGCTTCATGCATTGTTTTTACTTAGGCAACACTGGCAGGGCAGATAGATTTGTAGTCAGAGTTAGACCCTCCTGGAAGCCAGGCTTCTCTGCATCAATTGATGGGAAATGTCTCAATAAGACAGACTAAACCACCAGTAATATTTATGCTCACGACTGAGAAGTTAAATGCTGTTGGTGGTGCTGGCTCACGGTATTCATTCAATCTGTTGTCTGCAGAGCACAGAAGCATTTCCTTGCAATGCAGAGAGTCACATAATCGTTACCTATGGCATCTTTCGCCATTGGCTTTTAAAGAAAATTATCATCATTGAGTTTTCAGTTTGATCATTTGTCTAATTTTCAGTTTGGTGATTTTTAGCAGACAACTTTCAATTCAATTTCAATTGGCAACTGGTAGTTAGCCTGCTAACTAAGCTGTGTGGTTGTTTTCAAAATGGTCAAATCATTTGAGAAGGAGCCACGCTGGTATGGCAGGGTGATAGATCATTTCTTACAAAAAGAAAGGAGAGCATAATTTACATACATAATTTACATACAAGAAAAAAAGAGCCTTATTGGTCATACTGACAACTGTGGACACTATGCTTCCCCCATTGGTCATTGGTCATACTGGCAACTGTGGACACTATGCTTTCCCCATTTAAAAAAAAAACCCTATCATCCACCCCTGACTTATATAGACACCCACAGTCAAATGCTATGGGGAAGTGAGAGACGTCAATTTAGCAGCACATCTTCGGATTGTGGTGGAAAACCCTCTCATCATTGGGATCATCCTTCCCCACACAATCATCAATTAACTCTCTCCATACACACACACACGGTATCTATATGTTTTGGGGGGCTTCCATGAAATTTCTGTGGGCATAACTCTAATCCCAGTTATGGCAACTTTAACCCCTACCCAGCCCTAATCTTAACCATAAGTAAATAAACAAAATACAAGATGTTTGGCATTTTTAGTTTTTTGATCGCATTCACAACTCAATAAAATTGAGCATCCCCACAAGGTCAAAATCACATTCTGGACATTTGGTCTCCACAATGTAATATATACATGCCCACACACACACACACGATCACACGCAGGAGTTCACCATGTTGCCATATTATCCCCACTATTTGCTTCTCTAGCACACAGCCATTATATATGAACACTCAAATCTAGTGTACTTAGCACATTTAGAATCATTTAGAAGATGCAGCAAATTTAGTTTCTATTTATGTAGTAATTATGAAAAACTGTCACATACTTGTTGCATAAGTGTTAACAAGACACTACAAGCAGGAAGTCCCTAAGGAGTGTGTGACGCTGTCACAGCACAGGTGGTTTTATCCTGAAGCCAGTAGGTGCATCATTGCAGCCACATGACGTGCCATTCAATTAATGATGCTAGTTGTTGTGTCTTTGTGCACAGTGTACAAAGAAGTTGGCAGGATCCTATTGTATTTCTACTCTTGAAAATCTCTTGTAATCATATATGACAAAGTCTACTAACTGGACCTTTTTTCTTAGATAATGGGTTCCTAGCTACATTAGCACTCATTGCATTAATCTTTCATTACTGATCCTTTCATTTCAAGCAACTTACTTTAACTATAATCTCCCACTCACCACTTTTTATAACTTTGTTTCACCCCATTTCCATTCAAGCTGTTCTCAAAAGCAAGTCCTCACAGTAAAGCCTTATTTCTTGTATGTTAGAAAAGGTAAAATTAGCATGACAAACAGTGTCTAGCAATAGTAACACTGAAAACATGCGTACGGGATAAACAGTGAGGCTGAGTTCGGTGGAAAGGGTTCACTGGGGAAGGATTACAAACACTGCTCCAGTTTGTTGACGTGAAAAACAAACACCTTTTCCCTGGAGGGCGGGGGCACTCGGTGAGTGGGTGCTGCACGGCTGGTGCTGTTTACCCAGCACCCCATCATACGCTCTGTCAAAGGCAGCTCTTTTACATACGCTCCTGCTCTGGTGCATCGTGTAGGTGTGTCACTTACCGAGTAGCGACAGCAAGCATGGGGTACTGTCAAAGACTGACAGGAATGCTACCAGCAATGCATCCTTTGTTTATTTAGCTGAAGCCTTTGTCCAAAGCAACATGCTGGTACGAATTAAAGATCAGAGTCAGCCAAACCCTTGAGTGAATGGAGTGAAGGGTCTTGCTCAATGATCCAAGGGAAATATCACTATCATAGCCAGAGAATTTGATCACAGATTCCCAACCTGTAGAGCCCTTTTTCTATAAATGTACATGTCTAAAAGGGAACAAGAACTGAGACCAAGAACAGACAATCACTGTCAGAAATTGACACCGGGTTTCTTGTCTGATATCGTCGATTACCAATAATATGGTCATATTGCCAATTCCCTAGTACTGCATTATTGAGGCAACACTGATTATGCGTAAACTAATGACTTGTATTCAGGCTGTACATAACATATAAAGTTGATTGTGATGCTGAACCTTCTGCTTCCGTTGGTCCATGGGGGCTAGAGATGGTGACTGTTTAGTATGGTGACTACACAGTATTGAGTGGCAGTTCTATGCAAAGCTGTTGTTTACTGAGAAAACAGTTTCAAGCCCCCTCTGTCATTATTCCTGGCAGCCTATAGACAATTACATGGAAAATTAGACACAAACAAAGGTGCAGTTAATTTACGCAGCAGGGACATAATTAAAACACATATGCGTATCCTGATGAACAAGAGTCACTTTCCCACTCAAGTCCATTTATCCAGAATCTCTTTCCCCAAAACATATCGTATCTCTTGATTTGGGTGCCTTTTCAGACTGCAAGTCCACCATTAAAACAAACGTTATCCATTATAAAGCTCAAGGAGGAATGTCTATCATGAGCATAAAATAAGCTGAAAATCAGTGAAAAAGCATCACTGAGGGCTTTTTACGTGTCACATAAAAAAATATGTATATGAACTCACAACTATAAGAATTAAATGATCTGGGAGAAACTGTAAAAAAAGCTGTACACATTACAAATTATTGATTGTAATATGCACTCCTGTGCATAAAAATGGGCCAAACCCAAAACTGCAAATTATTACGTTTTTAATGGTCTTAACGGCAAATCATTGGTCAGATAATTAGCAAGAACAATAAAAATGCACTTCCAAGACCAGTGCCACCGTTTGCTTGTCACTGGTCCCTGCTGCAGTGAACTGTTGGAGTAAAAAGCTGGAGTGTTGAAAATTTTATTAACATTTCTGGCTATTTGCTATTGAGACCATTAAAAGCTTAATGTTTTACAGTTTTTGGTTTGGCAACGTTTTCACCCAGGAGTGTAATCAAAATGAAAATACAACGGGAATTAGTATAGCAATGACAATGACTCAGATGTACATTAAGAAGCCAGTTTATTAGGTACACCTGCTTCTTAAGGCAAACCGCCAGCCCCCTCAAAGAAATTCCTGGCTGCAACTGAATGCATACAGCACATAGACAGGGCCAAAAGGGTCAGTGTACAATTAATCATTAGAGTGGCCAAGATGCCTGATCGAGGATATAGTGAACACGCTGTAACCTCTGGAGTCATACATAACAGCCACCCTCTCCTGGGATTTTAAAGAGAATGGTGTGTTGAGCAAAAAACATCCAATGTTGTTTCTGTGCCAAACACACCTTGTTAGAGAGGTCAGAGGAGAAGGGCCAGATTCAAAGCTAACACAAAGACGACAAGTGCGAGAATAACAGCACAGTGCAACAGGAGTGTACAGAATAGCTTCTCATCTAAACGTGAAGAGGTTCCAGAGGCAAAAACATTCTAGTAATAAACTGGTCACCAAGCACATACTGTATGTACACAGGCAGTCCCCAGGTTACAATTGTGATCCGTTCCCTAAGTCTATCTTCAAGTCGAATTTGTAAGTAAATCAGAAAAATAATACAGAACAAAACAAGAATAATAATTGTACAGTAATAATAAAAGTAACTAAATATAGAACTTTACTGTACCTTGAGCCTGTACCGCTAAACCCACATAGTGTTTTCTCGAGCATCACAAAGTAGTGCATTCGTTCATTATTATGAACCATTGTATTTAACCCAAATTTTTAATGTAATAGGCTTCATGGCAGTCCATCCGTAAGCACGAGTTGTCTGTATGTTCGACCCAAGTACTGCCCGCATTGCATAAGGGGCAGACAAAATTATAGAAACACCTAACAATATACTGATATATCAAATACATAATAGGATTCGGGCTTTGTTTACAAAATAGCTTCGGTGGGACACTGGATCATTACTCGGGAAGAAAAAAGAAGCTTCTAGTTCTTTGAGGGATGAAGGCTATGTTGAAGCAAAGCTAACTCTAATTGAGATGCTTCTGAAGTTCCTTATTATCTGCATCAGGTATGTTAAATTAGGGCTGCACCTAAGCTCTGCAGGGCGGTAGCTCTCCAGGAGCAGGATTGGGCACCCATGCTATAAAGGCTCAATGATAGTTCGATGGCATGTTACTTGATCCTGGTGTTGAAAACACTCAAATTGGCTTAGTGGTATTTATGGGGGCGTTATCATATTAGAATAAAAGAACATCACGAGGGAACAGTGTTTGCACTATAGGATGCATTTCATCTGGCAATATGGCCTCATGTTCTTTGGCTGTTAAACATCCATGGAGAGCAACCAACAGGCCCAATGACTGCCATGGGATCGCTGCCTATGCTAACAGACATGAGTTGAAAATATCCTTGGGCTTTACTCAGGTGTGCAAGATGACTCATAAAAACCACATTACTTTTTTCCCTAATGTTCAGTTCTGTTCTTAAACCAAGTTGTGAATGGGTTTGCAATGACCTATGTGGTTTTCAAATGGCAGCCCTGCCATAAATCCTACCCTGGTAATGCTCAAAAACTGAACCAGAGATGCCGATTCAGATTTCTGGTCATGTTTGACTTCATACTTATGTGTTCTTTAACAACCATGGTCAAGAGTCCTTCCGACAAGCCTCTTCTACAGCACACCTATACTTCTAATTAGCATTCAGTCTAATGCGATGGAGCTTCGTAGCTGGGTCTGTAATTATGAGTTATTTCAAAGTAGATGTCCTATTTAAATGGTGTTTATGATATTTTGTCCACCCCCTGTACGCTTGAAAACAATATTTTCAATTGATGTTGTTCAAAGATGCACCTAGGATGGAGCAGGTTACCATGCAGGATGCTGCACTGCCTCATGTCCTGTGCTTCCAGGAATTGGCTCACTGTGTCTGTTCTGGTTAAGCAGCTGAGTAAGATGGATTGACGTATGTATGTATGTATGGATAGATGGGTGGATGGATGGATAGAAGTTTGGCCAAACAGAAAAAGCTTTTTACTGTGAAAATATCATAAGCATATATGTAACAAACTTTCAAAGGAATAATTGATGCACCATTAAACACTACACAAAAGCATCTGGTTGAGACACACACAACCTTATATGAAATCAGTGAAACCAGATGGTAATGTAAGTTATGAAAGGTTTTTAACAATTTTTAACATATTACATTCTAGAAAGAGTCATTATTAAACTGCAGTTATTTTACTGCTTTGTCAGAGCACTGCGCCTGCATTTCTGCTGTGGCGTGATCAGTATGTCTGTCAGCTCAACAGTCAACTGAAGTCACTTCTTAACCTGCTTCAGTTAAACTGTCAATGAGTAGAAAATATAGCAAGAAAAAGGCAGAGGGATGCTGTGAGTAATTACAGACCCATTACAACTGACTAACTCGCTAACTGTTTAACAAGAGTAAAGGAATCAACTTATGGTTCATAAACCTGGAGGAGCTCAGAATAAACTCCCGATATCCACCGTGCAACTGTCAAACACTTCATTTCTGAAAATGTGCCAATCCTGACTAGACTGCATATTTATTGTCTTTGTTTCAGATCTGATTTAATATGAGGCAGTCTGCTGGAAACAGTGAGGCCTGATGGATAATGAGCATTAATTCCAGGCTGCAGATGGCGGTCGCAGAAACGTCCAAGATTAATCGCAGACAGCGGCAGGGGGGGACACATCATTTAGGTGGCGTGCTTGGTCACCCATGACAACTCTCGACATCAGAATACCTAGATTCAATCATTTATGGTAAGAACCCCCTCTGAAAAAAACACTTTTCGAATAATACATATCAATAATTTCACATGGCAGTAGCAGAAGGATGGATGCAATTCTGTGTGTCAAAGCATTAATATAAGTACTCTTCTCACTCTCCGTCAACTTAATAAGTGGCACACTTACACAATTATTCTCACGTCACGATGTGCCAGAACAGGAGCAGATATAAAGGTTATTACTAACACATTACTACAGTGCATAAAAATCACTGCTTTCTCAGTACAGGAATACTAATGTTGGTGTCACGGTACTACATCTCCATCTAGTGGCAAGAATTAAAAAAAAAATCGTTACATTATCAAATTATATTACAAATAAAATTCAACCAAACAAAAAGCCAGATGTACAGCTTTATTTAATGTACATCTTTGAACATAACAATTCGGCTTTCTAACTCACTTCCATAACTTATAATGCCGGAACTAATGTAGATTGGAATGGATTCAATCAACATTACTTTTATTTATATGAGTAAAACGCTGGATCACACAATTCAGAATAACAAACTACTAGTATGTTTACTAACGGTGCATTTAATTACCTGAGTCTCGCCCTGAGTCACTTTTTTCACAAATTTAATTCCAATTAGTTAAAATGCAAATTCTTGATACAAGAAATGCTATTTTAACTAGTTGAAATTCTGTTTCAGCTAGTGATATTCAAAACGTTTTTTTCTTTCATTTATTTCAATGGGAGTTGGAATTTAAACTAGTTTAAATCATGCATCTTTTAATGACGTGACAGTTTCATGTGTGCCCATCACAATATACATCACACCCCCCACCAGCTGCCAGGGGCAAATAAAGCGGATGAAACCTCTATCGTGAACTGTTAAGCTGAAATTTAAAGACACATTGTGTTTTGGTTTCTGCACCCACCCCACCCACATCCATCCACTTACTGTTTTTCCAGTACAGGCTTGTACCAGGGGCTTGGAGCCTGCACCAGGCAGCATAGAGCACAGGGATGAGAATACCCAAGTTGCCAAGCATTTAACAGCATGCCTTTGGAGGGCAGGGAACTAGGAGTTCCCCAAGCAAACTCATGTAAGGGGGAAAGGCGTAAACACCTCAGGGTTAGGGGTTTGAATGCAAACTACCATGCAGCCATAAGTTTTATAACCTGCCTCCCCCATCGATAACTTATTGCATATTTTTGAATCTATTTATGCTGGTTTTTGCAGCTTTAGAAGCATGCATATACCCTGACAACTGAACAGTGTTGGGAGGGTTACTTTTAAAATGTACTCCACTACAGAATACAAAATACATGCCCTAAAATTTAATTTGTAACCTATTCCATTAGATTATTCAGTGAGAGTAACATATTTTAAATGCTTTGGATTACTTCAACATTTTCTTACATTTTACAACGTTATGAATGTGGCAATCACACTATACTTACTTAAAAAGACAATTCTGTTATTTTCTTCAACTGTAGCAACTGGTTGAATGTATTGAAATATCACGCCAGATGCGTAAAAGTTGGTGAAACCCTGGTGATGGTTCCATTGCACTTACAAATTCTAAATAATTGCACATCATAAATGTACATGACAAGACCACCGGTCACATCTATTTAACATGTTCAGTTTATCATTCAGTGGAAGCACTACGATAAAGCATTATCGTAAAACCAATTTGCTAACTATTTCAATAGCACGTCCCGAAAGTAAATTTTAAAAATCCAAAATTCATAAATGTGCTTGTGCATAAAACTTGTGCATGAAATAGTTTCATGTTCTGCAGTCAGAAGCACCTAAATAGCAGGGAAGCAATTCCTCAAGTAAAAGTTTTCTTATTCTTAATCCTTAACCAATCATGATGGCACATACAGGCGCACACGATCGAACATACGCCTGCGCCCGATCACACAAACACGCGCACACGATTGACTTCGTTTTTGGAGACACCATTAAGCAATCCACCTGGCACTCGGGTACAGTATAACCCCACCACGTGACTGAATCTGTTACTTAAACAGTTAAAACACATACCTAACAATACAATTCTGCTAGTACAATACTGCCGAGGTGATTTTTTGGGATGTGGACATTGCACAATTTGCATCTACCTTCTAGGTGAGTTCAGCCTTGCCCTGAATTGAACGCATTTAACAAAACGTATTTTTTTCTGAATCGATTTTGAGTTACTGCCCACACAAAGTGTATACCCCAACAATGGTCAGACGCAATGCCCTGAACTGAACGCATTGGAAAGAACAGCTTTTTTTTCTGAATCGATTTTAAATCAACCAGAAATTATGCTGTGTCACAAAATTCCACGACTTTCTAGGTTTATTTTTCAAAACCGTTTCCTGGCCTGGAATATTCTTTTTTCAAATCCCCCAGATATGTCATGTTGCTGGTTTAGTGGAGGAGTCAACGGACAGCTGTCAGTTTTTGGAATGTCAGCTTTCCATTTAAATTAAAAAAAATTCCAAAATTCATAAATGTGCTTGTATGAATATGCTTGTGCATAAACCTGTCGATGCAAGAATCAAGAAATAGTTCTATGTCCTCTGCAATCAGAAGACTATCCAACGCGGTTAGATTGATTTGATTAATTTGTCTTATTTATAATTGATTGGCTATGGTTGAGTTAATGTATATCCTGAAGATTAATTTTATTTAAGTGTTATGCACCTTAAGTGCTGATATAAAGCGACTGATTTAGTATGTCAACGCTAATTACCAACTGGAGTTTATAACTGTAAAGTTTTTAGTCCATTTATTTTATGTCACTTGATAATAACGTACTTCAAATATTAAGTATGAATCATAATACTTTCTTGAGACCATGGTTTAAATTCTGATTTATCATAGTGGTTGTGGCCCCACTATGGTAGGCGTCCTTTTATTCTGCATGAAATATGGCAACGCTAAGTTGGACCCATGCAACTGAATGAATCCAACTATGTAAGTTGCTAACGGAAGCTTTTGGGAAACGCCCCCCCCCCGTTGTGTCATCACCGCCACTGAGCAGCCAGCTAGCATAACCGCACCGCAGCTACTAGCTGCGTGCTTTATTTCACGGACGTCTGGGAAATGTGGCAAATGGCTATAATTTAATTGGAGAGTGAATAAACATGTAAAATAAATAAATGTATTCCATTGATTTCAACAATGTAACTATTCTAATTACCAACCTTTCAAATTGTAACTATCGGAATACAGGTACTCATATTTTGTATTCTAAATACGTTACAAGTATTCCGTTACTCCCCAACACTGCAACTGAAAACAACAACTTTAATACAATAAAAAGCATCAGTTACTTTTCTTAATAAAAGTATAAACATTTATCATTTTCCACTTTGTTCAAAATCATGTAGCATTAAAAAAGGCTAGAGGGAAATGAAGTCATGTACGGTTTTAAAACATTTTACAAATATATAAAACACATTCATTATACATACAAATCAAATCACTCTTGAACCACTTAGCCATCAGCAGCTCAAGAGGAACAACTTCAGACGGCAAAACAAACAAGCTTTTTTCTCCATCTTTTAAAATGAATAATACGACAGGAAGAAAAAAATAATAATAAATCACACAATTCAGTGGTTAAGAAGCAGGTGACGCCTAACAGTGAGCTCACAATGAAAGGCAGAGGTTAGGGTCCGTTTCTCTCTCAAATGGTCGCCTTTAAATTTCTGCATCAGCACCACTTGAGGCATAGCAGCTGGTGAGAAGGACACTAATGGGGCTCTAGCCAGCAGTGCAGTTTGGTGTCATCCACAAAATAACTGTCAACTCCACAATATAGAGCCCGGCTCTAGTTTTTTAAAGGCACTGAATACCGATTACTTTGTACATTGAGAGAAATCTTTTTTAAAATAACATGAATGTGACCATTTCCCCACTACTAAAAAATTTTGACTATAAATATGACACAAACCAAGTTCATTAATCACCTCAAACTCGGATGGAGTGGCTGAAATTATAGAGGAAAGAGAAACAGCCAGTTATTCTAATAATTCAGGTCAAGTGACATTTAAGTTCTTTTGTGGTGTATTTAACCAACATGAAAGACAAATGTGCAAAACTGCAAATAATTCTTGAAGTTGGTAAAACGTTTTCTGTCAGACATACATCATCTCACATTTTTTTTTAACTTGGTAAAAGGCACTGAATCACATCAATAACCTGGCTTTAAAAGGATTAAACTGGTTTTTGATTTCCTTACTGATGTGGCTTTGGTTGTGGCTGAGAATTTGTCTTGAAGAAAGTGCAACATAAAAAAAAAGAACCTTTTTACACACCGTAAACATTTCTGCCATAAATAAAGCTCAATCTTGAGTTCACATTCATTCTAGTTTTCACATTTGCTAGAGAAGTTCATACTTTGGTTAAAATTTCTGTTAGAAGTTCCAGATCTTTCTGCTTTGATTTCTCAGTCGGTGTACAACCATATTCCTCAAGGCCCAGAGGAACATATTTCTCAAGAACTTCCAGCTTCCCGGCCTCTTGGGGAGTAAACAGACTGACCCAAGGAGGTATGATACGAGCACCTTGGACTCCAAAGAAAGCCAAGCTCTCTGTGGATGAAAAAAAGTTACAGTACAACAATCAGCAGACCTCGGAGACACCCCATATGACACATGATGTCACAGATAAACACAAACCTTTCCTCTGCAAATCTGCTGCTTTGGCTGTTCCCAAAGAGACCAGGTATTGTGCAACTTCACCCTGACCATCAAGCTGTCCTCTTGTTCCAAGCAGAACAATAGAGCTTTGATTGTGGAGAGACAAAGTTCTCAGAGCGATAAATGTAGATAAGTAGTCGACACGTTTTTAAAGCATTTATGGAAATTGTACAAAATTCTTCAAAACATGCATTTGGTGCTTTTTAAGGTCCATTTATTTTTTCCACTCTCCTCCAAATAAATTGCAAAACTTATATACTGGTATGCCATTACATTGTCACACTAAAATATGATTTACACAGCTACGAGATAATGGAACAAACATTGCATTCTTGCATTAGAACCAGCAGTTCTTTTCGGTTTTTATAAATTTTTATAAGTCCCCAGACTAGCCACTCACCTCTTTGGGATCCCACTGTTTAAATACTGTTCCATTTTAGAGTCCAGCTTGGAGAAAAATGACTTCTTTGTGACTTTACCAGTACAAGCATCCACAGTGACCCAGAAGAAACCAGGCTGTGTGAAGGAGAACTTCTCACCATCCACCTTAGCGGAGAAGCAGGGAATATTTTGGAGTCTAGCAGAGACACTGACAGGGGACTATGAGGGTTCAGAGAATGCCACAGCTGTCTAAGGAGCTGAGGCAAATCTACCAGAATCACAAGCACAATATGGTAAGCAACTCGCATTTACGTTTTATTTCAGGGGGATTCTACTATACAACTCAGCCAGCACAGGCTTCCAAACACTACACTCACAAAAGAGCATTTAGAAGAAATACTTTACCATAGCATTACTTCATCCACCTCTATTACTCATTATCTACAGTCCTATAAAGGGTCTCAATAAGGCGCTAAATGTACTTACAGCGATGAATGAGTCAGTATCCCCATTCTCCAGTTCTTGCTGGCTGAGTGATTTGATCTGAACTTGGAGGTAGGTATTTTCAGGATCATTTGTGAAGACCATCTGAAAGAGACATTTATTGTAACCATGCACTGAAAAATGACTTTAGATACAGAACTGATATTGCCAACTTTATGATATGTGCCTAATTAATATTTGAATTTAAACAGCCTTACTCCAATACAAACAGATCTGTGCAATTCCCATTTCAAGCTGTAATATAGAAGCATGTGCCAGCAGGGCGAGATTAAGAGGGTTATGTCTCCTCGGGACCCAGCACACATGGTGATGGCTCACAAAATTCAGAAGTGCGTCTAGCATAGGGAAAACGTTACACTGGCTTTTCAATGAGTGCCATATTAAAAGAATAATATACTATCATATTAAATATATCTGATATTTCAGATTTACTTGTTAAGGCATTGGTGTTTGGGACCTGGGGATATTGGGCTTAGGGGGTTTCTCTGGTGGTACCCCTGAGGATGTGGTGCCCGGATGCCCGGATGGTTCATTTGGGCCAGCGTGCAGGGGGGCTGTTGCTGATAGCCGTTCATACCTTTGCAGCACCGCAGGTCTTGCAGGGTGCGGTGACCAGCTGAGGCATTGGCACTTTGGCCTGCGGAGGTTTGGCGTACTTGGGATAGGCCTTAGCCGTGCAGTTGCTCATTTGCTTTGAGGTTGTGGTGGCAGTGACTTTGACCCTCTCGCACCCCTTCCGGGAGCAGTAGCTGTGCCCTTCCCGGCTGTGCCTCGCCCGCAGGGACAGCCAGAGAAGTCTGGAAACGAACAGGTGTCAGTCTGGCATACGGCTAATGAGAGACAGGAAGTGGACAGCAGTTTAAATGGGATTTGCATTAGATGAAAAAGACAGTTGGCATTAGCCATTGTAGCAGTTTGTGCTGAAGACTTCACAGACTGATATGTCAGCCGATAATTAAATTTGTAACAAAAACACTTATACTTTCTGATACTTACACCATCAAGGCAGACACACCTGAACCAGGCTAAGACGAGACAAAACTCTCGGGGCATAAGACACTCCACTGTGTTCCTCAGCACTGCATCTCAAAGTCCCCAAAAGATTTTTTCCTTACTTCTGTTACACTTCGGCTGTGCTACCTGCAATTCCCAAAGTGACTGCCAGGTGGTGCTAAAAGTTAAACTGGTACAACAACCAGTTTAGGACGGTCCCTACAGTTTAGAATATTTGTTCCATACTATTAGCTCAAATATGATACAGCTTGGATTTGTCCACGCT
This sequence comes from Petrocephalus schoutedeni, assembly GCA_026780765.1. NCBI lineage: Eukaryota > Metazoa > Chordata > Actinopteri > Osteoglossiformes > Mormyridae > Petrocephalus > Petrocephalus schoutedeni. The sequence continues at coordinate 10,706,396 of JAODKL010000040.1, read as the reverse complement.
CTTCAAATAATCTCCTAAACAAAAACCATCCAGCTGAAACCAGCAATAGTGGGAAGCTCATGGCAAAGGAGTATCTAATTCACAAAAAGTAAATTGTTTATAATGGGTGGAGAGCTGTGAAGTAGTGCATAAAGATATGAATACTTCATGTTATTGCAGACTCTGCTGCAGGTACTCAGAGATCGTAGCACAATGTAATAAAAAAAACTGGAAAATTTAAAATAATCTCTTAAAAATGTGTGGAATAAGAATGCCTAAAGCCCTTGAGACCACTATCTATTCCTCAGATCTTTTGAACCCATATACAATAAGGACAGCATGCAGGGCACCCTGAAGTCAAGCTTCAGGCAATCCAGATGTAACCACTTTAGCAGAGAAAACTGATTCTGGGTCCCTTTGGTGATCACATACGACCAAAAAACATTTTATGAAAGATTAAAGCTGGATCTTTTAATACAGGTTTTGTATATAATTGACGTTCAATGTTTGGTAACAAAATGCAGCTTCGCTGTATGTTTGATACTAAACTTTTTGTTGTGTTACTCAGTAAAGCAGCTACAGCTCAGTGAACATGATCTGCCTGCATTAACAGTCAGCGCTGGCACAGCGGTACAGCCATGCACGGTGGCTCTAGACTCGATAGTTCACCAGCATAGATTAGGATGGCAACAAAATACTAAGTGGAGAGAAAAACAAGGACTTTAGCTTTATCACTGTGAAAATCTTCAATTAAAGACCCACAGTGGAAATTTGGGTATGAAAACAAAAAAAAAAAAAAAAGCAACACCTAGCATAATTCAAAATGTAATTTAAAAAATGAATTTTTTTGGGGTGGTGGGGGGGGTGCATTATAATATAATTAAGGAACAACTTAAGACTTAATAAGCCCCCCAGAATTGTGCTGGAATTTTGTGCATTTTTGTGTGTTTACATGTACAGCAGGAAGCAGAGGCTGATACAACACTGAGGAAACTAGCTGCACCCACAGTATCACTGCAAGTCATCCTACATTCCCTTACTTGGATCCCACTCAGCGGTTATACGAGGATATCTATCCACATTCTGCTCTGCATGGCATTCAGTCAGCCCCAGGGTTATGGAGTAATGTTTGGGTCAGATTAGAATGAGTTCCTCACCCTGTGCTGCTGTCGAAGTAGTACTTGCGATCCAAGGGGCTCTTCTCAAGTTCCTCCAGGGAACCCACGGACCGGTAGTCCTCCATGTTGTCGAAGATATTGCTCTGACGGTCGTTTATATCAGACATGACGTGGAAGGTGGTGTCGGTGGGGTAACAGAGGCCCATCTGGACCCAGTCTCCCCTGAAGGGACAAAACCAAAACACACAAAAGAGTTCATTTAAAAACAAATGTAATAAATTATACTTGAGTCCCGGCGCTGGTGGTCGGGTCTACTGGATCAGGCATTCAACACATGGCACGATAACATGGCCGCTGCTACAGAGTTGCTTACACCATTCAGTGCTCAGTGTAAATACACAAATTTGTCCGCAGTGCGTAACACAGCTCAGAAAATGGCAAACAAAAGGAGAAAGGGAAAGATTTAATGACATATTTGTACAGCAGTACTTTATAACATCAGACTGATGACACGGTTGTCAGAACTTAAACCCATTACAAGTCCTGGGGTATCTGTATTCATAGCGTTAAATCACAACAGAGACACTGAATCTTGGGTTATAAAACATAAAAACGCTACTCACTTGTCGAAATTGATGAGGGAGAGCACGACTTCCCGGGGGGCGCGCCCGTTCCAGTGCACCGTGTAGCTCTTCTCCATCATCAGCACCGGCTGGTACTGCTGTGAGGCCGCGGCTGGGCTGTTGATTCCCTTCAGTACCATGGGCTTCTGCGGGTACTCGTCCCTGGCGATGGAGACGCTGACGTTGGAGGCTCCCTGGGTCTGAATGTAAACCTGGTCAGGTAGGAGAAGCCATTCCAGGTTACAGCAAAGATCTTGGACTTGGGGAGGAACACAATGGTAGGAAAAGCATGAAGACCACAACCAGCCGGATGGACTCAGAAGTCCCAATAATGAATGTCGGGAAGCCTATAAATCAGTTTTTGTCAGACCAGCACTCAGGCAGCCCCAGACAGTCCACGTCTTTGCTCCCTCCCAAATGCCAGAGAATTGGGAGAGAGCAAAAAACGTGGACAGTCTGGGGGTCCCCGAGGACTGGTTTGAGAAACCCCACTCTAAATAAGACATCAACTTCACGCCACCTTATACTAAGAATCAGATTATTAAAAAAAAAAAAAAAAAAAACATCTGGCCAAAAACACCAGTACACTGCTAAGGGCTAAAGCATTAATAACTGGCATCAAAACACTAAAAAAGGAGCATAAAAAGTAGCAACCAGAGATAACAAAAAAAAAATCAAACATGTTGAAGTTGATTTAATGAGAAATGTAGCATATGAGAAGATTCTCACCTGCGAATACCTGCCGCTGCAGATCACTCCATTCCACTCGGGGATGGGAACACACTTGGGGTGTCGGATCAGGAAGTTGTCCATCCTTGCCACGTAAGAGTCTGGGTAGCCCGTCGTGGAGCCATCCACATCATGGAAAATTGAATTTTTATCCCCGTCCAGTTCATTGTCCTCAAACCACTGGCCAGGTTTCCCAAAGAATGCCTTTAGGCCCTCCTGTCATGGGTCAATGAAAAGCTGTTACATTTTATCTGATGGTTAACTCAGACTTACAGGCAGTCTCTGGGTTAAGAACACCCAACTTACGGACTACTCATACTTATGAACGGACAAACTGGGTTAAATACAATAGATCATATTAATGAATGGACATGCTACTTTGTAATGCTCGTGAAAACATTGCGTGGTTTTATTGGTTCATCTGCTCAAGGTACAATACAGTATTATATGTAGCTATTTATTATTACTGTATAATAATAAGTATTATTATTATTGTCATTGTTGTTATTATTATTATCATCATTATAATCATTATTATTATGTACTGCATTATTTTTCCAACTTGCCTACAAAATTCAAGATGTTAAAGACTTAGGGAACAGATCTCTAGTACCTGGGGACTGCCTGTACATTACACGTTGTAATGAAATAATGGCCATTTCTATACATTTAAAATAATTTTTGTCAAAATACAGAGCTCTAGCACAGAACATTACACAGATTAGAGAAGACAGATTAACACAAGTGTTCATTTTGATAAAAATAACTGTACTAATAAATGATACAGATGATATTTAGGGAGCACTAAATAAGGACAACAGTGTTGCTTAAAATTAGGTGAAACATGTGGCTGTGAGCAGTTAAAGTGCCACATTTATGGAGTTTTGTTGCCGCAATAAAAGCCAAGTTCCCATGAGGTTTTGCCAATAAAAAAAGAAGATCCTAAGAGCCCTGGGTGAAGGTCAATGGAAATGTGAAAACTGAGAAGACCAGTTTGCCCATTCTCAGGCTAACTTTTCCCATAACACGGGCCAAATTTCATGTTTAAAACTAATCAAATTCAACTTTCAACAACAAAATGTCAGCAAATAAAACATGATGACTGTAAAGCAGCGTTTCATTTGCAAAATGCGTAAATTATCCAAGGACTGACAGATGATTGATGAAATTTAGTAAATTATTACACATTAGTAAACAAAAAATAATAAATGAATGTGTATAAAATCCATCAAATAACAGTTTAGAAGTGTAGTCACTGAGTAATTTAGCCTAAACATGTCTCATACATACAGATTGAAATGCTAACAATTAAAATGAGTGAGATGCATGTAGAGCTAAAGCAGGTGGGGGGGCAGGGCGAGGCGGACGCAGTGCGCTACCCACTCTGGGAAGGAACAAGAGGCCTGAGAGGTTGTTCCGTGGCGTGAGCTGCCAGGTGTTCTTCAGGTTGAAGCCGACAGCGCTGGTGAAGCGATCGGCGGTGGGGAAGAAGCCCTTGAACGTGCTGTTGGTGAGGCGAACCGGACCGTCGTAGATCTGGAAACCCCGGATGGGAAAGGTCCTGGGGGGCGGCGAGGACCAGCGAGTAAGTGCCACATTCTCCCATCACAGTCTCCCTCTAAAATTGCATGTATGAATGTCACTGTCACGTAATATGACTACTCGGGGTGCGTCACAGACAGGCAGACATCAGGACACTGTCTACAGGACTTCAATTCTGTCCCTGAATTTGTAACCTTTATAGTTCTATGGGTTACACTGGTCAACTGAGCAAACTACGCAACCTAGGAAGTAGTGACTTAGCCGGCTGCTGCCTCTAGTAAACCCAAAGGGAACAAATTAGTCAATAGGTTTTGAGTAAGCTGTCCTCATAGAGGGGTGGGGGCTGCTACCATTCCCTGCCAGGATGACTACACCACTGGATGCTTTCCTCCGAGCTGAAGCAGATTAAATGTAATTGGAAACAGTTCAGTCTATGGGGGGGGTAAATACAAGCTGGTTCGTGAAACAGCGTCTAGCAGGACTACATTCTCACGCCACTACCGAATTTGGCTGCGACACAAGGCCACCGCGCACAACCGGGGGGGAAGCGACAACAACAGGTCAGTGAAGGAGACGCGGCCAGGGCATTCTCGCCGCCGTCTGGCGACAGGATGCCAACGTAAGCCGTCCTTCCTGTCAGCCCCTGGCGGTCGGTGGCGGCTCACTTGTTCCTGGGCAGCGTCCTCATCCTGCCGTCCACCCCGCCGACTCCCCAGTACTTGTTCTGGCCGCCGTTGAAGCCGCGGTTCTTGCTCTCGCCCACGAAGAGGGACTGGGACACCTCCTGGCTGGAGCCTTCGTCTTTTGGGTAGCTGCCATCGCTGAGTCCGGTGTGGGAGAACATCCTTAAGATACTCTGGCCAAAAGGCCGGCCGGGGTACAACTATGATGCCCTTGGCTTTGCCGGAGATCAGGACAAGAGCCCCCAGGCGACCGCGACATTATTACCGTACTGACGTTCAAAGGCCCATTATCCAATACATAAACTTTGACCACTATAGCCCAAAATTTACAAAAAAAAAAAAAATTTAATTCCAAACAATATTTTATTTAGAAATAGCTTTGGATAACACAAATACAAAAATTATGCATCCCACAACACATATTACATGTCATGCACAGCATTACGCACCTTGCAAATGACAGTCCAACTCCGTTGTCTGCAAATCTGCAAAGTAAACATAATGCATCCATTAGGGGACCCCGGCCAAAAAGAAACAACTTAATACCATCCTTCACTCAGAGCTACCTCCTCAGCAGGATGAAAAAGAGCAGACGATTTGATCAAAACACCTAATCAGAAAGTCATATCTATGTCAGCACAGTATTAATAGTAATTTCTGTAAGCTAATTTATTAAGCATAACATGTAATATCCTGTAGGATATGAAAGTAATAGTATCTCTGTTAAAATAAAGAAGCAACAATTGCCAATAAGCTGTAATATAATTTCACATATTAAAAAGAAATTAAAGTATCTGCCGTCAGATACAACAAAAACACTGTAGTACAATGAACAAAAACATATTAAATGGACATTCTGTCCATGTTGCAACCACATCAATTTTGGTATCCAGTTTCAAAAAATTCTCCATTATCTGTGGCATGACTATGAGTTTAAAAACTGACCTCCAACGAAAAAAAAAACTCTGTATTAAGATAAAACAATAAAATATTATTCTGCCCCAAGACAGACAAACTGGTGAAGTCAACTGATTAGTCAAAAATAACCGAAATAAACCTTTCCAACATGAGTTACAACAACATCAACAGAAATCTGTTTAAATTAAATAGCCATTTCCAGATGCTTTAAATGTTCAATGGTTTAAACTTACCAGCAATAATGCATTTCAGCTGTATGACTGTGCATTTTTGTGTTTGTTGTGTGTATTGGTGTCCATATTTCTGAACTCATTTTCAATGGCATGTTTCTGACTAAGCCTTTGATGCAAACTTACAGGGACTAATCTTAAAACTATATGTGACTATGTAGAGCCAAGAAAATGCAACAGTGACAAAAATTGACATCTAAATGAAAACATGTAACATCTATTAAGAGATTTCAATTACACTGTTTTGGTGGGCTAAGCTGAAGGACAGATGCAGATTTCTTCACAACAGGACAGTCAAGGTTGAGCAGAAAAGTTAAGGTTGAACCCCATCCCCCGATAAGGCTTGTTCTGGTGCTTTTCATTAGCCCATTGTACGTAATCACCTAGCCCCAAGCTAACAGCCCCCTCTCTTAATGGAGCCCAGCTGGCTCACATCAGAGTCAGTAAAACGCTAAGCATAAGTATGGCCTGCTGGACAGAATCAAAAGTATGGGAAGCCATCTTTCAGCGAATCCGACTGAAAGGCCATCTTTTGCCGTGTTCTCCTTTCTACCACTGTTTCTCCCGCATGACGCATGTGCTTGAATGATGGCATCTGATCATTTTATAAAGAGAGCGACTGTCACTCACCCTGAGTTCTGAATGATGATGTCCCCGCCGCGGATCCAGGCGCCCAAGTCATTATTCTTGAAGGAGATCAGGGTGTCAATGACGGCCGCCACTCGAGGCTGCTTCGGGTCTGCGTTCCTGTGAGGTCGGAATCTGCAATGGTAATGCTTAATTCAGACATGTTTAAGATACTTGGTTGAACCAGTTTTTTTCCTTAAAAATCAGAACGGGGTAAATATGGGCAAAGATTAATCACAAAAAAGTGTCAATATATACATTTTTCCATCCATCCATCCATCCATCCATCCCCACTTATATTATTCATGGTTGCGGGGGCCTGGAGCCTATCCAGGAGGCTACAGAGCAAGGCAGGGAGCAACCCAGGAAGGGGCGCCAAGCCAGCGCAGGGCACACTTATAAACTGTTCACAATTTTTACAATAAAACAATATTTACAATAAAAATAAACCCTTTAAAATCGACCCTGCATTTAGAGTGAAACCTGAAATACAGACACATGAAACGGGACAAAAAAAAAGTGACAGCCTTGGCATAAATCGTCGTTATCGCTGGCTCAACACCAGGCCTCAACATTTATGGATAATCCGGTTTTGCTGCGGCCTTGTAAAGATGTGACTTAGTAGCTAGTCTAAAGAGAACCATGTGTCCACAGCTAATTTCAGTGCAGGAACTTCCGAGATATTCCATATCCAGAAAAAACACGTGATGGAAACCATGGCCGGGGGCCTGTTTTCTCTGTAAACGAACTGGGGCCGACCGGCCCTCGGCACGGGCGAGGTGCCGTTTGCTTTAGGGGCGTTGAGGTTCCCCCAGCCAGATGCTCTTCCTGTCTGGCCACGAGCAGTACGGCGCGCTGGCCAGAGGTCCCGCTGAGCGAGCAGGACAGGGGCTGCAGAGCGGTGGCAGATTTTTGTTCAGCACAGGTTTTGGGGCAATGAGAAGTCTCGCCACACCTACAATGGGAAGGGGGCAGCTACAATGGCTTCTTGCACATGTGTGCTCTACAAACAAGGTCAGAGCCCATCACAGGGCTCTCGGGCAAGGCAGCCTTCTACATTTTTTTCCCCAGTTTTTTGTACAGGGGAAGGAGGTGTGCTTTGCAAATACAGAACGGTGCAGTGGCTCATCTCCCTTCCTCGCCGGGAGCTGGGGGGTGGGGGAGGTGTGAACGGCTGCACCGTTCTGTATTTGCAAAGCACACCTCCTCAAAAAAATAAAAATAAGTAAAAATTTAAATAGGTTTCACATCTGCAGGTTTTATCGTTCTGACTATGTAACAGCACAATTAATTTAATCTCCGTCATGTAAGGTTTGTGGCAGCTACCGCCACTCTCCTATAGCCACACATTTCTAATTACTATATTTAACTTTCTTTTCAGAGTTAAAGGTTTATGACTTTATAGCATTGTACAAGCAGAAGAAAACTATTTTTCCCAAACATACAAGAAGCTTACTACATACAAATGAGATATATGATTTAATTTCTGATTTTTCATTAGGCAAACTGCAGGAGTATTCACAAAAGTGTGCGTCTGGGGGTCCTCATTGCTCGGGTTCTCAGTGCTTGTCCTGAGCCTCACAGCACGGACAGCCCCACGCCACCCACCCATTCCGGTCTCCTGACGTGGCCCTCACCTGGCACTGTTGTCCAAGCACAGGTACTCTCTGGGGTCACCAGCACTTGCGTTTGTGGTTTTCACACCCTTGTCGATGAAGAGGCCAGCCTGAAACCAGGAGGAAGGACAATGTGAAGCGACAGTCCATCAGAGGATACACGAGGTCGATACTTGTTCCCTGGAGTATGGTGAAACACCCTACCCACAATGCACAGCACTCCACCAGTCACATTGAAAAGCGGGGAAAAAAAATTCCACATGGCATCACATCATTATCCAAACAGACTCAGCAAGCAGCACAATCACATCAAACACCTACAGACTCCTCAGAAGCAGTACAGACATCTAAAATATCTCCTACACTATTTCAATACGTCACCCAACTAAATGCAACTACCCACTTGCTAATCTAATAATCACAAATTCACATTATGTCTGAAAACATGCACAGGAGCTTAGATATCCAAGATTAAACAATAATGAGAAATTTCACTTTGTGTGGTTAGGGCACACTGTGGGAAATCCTTTTCCAGAAAAACTGTCCGACGTGTGATGGCAAAGCCATTTTACTCGGCGCTGTGGTTTTAACGACGCATTTCACTCTGGGACCAAAATGGAGACAGATGGTGTCAAGCCGCACACGAGGCGTCCTAAAGTGGGAGCAGCTGCTGGTGCTGTGGCTGTAAGTGACGGTCTTGCCTTGAAGTTGGAATGCACCCTGTTGTTATAGAAGACCCCCAGTGGGGTCAGCTCCGCCCTCGTTTCGGGGACACGGCCATGGGATTCGCCGGTCGAGGCCGCGTGGAAGATGAACCAGATGCCGGCATCCTAAATGACAAGCAGAGACGTGACACCCCGGCCGCGGCGGTTCCTTCACAAAGTTGACGCACAGCACGCACAACAAGTCAGGATAAGCGATATTTAATGTGTAACACACATCTTCGACTGTCTGCGTCAGTTACTACCACGATGCGACTTAGCAGTTACTACAACTCAAACTCGATTTCACAAATTTACAGTCTCGGAAACCCAGGGATGCCTGGAGTAGCTACGGGGGTAGCGGGCATCTATTCTTATCCTCGGCTAATCTTGAACTTCTCTACATGAGTAAGCAAAGTAAGTAAGTAAAAATATTGTGTGTATTGGCTTGTCGTTTGAGTCTGGACAAACAGCTGTAAAAATAAACGATGCAAAAGCCTTCAGTAATATTTAATTTCAAAATGCAAAATATTGTTTTCCACTTATCCATCAAATGACTCCCACCGCGTGACCCACAGCGACCCCTCTGATGCAGCCTGTGCCAGTCGCCGTACCTGAGAGCCCGCCGCAGCGTTGCTGATGAGGTTATTGTTTGGATTGGCGATCCAGAAGGTGGACACGGCCCTAAAACCACATGCGACACACACACTCAGAGGGGGGTGCTCTCTTAGAAGGAAACGGGCTCACATAACCCCAGCCCATCCTATAAATCTGTCCCCAATGTCAATAAAAGAGCAGAAGGGGTCCTGACATTCCACAGTGCCCACCCGCCGTCACATAAAACCCAACAATCTACATTCCTCCCTCGCCAAATGCAAACCATGGCCCTGTGCTCCCCTTTGTTACTTTAATAAAAAAGGGCCATAGGCGAGCGGAAAACA
>JAODKL010000040.1:10681787-10696589 GCA_026780765.1 Petrocephalus schoutedeni | reverse complement strand
CTCGCCAAATGCAAACCATGGCCCTGTGCTCCCCTTTGTTACTTTAATAAAAAAGGGCCATAGGCGAGCGGAAAACATGCTTCTTTCTCAAACTCGCAGAGGCTGCGCTCCAGCGGTCTGAAGCGAGGAGCTGCTAGACACACACCCAGCATGCGATGGGCCCAAACAGGCAGCCGCAACATATGTTATCTGTTAGCCTTTTAGTGAACACCCTTACATAACAGTGAGGTTATGTAACGGCAAGACATGGGTGTCTCAGTGTACCACACTGAGTCAGTTTACTATTTTGTAAACTTGAGTTTAATTTTTCACTTTCTAAAGGATTCAGATATTTTAAGCTGCACTGTAAAAAAGTAAATAAATGCCTTTTTAATTTAAGGGGATGGGAAACAGATCGTTAAAGAGGAGCATCTCATTTTTGAGAACGGTACATAAAATGTAAATGTAAATAATACTTTATTTTTCTTAAACATTAGTGCAACCCACAGACATGGCAATGTCGCCAGTGAAAAGTGACTAAGCTTGTGGTGTGCCGTGTGAAAAAGTTGCGTTATTCCCCACATGGGAAAAAAAAAAATTATGTTCTTGGTGATGGAGTTCAGATATTTGCAAAGTGATGTACAACATCACACCCGAAGGTAAAACCATAATTACCTTTAAATATACGTACCTATATAAACCTATAGTATTTTTACACAAAAGGGCAATAGGGTGATCTCAAATTGCCCGAAGGTGTGTGCATGTACAAGCAAACACCCGCCTTGGAGTGTGACTCTTACTTGCACTCTGTTCCTGGTACTGGGACATAACTCCCATAGACATTGCTCCGGATCGAAGTGCACATGGTCTCATTGCGGTCCGTGGGTAGAATGGTACCCGGCTTAGTAACCAGGCCCAGATTGTGAAAGAAGGTGTTCCGCTGCTCAATGCCATCTTCCAGGAAGAAGCAGTGTCCCAGGGTGTGGTAGCCAACGACATCCTTTATCTAGGGGACAAAAAGAAAAAAAAAGAAATACGAGTCACATGATGACACAATAACAGGAAACCATTGATCATATTTAGGAAATAAGGCTAACAGCGTATTAAACCACAAAACTTTGTCGGTGAACATCACACCATTGGAAGAACATGTTTTAAAGCAGAAAAATTCTAGAAATGTTTCCATAAAAAAGACAAGGTGCACTAACGAAGAGCATTTAAGATATCTTATCTACTTGTAAAGTGAAAGACATCTATAAGCCCAGCAAGATCTCATATAGACAATGTTAACTGGTATGACCTGATGTTTGCATTAGTATATGCACGTGACCATCACCAAACCTACAGAATGACCATGCCATCAGTGTCTCCCGGCTATAAGCTCACCAGCAGGCCATGGGTGGCGTGGACGGTGATGCAGCGGGAGAAGCAGTGGTGGATGGACAGGGCATCTACGGAGGTGGGCCAGCTGTAGCCACCACGCTGGTCCACGTCACCGCACAAGTGGAAATGCAGGGGGTAGCTGCCCCTGACCTGCTGCCCCATGTGCTTCAGCTCCACGTGGGACAGATGCACGGCGCTGAAGTTCCCGAGGATCTGCTCGGGGCGAGAGGTGGCAAATCGGACTACTAACGGCACAAAACAGACATACGCACACACACGCATACGCTGGAAACAACCGTGATACTATATTCACCTCCATGGGGAAACGTATTTTTGCCCAATATAAACTGAAACATCTGGTTTTAGACCACAATAATTTTTTGTATGGTATAGGGCCTCCTTCTGTGGCCAATACAGCATCAATTTGTCTTGGGAATGACAGATACCAGTCCTGCACAGTGGCCAGAGGCATTCTGGGCAATTCCTCTTGCAGAACAGTGGCCAGGTCACTGCGTGATGCTGGTGGAGGAACCCCATGGTGGCTCATTAATACAGAGATCTGGTCACTGTGCAGGCCATGGGAGCTGCTCAGCTTCACGTTCATCAAACCACTCTGTCACCAGTCTTACTGTGTGTATTGGTGCATTATCATTCTGATATATGGCACGACCTTCAGGGTTTCAGGGTGTTTGAACCATTGGGAGAATGTGGTCCTCCAGAATTGTCCAGTAGTCCTTGGTAGTCATGCACCCATCTAGAAAAAGCAGTGGGCCTAGGGCAGGGGTCTCCAACTCCGGTCCTGGGGAGCTACTATGCAGGTTTTCTGTCCTACCTGGCTTCTGATGAGCCATAGCTGTTCTAAGGTAAATCCCAGGAACAGGTGTGGCTCATCAGGAACCAGGTAGGACAGAAAACCTCCGGGTCAGGCACCATTTTAGCACTGGTATCGGAAAAAACCCAAGCATTACCCAACCTTAAGTGTGAGCTGCAGTATATATTCATTTTCTTAGTAAGTCCCTGGAAGTGATATGATGGGGCGTGGGGGGGACACAGACCTTTATATGCCCCCCAAAAGAATCATAGGTGAAGAACTGGCACCAGTTGTTTCCATAGCAGGAGTTCTCCATCTCGCCTTGGATGAGGATGTTCCTGGTCAAGAGGCCGACCTCCGCCCTCATATCAATGCCATCGAGGATCTCGCCCACGTGTGTGAACTGGGGTTTTCCTGAGAAGGGAAGAGAGAATGAGTGTCATCATCTGCTCGCCCACTCAGAGCCTGAACAGGCCAGAAAGCACAGGGGACAAGGCAGTGAACACCCTGCTGCGGATGCAAGACAAAGCTGACAAATATGCGCGCACATGCGCACACACGCACGCACACACACACACACACACACACACACACACACACACACTGCTTGAAGGTAGATGGTCATTATTCCCTTCTTAAACTATTGTTGCTGATATGGTCACTGATGGGACTCAACACGAAGTGCATAAATCTCTAAATGCATGATCTTATCTACTGGCACAGTGGGTAGTCATGCACAAAGTAACTTTTTGCAGAAGGAAGTCCTCCATTTCAGGCATAAAAACAGGCAGTGCCAACCACAGGAAACCCATCTTCCGCCCCAGGAAGGACAGGCTCTCTCAGCGCAGCAATGCTGCTGCATGGGTGAAGATGTTGCCCACAGGCCAACCAAGCGGCACGCGTTAGCCCACTCTACAGCTAGGGCCATATACCACGGCCTGATGCCACCCGTGCCACTGTAAGGAACTGGCTTCTATTCTGCTCTTGGCGCCAGCTGCCAAGTGTGACTTTAGGCCATGGCCACATGCTCTCTTGAAGGTCTTCTGGAAGTCCGACAGCTTGCTACCCGAACCTTAGATATCAACTTCAGCATAACACCAATGCTTATTACCAACATAACCTTAGATACAAACTTCAGAATGATGCTAATCGTTATAACACCTTCCTGCAGTCAACTTTTTATAAATTTGTTTGAGGACAGTGGGCACGCGCCAACTGAGCAGCTCTGCTGAGCAGCTCTGCTTCAGGAAGGACATTAAAGTCTAGGCAATGCATACCCAGGGCAATATGAGAATCAGTTACAATAGTAATGAAGAGAAGGGACAGGCTTTCACAAACCATCAACAAAACGCCTGCCAAAAACAACTATAAAAGCCCATGGGGGACTGGTCATGACAACACTGCGGCCATAAGACCCCAGACTTCTTTAAAGTTTATTTTCCACTGAAGCAAAAATAAGGGTTAAATCAGTGCCATACAGGGCTACGCAAGCTAATTAACAGGAAAAAGTAGGGAGAGTATCTTCATTAGCTACAGTCCTTCTACCCAATGACTCCTACGGTGATGTTTCTTCAGCCAACAGGAAGGGCAAGCGTTTCATGAAAACCAGGGCTCTGGATTTATTACGAAGTCCATCCTGCACCATCTCAAATTGCAGAAGCTATTTTGCAGTGGTTACTTAAACACAGCAAGGAGTCCTTCATGGTCAGTTTAATTTGCCGTTTACCGAAGTTCTGTTTTTTAGGTACGTCCTCAAATATCTGAGGCTTAGTGATCTTAGCACATTGATCACACTCTTACACTGGACAGGTTAAATAAAAAAAAGCAACATCTAATAAAATTCTAATAAAACACAATAACAGAATTCAGTAGTGAATGCACACTAGTGAACGCAAACTAAATTCAGATTTAGTGCTTTATTCAACCCCAAATGGGATAAATAATCACCAACAGGGAGTAAAAAGAAAAAGGAAATTGTGCAATTTGTGAATGTAGGAACCTACATTCACAATAAAACATCTGGTAACATTAGCTTGAATTAATAATTTAATTGGTAATAATTTACTGCTTGACAACTGCTTGTTCGAAAACACAATGCACAAGCAATTAATTATGCAATTAGCAAAATCCTAACAAGACGAGCAATTCATTATCAAGAACGTCATCTTTTGGATTCCGCACGTCTCTCTCAGGAATCCTTATGTCTCCCAACAAAACAAACAAATAGCTAGCTTCATTCCAGCTACACTGAGGAACATACTTCATTACATAAACCCTCATTAACTGCAGCAGCTGTGAGCTTTAAAGGAGGAATCTGTGATTAAGTACATCACCACAAAAATGGAAACCATGAAAAAAAACAGAGCTGTTCCCCAACCTTGTATTCGGACCTGGTTGGGGTTACACTCTGGGCAGGGCAGGAGGGTGAATTCCTCAGCCTGGTACATGGAGTAGTCGGTGCTGGCCACCACAATGCGATCTCCCGGCCTCCAGCTCCGCGCGTCATCCTTCAGGTTGAGCACCACCTGGTCGGTGGCATCCACCTGGAAACCAGATATGGGGAAGCCTGGAAGACAAGGATTGGTTAACAGGGGAAAGAAGGCCAGCTATTGTCATTGTGCACGTGCACAATGAAGTGAGGTACCAGGCTCGCTTAGTGCACAAAGCACACATTGTAATAGGGTTTAATAAGACAGTAGGTAGACACGACGCACCGTTCTTCCACTCGCTGTACGCACTGACGCTGAAGCGCACGCCGTCCACCGTGACGAACTGCTTGCGTGCCAGGGCCTGGCCGCCCGTGTCGTGGTTCTCGTGCTCCCGCACATCCTCCACGCAGGAGCCGTTCTCTCCGCCCACCACCGACACCAGCGCCCAGGCCTGCCTGGAAAATGGGCGGGTTACAGGTGGGAACTGAGCCAAGGTGTGCCTTATGCACTCATCTGACTCTCTGCAAACAGAGAGGCAAAGGGACTTCCTAAGGAGATCAGAAAAACCATGATGACATGGTGTTCCAGGATAATTTCCAGAATCAGCACGGGGAAATACGTCCAGCGGATACAGTAGAGAAAAACAGGACAGACTGTGACCCTGGTGTGAACTCTTCCTGACACACACTGTACTGGACAAGAACCTGGCAAGTAGGGAAAGCTCCCCATTAACATCAGATGATGATATCACTTAGGAGTGCTGACCTCAGTCCAGATAGGAGGAATGTCAGAAATTCTGAGACTCCCACTCTAGGCCACATTAGTCAGCAACGACCGGAAAGCTTACTCATCCTTCACGCCCATCATTGACTCCATGTTACTTATGTGTTACTTCAGAGTGCAACTCACAGGAATAAATGCAACGCTCTATTTGCCAAGACAAAGTCCAAACCTTAGCAGATGGAACAGCACAACAGGACAGCAATAAACCAGCAAAGCCCAGGTAATACCGTGCGATGCCACAGAGCGACGGCATTTTGCAACTTGTTTTTGCAGAAGCACTACCCTAATACAGTATGCTCATTTCAGAGCTTAACCTCCTCGACTTTCCAGGACGCTCCAGACACTGCCGGGAACAAACACACTATTCCTTTTCCACACTGCGTTCCTGACACCGGTTACGCACTTTGTCCCGGATAAATGCACAAGCCGAATCAACTCAGTCCAAGCAGAGCCCCGAAGGGGCAACGGTGACCCAGAACAAGCGCTGACGGCATGGGGTGTAGGCGACCCCCCCCCCCCCTCACCTGTATGGTGGCCCAGGGGTCCCACCGCAGGAAGCAGCTAGCCCTGCTCAAAAAGAAAAAAGAAAAAAAAAACAAACAGCGCACCCCCCACCCCGCCACCAGGACGTGTAACTTTCCAGCAGATGCCATTCTTTGCAGAAAATAGCTGCATTTTAAAATTCCACTTACGACTACAGCAGAGCCCCCGACTACTGCCAGCGTCATTACAGGCCTCAGCTCAGGCAGGACCTCTCAGGAAGGATGTAACAGAATGAGTCGGCACATTTCCGCACTGTGTGCGTTACTCTGGCATAAGCGCAGCCTCTTCCACGAACACATAGACAAATGGGGGGGGGGGGGGGGGGGCCATGCATCCCCCCACAAATACCTTTTTTGCATTAGTGTTAAAGGATGTGGTCATGGTAATCTATCCATGCAAAAGGGCAACATTAAATAAAAGCAATTAAGTGATGTAAATAATGCAGCTACACCAGCTGTATAAGCCATTGGTTTTGTGGGAATCCATGCTAGGGGCCAGCCCAGGCAGAAATGAGTAATACAGGCAAGGCAAGCGTTGGACTGCAAGCCTCCTTGCCCTCCTTCCAACGTAATTCCTGTTACAGAGTTTAATGTACATGTAAATGTGTTGATCTGCATATCTCCTGGACATAAACCATCCAGAGGTGATCACAGCATCTAACATCAAGATGGTTGATTGATTATGCCTGGTGGTATGGTGTATCCAGGGTCCGACTCATGGCACGCTCATACACATACCAGCAGCTTTCCAAAATCCAGAGGCTTCCTCTCGCCGGCCAACATAGAATTAACATCACACCGCCACCCATTTTCAGCAGAAGAGTTAATATAAATGACGCAATAAATATATCAAAGAGCCAGGATCTGTCAGAATCTGCTGCATGCCAGGCCTCCTACTTCTGTTTTTTCCTGGAACGCCTGTAACTGCTGCACATTGAATTTCCTATGATTGTTTAGATGATCTATGGTCACTGAAAGAGCTCAGTGCAGACTGCATATATCAACGACCTGTTAAACTACGTCCCAGGGGCCACAACATCCCATCTGTCATCCAGTGAAGCTATGTTCAGCAAATTTTAACGTATGAAAAGCTGAACTAAGTAGATATACAGTCCTCAGCATTAAGTTATATTCCTGTATTTCTGCTGAAACGGTAGGAGATACCATTTCATTCACTGCAGAACCAGGTGTCTTCTGGGTAAATTAATTATGACTCAGTGCAGTTAAAAATGCCATGAGCGCTTACTTCAGAACTGTTCCAAAAAGAAAGTAAATATCTGTATAATGTATAATTACATTAATGAGCTTGATTTTTTAAGTCCCGGAATGGTCGTCATTTCATTCACAGAGTAAGACAAATGGCTAAATTTTGGAACCGGTAACTTTGAGGGTGACTTTGGGAACTTTTCCACCGCACCAGGTACTGCATTACTGATACAGTACTTTCATTACTTTTGCTTTTCCATTGACTTCCGGTCAAGTACCAGTACCAAAAGTTCAAGCTGCAAGTTGGGGGTACTTCTCTGGTACTTCGGGACATGACTTGAAATGCTTTCGTTGTCGATTGGTTATGCAAATAGCCCGATTCTGAAACACAATGAGACCGCAGTCTTGGAAAAAAAAGTTAAGAACTCAGAAAACAACAATGAACAAAAAAATAATAATTGCGATCTGGTTGGAAGAACAGATACAACAAGATCAGGGGGGTATTTTCCATAATATTCTTTTTGAGAAATACCGCCTGAGCCAAGTTGGAACATTAACCCTCAACAGTTTATTAGCTCCTTACATTAGAAGTCAAACCAGGCAAAGTCGGGCCCTCACAACCATGCAGACAGTGTGCACAATTGCCTTGAGTATCTTTGCAAGCGGCATTTTTTGTATACTGTAAGTGATGTAGAAAATCAATTTCTTTATATATATATAAAATGTATATACTAACACACTGTATTGTGATGGGCTATTTCTATTGTTCAGCTTCATTGCACAGGAGGCCCCAAGATAAATCATTACTTTAGCATAACAGTATTTAACAGGGTAATAGAAGCATTATACGTGTTATTTTTTCTCATCTCAGGTTTCAGAACCAATATTTATAGTTGCCGTTTAGCTGTAGTTTTTATTTTTGTATCATTTTATTTGAGTTTATCGAACTGTTCGTTAATTATAATCCTGCCTTGTGTAATGTACATAGTATATGGTTAGTTTCAGGAAAACTTCTTATTTATTCTTATAACAGCCACACCACACTTCATAAACATGACTTTGCAAAGCTGCTTTGCCTGACATGTTGGCACTAGAAGTATGAACATTCAGGACTGCGGACGGTGGGCCACTGTCTCACATGCGGCAGGAAGCACATGCTTTCATCCCAAGTGTGAATCAGCTCCGAGCGGCACTTGCGAAATGGATAGCAATCGAGAGGGTAGAAGCAGCACGGCTAGAGTGTTGGGGGCATTCATACTTATGTAAATAATCTGCCAATATTAAGGTTAGAAAAAATTCTCAAGGTTATGACCATATATCACACGATAATTAATTATCGACAGGCCTAGAGTTGACTAGAGTTTTGAGTTTCCCCAGTTAAGCACAAAAATTAACAAATACATGCACTAATCAGATCAAGTTAATCCTTCACTCTCAAACTGCCAACAACTATGCTACTAGGACAGCTTGAAGACCCTAAAATCACCTCAAATCCAATTTTTGTTCATAGAATCATTAAAACTAACAATACATTTACAGTAAAAGCAATGCTCACAGAGCCACTGACTTCACATCAGCAATCCCAGTTATGCCCTAAACACCTGAAGTTTTTCCATTTTAGATGTTTGGTTTCTGAAGGGGAAAACAACTTTTGCCTAGAAGCTTAATTTGTAAATAAATGTTCGATTTTCCAAAATTCCTTGGCATGGCTGGCATCTCGGCTACATTCCCAGTGGAGGAGTTCTGAAAATTAAGTCCTCATGTTGTTTTTGTAGAAGAGCAGCGTTTCAAAATTACGCAGCTTTTAGGACATGCAAAGTGCAAACACATTCTGGTTTGGCTCATTTAGCCACAGGGTGCTAGAGCCATCCTATATTTACGCCACATACACACGTGCTAAACCACGGCACTGCTTCAAAAGCAGAAGACTGGATCACCCAATTCAACAAATTTGCTGCACAATGCTTCCCTCTACTACAAAGCGTGAATGCCATGTGTATTCACAGTCCCAATGTGTGCATGCACTGCCTAC
Organism: Petrocephalus schoutedeni; assembly: GCA_026780765.1. NCBI lineage: Eukaryota > Metazoa > Chordata > Actinopteri > Osteoglossiformes > Mormyridae > Petrocephalus > Petrocephalus schoutedeni. The sequence goes on along the minus strand of JAODKL010000040.1, from coordinate 10,687,424 downwards.
TAGCAAATGAAAGCTAACAGCATTGCTGGTAGACACACACACAGCAGCGTTTGAAATACAAGCACAGTTAGAAGGGAGACTGAGTTATGCAAAGATCTCCCCTTTAATATGACCAAGGGCCAAGTTGAATTTCTAACCTTTGCTCAGCTCTGTCCAACAAAACTTTCCCTGAACAAATTTACCAAATCTCTGCGTGCCTTTTTTACTAAATGACAGGGTGGACACCAGACCATAAAACATTCTTCTAACTTCTAATAACTAAACAATTTGACACATTGAACAATTTTGTTCATCGCATTAGCACTAAAGTTCAGTATACTCCCTGAAGCCCAGAGTAGCCAAAGCTGTAAAACGCTTGGGGAAAGGGGTTATGACTGAGTTTATTACTCAACAATACTCCAATTTGAAGCCCTATTGTGGAAGCTGTAATTTATTCCGTCGCTGCTGCATGAGACCATTTTAATTTGCTATTTGGCTATTTATGCTATGAGTTTCTTGTAGATTCAGCCTATAATCCTAACCAGTTCTTGCGTTGACCTATGAGCTCGCAAGGTTGTTCTGGTTACCTGTACTTCAGATCGTTAACGTAAGAACTTCCCAGAATGATCTCGATGGTCCTCTTGGTCTCCTCCAGTAGACTCTTAGCGGCCGAGTCTCCCACGGCCATGGCCACGATGCGTCCCCTCGGCAGCCCCTTCAGCAGCTCGTGGAGCTGCCTGCTGTCGTTCTTCGAGTCGTGCGTGTCAAAGCGGTTCGAATATATGACGGTGGCATTGTCCTGGTCTACCACTCGCAGGTTTATGCCTCGGCTGAAGTTCCTCTGGAAGGCGTAGCCACCAGAAGCCAACCCTGACGATGGGACAGTCTTAGTCAAAAGGGTCCAGGAGAGTTTCTGAGTCCCGTGGAGCTCCAGTGTTCCACCTGCTCGAACCCCAATAAACTTCCTGCCGAAGTCGGGCAGGCTGTAAGACTCAGACTCATCGGAGCGTCCCATCAAGCTGATGTTGGCGGTAGATTTGTAGCGGCACTTTGGTGCGCCAATGTGCAATGCACCCCCATCCTCAATAAGAATGTGCCGAGTCCTTAGAGTGATGTTCTTAGAACCATTGGCGTCATCAGCAAAAACAAGCAAACCTGCAATAACAGTTACAACAAATCAGAACACAACCAAAGGATAATGGACTGACATTATGCACCCAATCAAACGGCAGAAGACCCAAACCAAGAAGCATGGGACATTTTATGAATTCAATACTCTGCACAATAAAACATTCAAATCAATAACAGAAAGCAAAATCGCAGAAACACAACCCAGATGTTCTGATCTACAAAGGGCACATTTCTGTTCTCCACGATGGGACACAGAACCATTAGAACCGCAAAATGAACAGAAGATGCGGCAGGATGTAACAGAAGACACACCTCCACTCTGGATAATGACAGAGTGCAGCGTCGCAGAAGCGTCCAGCCGCAACAGGCTGCCCTTCTTAATGACCACTGTCCTCTGCGGGCTGTGCCCCGGCTTCCAGCTGCTAAGGGATGGGTTGTGGTGAGGGCAGTTTTCTGCAGGAGGATGGCAAGCAGGGACACGCATTACAGATGCACATGTTTCTGTAGCTACAGCTATCGAAAAGGCAAAGGTTAGGAAAACGGAAAGCTGGTGTAAAAGCTGGCATACTGATCTTCATGGCATCTATACGAGGAACATTAAATCCGACTCTCCACCTGCTGCAATACCTGCATCCCACTTATCAGGCAGCACCTAAGCAGTATGAATGGGGAATGTCAAAGCCCTCATATTTACTGTGGTACCAAAAGTTGTCCACTTCATCTTCAGACAGTAAAGCTTGGGCGTCCTTCCACATTTTCCAGCCTGCATTTCTACAATCTATATACCTTCAAAGTATCAATTGTTCATTCAGCCATCATGGCCACTCATAAAATTCAGTGACCCAAGAATTTATGAGGTAAAAATAAATGCAGGAAAGCTGTGAAGAAACATTTTAATGGTGAGAGTTTTGTGGGAATTGTGAATTTAGATTTTTCACCCCTCCGTGTAGCATGGCGGTTGGAAATCTGAAAGCGATGGGTAACCTGTTTTAAGTACTGCAGAAATTTGTTCATTTGGGTACTTAAATGCTTGGAGAAGGCTCTAACCTGCCCACATCACAGTATGCTAGAAACAGGATTACAAACGACTAATACCTAGGACTGCAAGCATGACCCCAGGGTATCCTTGTGTTTGCCGAATATTGCTTGGTATGTACTCCCACCAGGCATAACTGATCAAGGGGAAGATATCAGAAAATCAAATAAGCTCCATTTTTGAGGTCATGTTGTTCATGGACATTAGAAGCTCTGTGGAGATAATTATGTTTGGAAAAACACCCAAAGATTCTACAGGGGGAGATCATAGATTTATAAGCATAATATCATCATTAATAGTAGTATAAGTACTAATACAGGCATAAATCTCTAGTCCTCAATCCACATGCCTTGTTACATTGAAAACCCAGCTTATTTTAAATCAGAGCTCACAAACTACTGAATATTGCTGCTGCACGTACAGTAGCCACCATCTGAGCTGTGCCATGCCATCAACACACAGGTCATACAGGATAAAGGCTGAACCATGTCAGCCAGAGAGAGGAAGCTGGTGTCAGTCACAAGCTTGTCCCCAGGCAGTCCGACTCACCGTCCAGGATGTCTGAGGACAGACTCAAGGCCAGGATGAGCACGACAAAAAAGGCCCCAGCTGAGATGCCAAAACAGATGAGGGTGTTCCTGCTCTGCCACAGGATGTGCACTCGCTCCCGCTTCTGCTGATCCTCACACACGGAGAAGGTGGCTGGGCGCTCGGGGGGAGCGGCCGGCTTCAGCACCAATGGCATCTTTGGCGGAGGCGGCGAGCGCACGGGGGCGATCCTGCCCGGGACGTACACCGGCGGCCTGTGACTGCCCCCGTTGGACGTAGGCAGAAACACGGGGATGGGGCCGGGTCCATCATTCACTTGCATGGTATCAGTCTGCTTCCTTCCAAACAGAATATGGAACATCAGGACAGCCATCAATGAAAGGACAAGCATAATGAAGTTCTTGCTACTGGTCATTTATGTACTATTACTATTCAAATAAAGCTTCAAGTTACACTTCATTCTCTGGATCCACATATATAAAAAATTCTAAAACTTTCCAGTGGGATCACATTATTTGATGCAAAATCACGCATCTGCATGAAAAAAGCCTAGGAAAATCACTGACTATAAAATTTAAGTCCTACAACAGACTACATCTCATGGAGAATGTCACAGCCTCCAATGACCCTGTATCAAATAAGTGATTTAAGCATAAATGGATTGGGTGGATGTATGGATGATCTCATTTAAACAAAATGAACATTAATTAAAGTCATATTAGTGGTAGAGTTCGGTAAACATCTCTAAAAAATAAGTCGAGAGAAGATACAAAGTCTGACATGAGCACTGCCTTCCTCCCAAAAGTAGATGAGTATTTCTCCCAAGAGAAAAATAAATTTCGTAAAGTGACTGAATACATCACTGTCTGAACTACACCCATCATAAAATAATGAGATGTAACAGTGCTTAAGAGAAGGTGCCACAAAACATGAGTCTCAAATAGCAGCAGCAAAGGGGTAAAATCTGAGAGGAAACAATAAAGGTGAAATCACCAAGAAAGAGCTTTGCTGTAATGTCGTAAAACATTTGTGACTCATCCAAGAAAACTGAAAAGTGGACTGAGTGCATAACTTCAGGACGATGGCTCATGGCGATTAAGTGACTGATACGACGCTTGGGCACTAAGCCGTTAGCTAGTTTGGACATTTCATTCCTCTACAATCTCTCACTGCACATACAAGGCACCCAAGACCACAGATCTCAAACAAATTAAAATATAAAAAAGTTTACCTTCTTTAAATAAAGATCACAGACCTAAATCCTGCCCTCGATCATGATTTTAAATTACTATAAAAGTATTCCATAAGACCTCTACCAGACAAGAGGTAGCAGGTTAAGTCCCAGGAGGGTGTTATTTTCAGTAGCGCCGTAGGGGGCGCAATGACTGAATCTCATGGGTGAAACGCTACTCAGGCAATATAGTTACTAACTTTGCCGGAGGGAGGTCTTACTGCGTAACTTAAGCAAGGTAGTCAGTTTGATTTACCAGACAGAATTACGTGTCAGACACTTTTTACGAAATCATAAACGAAACGCCAGAAGCATGAAAGTGGCTGTGCCGAGATCCCCGGATTTAAAGGATCACTTTCCATTATGAAAAAGAAAGATCCACGCACCGACAAGCCAGCACCTCCACCGGCTGTTCATTTATGCGGGCAGAAGGCGCAGCAAAAGGGAATGAGTGCAGTCCCATGGAAATCAGACTCCGCTGAACAAAGGGGCGCAAAAGCAGGGAGTGTGCTGCGTCTGTAGTCGGGGGCGCAGAGCTGCCAAAAGCCCGAGACTGGGGAGGGGGGACAGACTTGCCCTATTTCAGCGTCCGAAAGTGCAGACTGCTAATTTGGCCGTCTTAAAAATCGTCACGCGAAACGAAATTAACCGCGTTACAGGTACTTTTTTTCTTTGCTGTGCACTTTCGTTACGGAGAAGTTAAGCCAGCTGCACTTCAGCTGTACTTCTAAATTAACAGAGCTTCGGAAAGCCAGCCTAGGCGGGCATTCGCGTATATATAGGGCAGTAAAAGGGCAGCATCCACGTTCGCGGTTAGTACCGGCAGCAAAGGCATTCGGGGGCAGAGGCGGCGCCCGCTTACCGGCAGCTCGGGAGTCGCTCTGCAGAAAAGGGGCGCCGTGTCACTCTGGCGGTCCGTGCGAGTCACTTCGCATCCAGCGTCATTCGGGCCACTAAAGCGGCTGCATGGCACCCAGGCTTTCCGCTCTTAAAGCTCCCTCACCCCGCCGGCCATGCGCCTCTCCCCCCGCGATGCTCGCCGACGGGGGAAAAAAACAAAAAAGAACCCAGCGACGCGGCTCTATCTGCGGCAGCCCTGTGGCTTCGGATACCCCCGCATCGCGCTTCCAGGTCTGCGGCGAAACTGCTAGCAGCGCCCCAGCACCAGCACGCCGAAATGCAGCTCGCAGAGGAAGTGAGGGAGAGCTTTCGTATTGGAGACCGAGGGGAAAAAAGGAGTGGTCTCCAGAAAGAAAGGGGGGGGAAAGAAGGGAAAGAACCGGCGCTCGGCGCACTCCTCCTAGTGTCACGGACGGAGAACTTAAAAGGTTGCGCAAATCTCTGGGTTTAGCCACCGATCTCTCCGTTAAAGCGCTTCCAGAAAGTGTTAACAAATGTTGCCGAAAGATCTCTGGTAGTCCTCCGGTCACAAGTTATTAATAACCTGCAGACAATCTCCCCCCCGCCCCCCCCCAGCGGTTGGTTTTCTCTGGGAATGTTACTTTGTGAGAAGCAGATACGAAGAGAAAAAGCTTCAGATTTCCAGCTTAGTCGAGCCTAAATTAGCAGTAATGTCATGGGACGGAGAAATAGTGGAATGAAATGAAAATGCGAGCGTACACGTCCCCTCCACTTCAGCTTAAGTTCCCGAATTAGGGTTAGGGTTAGGGCTAGGGTTAGGGTTTGAAAAACTATGGCTCTCTGAGGCATC
>JAODKL010000040.1:10648180-10680278 GCA_026780765.1 Petrocephalus schoutedeni | reverse complement strand
TAGGGTTAGGGTTAGGGCTAGGGTTAGGGTTTGAAAAACTATGGCTCTCTGAGGCATCAAAAGTAATTTTTCTGACATTTCTGGCCTGCCAGTGGAGGGGAAAGCACAGTTTTGATCAATTATGCCCTGCTAGGGCAAAACACCTCAGTGCTGACAAAACCCTCAATGGCATTAAACAGCCATGTGGACCATCACACAGCTTCCGTTTCACCAGCGACAATCACAGTGACGAGGCTGGTGAGAAAAAGCGAGGCAGAATATGATACTGAGCTCAGGGACCAAGTTTGTCACTCTGGCTTTGCTGTTGGCAAGGTTAAGCTGCTGCAATAAAACTGAAACCAAGGTGTACTGATGCTTATATGCAAGGTAAAGTATGATCCTTTAAGACATACATCTTCATCCCACAAAACCTACATTTGCGTTCCCATGTAGAACGGTCGGTGTGCCACCCGGTGGATTAGAAACCTGTGTGTGGAAGTTTGCCAAGTTGAAATGTTGTAGCTGGCAGAGTAATCAGGTTGCTGTTGGGCCCTTGAGAACCACAAAACTACACAGGGGTGCTAGATAAAAGGTTGAGCCTAATTTCTGACCCCAAGCATCACTTGGTTTCATGTGCCCCTCCTGGGTTGGGACACATGAACAAACAAATAATTCCTATATACTAGTACAAATGGCAAATGTGTAATTTTATACATTATATGATGAACAGTTCACACCTATATTTCATGAATGAGGGTGTAGTTAGAACTCAGATACTCTACGAAGTGGTGGTGGGTATTACTGTAGTAATTTGAATAGGGATCCGGATCAAGCTACTGTGCTGTACTTGAAGAAAACAATCAGTGATGTATGAAAAGTAACAAGGGAGCCCATTGAAAGTTCCTGCAGATTGACCAAGTCACATTCCTGCCACTAGAGGGAGCAGGATACATTATCACAACGAATAGTACAATACTGTTCCACAAAAGAATCGCCTTATTATCTCTGCACCTTATTTGTTCTAGCACAGATTCTCTTAGTTTCATATAAAATATTAAACATAGAATGGAAGTTAATACACCAAAACAGGTATTGTTCTCAAATACAATTTATTTCCTATGATAATTTTTAAATTATAACTATTCTCAATATCATAATTACATACAGGGATCCCCTTCAACAATGAAAGGTGTATTACACAAAATCAAAAGTGACATTGGTCAGGATGAATTATGAAGCTTGTTTTCCACCCTGTCCAAATCAAAAACAGCTTCACCAAGTGTGTATACTGTATAACCAATTAATGGTGGTAGTAGTAGTAAGAGTAATAATTGTACACTGGAATACAGAAGAAATAAAGTACAAACATTATTTACAAGTTTGGAACATGAGAAAGAAGCCCGTCTCTCAGCACATTTTAAACATCCAGCACATCCAGTTAGTTAGCTTTTCGCATCTAACAAGACTAACTGCAAAAGATCATTGGCAAGTCTGTTTGCTTATGTTCACAGGCCTAGGCAAACTAGCACATGAGCAGGAGAGGCACCAAAGAAAGGAAAAACTAAATAAAAAATATTGTGAGGAACAATATTACGACCAAATGTTAACTTAAATTATCCAGCATTTATAGTGGTCTTAGGGAAACAAAAGTAAACTAGTCGTGAGTAAAAAGTATTTTTTGTGCTTAAATTATATTTCTGAGAAGCAAACCTTGTACAGACTAGAGAGGTTTTAAAAACATGTCCATATAAAATCTGCCGTTTGATATGCTGATCATTTGGCAACACTGGCACTGCAGCTGTCAGTTCACATTTCATACAGTACTACTTTAAATCCTGTACATTACACCATGTCCTTGTGAAGGAGTCGTCTTGACCACAGTTAAACAGACTTAGATGCTTGCTAGGCTGATCAAGTCGTCCCCTGCGCAAAACTGGCACAAAAACAGTCTGAGGTCTGCAAATCATACCTGTGCATTGTTTTTCAAAGGTCGCAAATATGACTTGCAAATTGAATCCTTATGTTCACAGGTTCCACTGTGCTCTTGCAATTTATAACAAGAAAAAAAAAATAAAGAAATAACCGAACAGAATGTAGCTCACAGTTATAGAAACGTTAAGGAAAGTCCTACACGTTGACCAGCTCATGGGCTACGAACTGTTTCAACCTCTCCAGGTACTGTCCATAGAGCTCTACGTCATTGTGCCCGGCACCTTCCACCCAGAGCGGCTCCACGGGCCGCTGGCAGCGATCGTACAGCGCCAGCCCATGTGAGAAGTCAATGACCTCATCCTCTGTACCATGGATGATCAGCACTGGCGACGTCACCTTGGAGATCTTGTCGATGCTATAGATAGGAAAGAGATACCAGGTGTGTGTTAATGCTGCCATAATGAAGTAATCGGTAAAGGTGCAGAATTAACGCATGATCCAGTGTTTTAAATTATTAGGAAAGAAAAGATTCTGATGTGGTTGTGGGTGTGGTATGTCTTCTTCAGGGTTTCACCACATCCACATACGATTCCTTCGTTCCCTGCAAATTGTTCTAGGACAGAGGGCCTCAGCATTTAGTGCATCACAGTTGTGGTTTCAGCAGCCACAAGAACAGGCGCCTCAAACACATTCCACTTTGGTGATGTTAGGCCAGGTAGCAAACACCAGTCCATACTACTGACATTCCTGACCACAACAGCTATCAGAATATGGCTACATTACTTATTTTATTAATCGCCACCAGGGGGCAAGCACAGCCTGCATCAATCCCACTAAACAATAGGACCATGACAAAATCTTCAGAGCATACTTGAACAGACGCTGTTAAGCAGTGACAGACATTTACCAAGCTATGCCTAAACTTCTAGTCCCAGAAACAGATGTACTGAACTGTGCCAATGTGTACTAAAGTATCAATTGCTGTACTAAAAACACAACAGTCCTTGCAGGATAAGCATATTCTCTCTGAGGCTTCAAACAAGTAGCTATATAAATCGAAAAGGATCAGCTAAGTAAACTTTCAGTGCATGCAGCATTTCTTGTGGGAAAACTGCATGTACACTTTTGTCAAAGAGCTTTCTTCAATGGTTATTGCAGTTAGCCAATATGGATAATAAAACATCTTTGAGTAGATCGTACACATACACATTTCAGTGTAGGAGCTAGGCTAAGAAGGCTAAAAAGAATGACAACACATAACAGGATGAACACAAGCTAATAGAGAAGGTATCTTCTGTAAGTGCTTGCTGTCCACCTCCATTGAATAATGACTTGCAAGGTGTCTGTGTTGACTACAGCAAAGGTGGAGCTTACTTGGGAAAAGCGTCAAAGCAGTAGGTCTTCTTGGTGTCAGGAAAGGCAACTCGCATGCCGGAGGTCAGCGGCGAGTGCAGGATGACCGCCGCGGTCTCATAGCGTGCTGCCAGGTCGACAGATGGCACCGTGCCAATGCTCTGCCCATACACGATGACATTCTCCGGCCGGATACCGTACCTGGGAGAGGCGACAGAGAGAAGTGTTAAGCATACGCTCCTCACCCTCACACACATACGGGACGATGAGGTGTTACCCACAACAGCATCATCTGTCCATCCAAGACCTCAGAAAAGCCTGCAAACAGACGTACACTACAGTATGAGTCACTTGCCGGAGCTGAAGTGAGAAATTCCTGCAACAATTAAGTCAATGGCATTTCGAAGGCAGAATCGAGCCCCCTGCCACTCCCCTCCGTGAGACCACCCCCCCCCACACACACACACACACACACACACAACACAAGCACATAAAGGCTTTGTACAATCTACTGCCAGTGTGGAATGGCAGTAGGACTGTGCTGCTCTGAAAATGTGAAGAGGGTTTGTAGGTCTTGATGGCCCTTTAACAGAAACTCAAACTAGGCCCAAGTCCCTAGAGTGGCACCTGGCCTGCCAGTGCTCTCTGCAGGCTGGAGAGAACAGGATGCGTCTTTCAGCTTGGTGCTGGGGTGGTGGCGGTGATAGAGGTGGGTGCGTGGGTGGGTGGGTGGGGGGTTCAGACCACCTCACTGTCTTCTGTGGTTGGGGAGGGGGCAGAACTGGTGGCGAGGTAGAACACAGCACCTGAATGGTATAGATTTATAAGGACATGTCCTTTTGCGGTATGACAGAACACTGGGCATTCATCCAAGTCAGAGCAAGGACACACCTATATGGGAAAGCAAGGGAGCTCACTCACATACAGTTATTACCGTTACCATTGCCTGGATGACCTAGAAGCGGTAATCAATGGATACCGAAATAACAGCAATAAAAATAACCAAGAACTACCAGCAAAGGTTCAGAGCATTAAGTTTCTAGCTTAAGCATATGCATTATTCCACTAACTGCTTAAAGACATTTAAAAATATTAACATCGCAATGAAACAATTTCCTATTGTGGGAAAACACCCATTGATATTATACTGTTTATTCTGGTCAGGGTCACAGGATAGTATGAAGAATGCCATTTTAAAAAAGCATGTATATTGAATATTATAATATGCTTTTAATGGTGAATGACAGAGAAAATCTGCCAGCGCATACATAGCAAGCAGGAGCCTGCAGATACATGGCCATTGATAGTTTCTCTGGGACATGTCTATTCAATAATGCATTACATACATATTGCTCATTCTGAACTCAGTCCAGTTGGGAGGTGCAGTGTAGTGCCTGGCTAGAGGCAGCTATTCAATTCTGGGGAGGGAGGGGGCATAAATAAATAAGATGCCACGTTTTATAAGCTGGATAATATATATTACCCAAAGTAAGGTCACCAAGAGCCTGGAGGCTAGCCCAAGAAGGACAGGGCAGAAGGCAGGGGACGGCTTGGATGGGATCCCAGGTGTTGGAGAACAGACATGCATGCACACACAAACACACACACACACACACACACACACACACGGCACATTAGAGACACAATTACACCTAACCGCATGTTTTAGGATTAGGTGAAGAGAAGTAGAGTACCCTGAGGAAATGGGAACAAAGATGCACACTCTGTGCACATACACAGCAGGGATGCGACTCTGGCCTTCAGCACCCCAAGGCGTGTGTAATATGACCACAGGGAGCTCAGTGTTGAGACAGGACGAGCCAGAAGCATGGGGGCTGACGAGCACAAAGAAGCAACGTTAACAGGAAAGGATGGGAGTGGCATTCGGTCGAAAACAAAGGGATTCGCCATTGTGTCATCAGCCCTGCAAGGAGGCCAGAAATAAAGGAAGAGAGTTACCTGTAAGAGCTGCACTTATGCCTAGCTGCAGCAAGCCTAGTGTGCATTCACAGACGCACAGTGAAATTTTACCCGATTTTACATTTCCCTGCATCATGCATGCCCCCACAGGGTATAAAAACTGTACTTAATCAGGAATTAGGTGCCTGAATAGCATGCAGATCTTTGAACATTATGTGCCAAACCATTCAGAAATGCCTCACTTAATGGGAGGAAAAAAAAATTAGAAAGTTGAAGCAATTACACCAGCCACAGGAGAGAGCTCATCAGCCAGGTCAGATGGTCGTCTCCTGCCTCCCGAGCCAAGCACAGTTAGGTGTCAGATTACACCACTGGCCTAATGACCACATCCCAGGCTAAAGACTATACAGTGTGGTCAGCCCCTTCTGATATTGACTGTTTCTCATAGGTGTGGCCAGAGAGGGATAGCCAAGGCTGTCATGTGCCTCGCCGTTTGCCCTTGGTCACTACCAGGTCCGGCTGGCATGTGTTCCAGCCTGTGTGCCCAGCCATACGGAGCCCAGCTGTGTGCAGTGACGTTACACACACGGCCTTGTTCATACAGAGGCACATAACCGAGACAGCTTGGCTCATGCAGAGCTTGTCCGTGAGCCTCGACCGTTATTTAACCATGAGAATGGCACCATGCCACAGTCCCACACGGGGTGCCACCCCAAGAGCTGGTTCACAACTGGATCAGGTGGTGTACTGTTTTGTGTCCAAGTCAGTGTACTGTACTGACACCACCCACAACAGCAACTGAAACATAAGACAGAACAAGGAATTTGTTTCAGGAAAAACTAATTCAGTAGTTAATTAAAAAATTATCTTGCATATGCAAAGTAAATCATAACTGCCATGCTGTGGAAGGTGGATGAATGGAATTCTAGCTTTCCTTCCCCTCAAAGACTGCCCGTGTTTATTTGCTGCTGTATTCTTGGGATCTGTTCTGCGCCACTGGATCTCTCTGCCTAATACGCAGTGGATAAAGCGCCTGGACCTCCACGCTACACTAAACCTTGCGGCAGGAGAGGGTACAGGCTGCTCTGATCCTGCACTGGCTGCACCAAGCAACACCTGCGATCAGCAGCCCCCCCAGGGCATCCCGCAGAGCCTTGCCTCTGCACACCAGGGGTATGCAAGTATCCTCGCATGCTGATGTGCTTGTTAACAGATCTAATGATTTCATGTCCTGGTTCGTCAATATCTGATTTTGTTTGCTTTGGATTTCCACCCTTTCTGCACTTCAACATCATATTTTAAAATGTTCTCCTATTTGGCATTTGCCTGATATGATCCAAACTAGAAACACCATCAACCTGAATTACTAGGAGTGGTATATGGAGTAATTACAACCTTCCTCACATTATACATTTATTTTAAATACAGTATTCATGTCTGTTCTACAATGAACTGGCTTCCCACTCCTGAACCATTTATCAGTTTATGTGAGACTCAATGGGGTTTCAAGTAAAACATGATAAAATGCAAAAAGAAGTTAAAATAAGTAAAATAAAGGCACCCCAGACATTCTCTGCTGTTCATTAGAAACACCACTCATTCAGACTAGCTGGGCCCTGCCTTGGCATGGCATCTCATCCAGGATCTCCAGCCAGCGGCAATGAGCACCAGGTTCAGTATTATCCTGTACGTAATAAGCAGCAGGATAATGGATAGCTGAATCAATTCAGCATAGATACGCACTTATATTAGACTGACAGGTCTGTGTAAGGATGCTAAACTGGCCGTTACTGAAGCTCAAACAGCTGCGGGATCCAACCTGATTGGCAACATAGCCAAAGAACTGATGTCACAGATCCAGAAGTAAAGTAACCATCGTTTAATTTTCTACACCGCACCTTCAGGAAAACTGTGGTAAAGGGTAATATTCATTTGCACATATTTCAACATCATGATTCATCATAAAATCATTGACGTGCATTCCTTTGATAGACTAACATTCGGGATGTCAAGATCTGTCTGAATAACCACATATTCACCACATAACCACTTCTTTTTTGTTTTTTGTGTTCTATAATATTTTGGCAATAGCGTATTGACATGTAGACAAGACTAAGCCTTTGCTGACAAGGATTACAGCACAGCATATTGGGTCTGCCATGTGGTACAGACCTTAAAAGTAATTCCTGTCTTTTCAGGAAGTCAGATGTCACAATGACATCGTTACCATCATCCTTGCCCACGCTGCATATGCCACGCTGGAGCTACTCGCTCATTGGTTCTTACCAACTGCACCTTCTACAAACATTTGGGGTCGAGGTTACCCAGGGAGTAGGGCCAGATCAAAATCACACTAGCTCCCAGGGACCAAGTTCAGTGAGAGGCTTTTTTTGTGGTCCATATCAACAGTAACAATCCATCCTTTGTTGTAACTAAACAACTGTGCCATTCACATTTCCATGAAGCGTGACAGTCTGCAAGTACATGTGATGTGGGACTCTGGTGAAAGGGCAGGCACACGCCTCAAACTGCCAGGGCTAATATATGGACTTTATGCTGCATGTCTGTAGCTCTTAAAAAGTAAAAATAAAAACAGGCACAGCATCTTATAAATATCGCACACCAAATTATGCCAGCTACCAATTGAAAGGATAATGCTTAAGCTAAGGTATCACAATTTACAAGTGGCACTGTGACTTGGGCTATTCACAGACACTTAAATGTGCTAACCTTGCTTCAGGCTTTAGCAAAACTCATCTCAAGGCCCAAAACCCAATTAAGACAGCAAATATGAAAATTCTCATTGTGCTACTACCTCCTGCTCCACCACTGTCAGGGTAGCTGTTGCCGTGGATGCATGTCCTTCCTGGGTGCATTCTACATTCGCTCCTTAGCAACTAGTCAATATTTAACAAGAAGGACTGGCTGCTGGAGTCCATCCCAGAAAAATTCCCCACATCTAGCTGCGACTGACAGCAGCAGTTAATATACATAAACACATGCATGCGGTTATGAGGCAGCATGAATTGACACCTATACTTGTGTGAAAAGAATTCCAAACAGACCAAGAATAAAGATGTACAACCCTGAATGTAGTCTATGCCAAAACATGGTAAAGACCAAAAGTTTACTATCTATAGAAGTCAACCAAAACATTTGCATGTACGCATTATATGCACTGTGCCCCGAATGTATAAACACTTGCTAAAAGAGAGCACAAAAGATCATGTCATAAGGCTTTTCTTCAGGTATTGTGCTTCCTCACGCACTCCAAGCACACAGTTGTGGCGACCTTGATCCCCCTTAACACAGCAGAGGCTGATGTGCGTGTGCCCTGTTACTGTTAGTACAACAGTCTCCCGTGAGTGATATCCCCACACTACGCTTTCCAGAATGGGTCACAGCATATGACCTGCCACTGGAAAAAAGGAAAGCCCCAAAGACTGTAGCTACTTATGGGGGCAATGTCACAATAAACCCATAATGTAGGATTTTAGGATGGCAATAAAGCAGAGGGGAAAAAGTAGACTAGTCACAGATGTTTCATCATCTAAATCGTCCACTAATTCTACATTTCAGTGATTATGCATGTGCATACACGCATAGCTGTAAACAGAATGCAAGAGAAAAAAAACATACCTGTTTTCACAGGGTCTCATGAAACCTATCAACAACCTCTTAATCGAGTACAAAATAGTCAGATTTTCCATAGATGGGAGGAAACAGTGGCAAGAAGGTGAATCATAGAAATGGCCCCAATAAACAAACTCAAAGTGTGACTCATACTTGCTTATCAAGGCGCTTGACAAAATCATGGGCTTTGCCACCATCCCCACCTTCAAATGATGGCTCACAGACATTGTTCCACTAAATAAATGGGGGATATGCCGGACTCTACACTCTGCATGGAGCAGACAAGGTGTCTTGGAAACTGATGGCTTTATTATGTGCTCAAAAAGCACCAACAAATGCTGAATGATCTAAATATTTACACATTTTGTTTTTACGGCCATTAAAAGCAGCTTCTGTGGACTTCAGTCATTGTCCATCATAAAGTGCAAATCAGTTTTAAAGACTTAATTGTGAACCTCTTCGTATTTGAAGCAGATACAATCAAAAAGGAATTCACACTGACTTCCTCAGAGGCTCATGGGGATAAAATTCATATAATTAAAACCGAGCCAGCAAAAGCGAGTTTCTGGTTACCAGTTAACTTACTCCTATGGCTGGCGTGGCATCATTTAATTGTCAGCGTGAAATAGAAAGTGGTTTGACAGAGTAAGTAATTAAAACAGCCGTACACCAGAGATGGGACATAAAAATGAACAGACAAATGACCAAGTGCAAAAAGTAAGATTGCACAAACATAGCAAAGTGTAGCAATGTGAACCTGTAAAGAGTCAACCCCAACGTTCAAGGGAAACCTTGAACGCAAACAACCAGTCACTGCACTACAGTTCATCCATTAAGGCTCATATTAAAAACTGCAGCCAAGTCCTACGTCAAACGTTGTCATAGAGGTATGAGTAAACACAGGTGTGGCAGGGTACAAGTAATACCTGCTGAATCATCACACTCACCTGATGAGTATTTCCTGCAGTCAGGGTACACACCCTTCCTCAACTTCAGACGCACGTCCCAAAGACAGAGAAACACACCTCAGCCAAAGGCAAATTCTGATCTGTCAGTCTGTAACCTTACTTGCTTATTGTACACTTCAATCAAATCCAGAATAGTGGCTAGACTCGCAACCAAACGGCTGCTATTTAAGTCTTGGGAAAGGCCCTGCTGTCATACCCCCAGGATGTTCACTTAATCAGGACTCACATTACCGAAACGTCCAGGTAAACGCACTGAGAGCGGAACTCCAATCGCTACCAGCGAATTCTGACGGTCACAGGTTAGCGAGTATAACAAGAGTCACCCAATAAGAGGCTGGACTGGAGGCCTCCTGACTTGTCCAGCATATTGACACCATCTAGGGTAACAGATAGAGGCAAACGATGTGATCAATGCGAGAGAGGATCACACAGCCGGCTGATTCTGGTCTCATCTAATGTTCTGTGGATGAATCACGCCCTGTGATTTTGCTGAGCTGCAGTGTATGTGTGAGTCTGAATGTGAGAATGACGACTCCAGCGTGACAATGCTAATTACTCAACAATTAAAGCTGCACCCAGCTAATACTCATCCAGTAAACGGACACACAGAAGTAGCTGCCCGGATGCTTGGTCCACTGTGTACTTCTTACAGAATTCTCTAGGGGCCCTTGACAAACATCTGAAGGTCACGTGCGATCCATGCAGCAACTCCATAAAGTGCACTTGTCAAAATCTAACAGAAATAGGGTGCATTCAGTGTGCCGTGTAAATAAAGCACCTAACTATCCATATTCACACAGAATAACATGCAGCACACCTCACAAACACAGTTGGCAGGGAGGCCGATTAACTTCTGGCGCTTTGATCTGAGAGTGGTGAAGGTCAATGCTCGTTTCTGGACGGAGCGCTGAACTAAATCTATCCATTCTTCTTCAATACTGCTGCCCTGGGAGCTGAGGAACAGAAACATAAAAAGAAAATGTGTCCCCGGGACAGCCTCCTGTTCATTCTTACCAAAGTGCTGAACTAGAAAGGCAACATAAGGAACAGAAGCTTGGCGAAATCTGATGAGACTCATCCTGGCTTAAAAGCCAATATCAAGAGAGCTTTGTTGGCAGCATATTGCAGAAGGCACATGAAGAGCCCAGAGAGCTGCAGTGTCCACCCCTCATGATCCTGCCTGTGCAAACTGAGTGCAACTCTGAAATCCAGCACAGAACTACCTAGATGACAATTGAGCATCATTTAATGACATTTACAGGCATCGCGCACCCTTTGCTAACCTCCTCGCTCAATGAGCTTTAACCACTTGAGACAACACTAAGGATATTTCCATGGGTGTCTAAGAGCCAAATTGTCAAGCTAAGTATTCATGAAAAAACCCAAGCAGTCAAATAGTAAAAACTATGACAGGAGCAGCAAGAAGCAACATAACATAGGCATGACGGACTGAAGACTATTTAGTATCCAAAATGTTGAAGGATCCCAAACCTTTAGCTATTTTTGAGTAAAACAAATTTACAGAAACAACTCAGGTAGGTGTACAGATGCATGGATGAGTACACAGTTAGCCACTTTATGTAAAAACATTTCTTGAGCGATTAAAATTTATCATCTACTCTTCTCACTCATGGCCGATATAGTACAAACCAGCCTCTCAACATGCATTGGTCAGGTTAGTTGCAGGTCTTTATTTTCAAGTACCCTCCCCCCACATAATGTTCACTGTAGAAAATACTGCCACAAGCTTGGAGACCACATGGGAAGACCAAGCAATAGCCCTCTTTTGCTTCAGTGGATTATTCATCCAAGCGATTAATGAGAATGAAACAGCCACCACTATGCAGCAAAATTAAATAGTAAAAGTGCATCAGTATCAACTAATAAAGGAAATAAATATGCTGATGACAGATTATCAGAATTTGAGAGACATTCACCATACACTACATACAAACATATCTACATATACACACGCACACACTAATAATATATACACATATATATACACACACATACATATATATATATATATATATATACATACACGTTTTGTGTATGCGCATGTGTCATGGGTTCACTGGAACTGCAGGGATTTACAGTCGCGCAAAAAACAAACAAACAAATAAATAAATAAATAAATAAATAATCTACACAGCCTCCATAAATCTGCTGTTGCTTAGGCAAGGAACTGCTTACTGCTCCCACGCAGGTGCTGAGCAACTGCGACGCCCACAGACGTTGAAATTCAGCAAGGACAGCATATACACACGCACACACCGGTGCTGGCTGCACAGGGGAATAAAGGGGCCTTTAGCTTGCTGGGGAGGGAGAACATTATGGAAGGCATGTTGCCTAACTGGCTGCAGCATGATCAGGTGGTGAGCACAAACAAGAGAGAAGGGACTAGTACTTTTCAAACAAAGCCAGAGTGCAAGCTATAATAAGTAAATGATATACATATTCAGACACACTGCCTATATATATCAGGCGCAAGCCTGAGATCTTTAATAAAAAAAAAATTTGTTTAAAACAACTTTGGGATTGTGAAAGCACTATATAAATTTAACTTGTATTATTATTGTTATTATTATTACAGCAAATGGGCTGAGAAATCGAGAAGGGGTCCCACCAGATTTTCAGATTCAAAGTTGGATGCAAGTCTCACACACCTCCATACGATAACTTTAATAAGGCTGAAATATGTACATTTTTTTAAATATATGAAGATATTACAAAAAGAGCTATCCAGAAATTCAAGATGGAGCACAGCATTTCAGACAAGGCATGCATTCCGGTATTTTGCAAATACCCGTGTTAAAATTGGGATAGGGCCTATCATCTAGAACAGGGGTGGCCAGTCTTATCCGCAAAGGTCCGGTGTGTTTGCAGGTCTTTGGGAAAACCTTTAGGTCAGTTGTGCAAACCCAGATGTGACGACTCTTCAGCCAATCAATCCTCTAATTAGTAACATAATTAGGGAGTTGCAGCGAAAGCCCGCAGACGCAACCACCCTTTCTGGATAAGATTGGCCAGCCCTGATCTAGAACATCCACCAAATATGAGTATGGACAGTTCTGCCAAATCAAAAGACACGTATAAATATGCAGCAGGCTGCAGGACGATCACAATCCACCATCAACACGAGGACTGCAACTAGATATTTTTTTAACCATCAATTGGATTCATGTCCAAGATTATTCGGCTGAGGGAAAGTGGGTGAAAGGTTGTCTGCCCTTCCTCCAGCAGACTGGATCGGCACAAAGAATCCTTTCAACAGAGGCAGGTCTTTATAGGCACCACATCCATCAGCACTTCACACACACGCACGCACGAACGCATGCACGCACGTACACAAAGACAGAGGGGAAAAACAAAGACAGTGGCAGTGCAATCACAAGGAAAATGCAGTGTTTTTAATGTGCTCAACAGCAACAAACAACAAGTCACACTGATCACAGTCCTCCGCGCCTCTTTCTGATATGCGAGAAATAACGATTGGGAGAGGGAGTCACCCCACTCAGCACTACTTTTTACTCAGTTGTGATGAAACCATCACTAGACTTAGACATTGCATCCTTAGACATAGGATACAATGGTTATATCCCACTACATAGTACCGGAAAATACAGACAGCACAAATTCAAAAAAACCACAAGAACCTAATAGGTTTAAAAACTAATCATGCGCTGCACTTAATTTCTTTCAACAGTTTGCCAAGTACTGCCAAGTGGAACCGACTCCATTTATTGTATGATGCTATTTTTAAGGCCATAAGAGTAGCTGTTATAGCGAGAAAACCTTGGGAAAAAATAGGGATGGTACACTCTAAACCTCTCATCCTTTAATAGCTAAATGCAGGGTATGAGTTCACACAGATTAAGCAGCCAAGCATGATCTCACTGTCCAAACTGTCCAAACAATTCGTAAACAACCTGAATTAAAAGTGGTCTTTTGAACGCCAGGTCAACCACACAGAACACCTCTTCCAACCCACCTGCATGAAACTGCTTCTGCAGGGCTTATATCTCTTGGGCAGCACACACAGAAAATGACCAAACAACATATTGATTAAACTGGATTCACCCTCACTGTCTGGAACATGCAAGTCTGTTTCTTTCCATTTCACGCATAACAAAAAATATTTTATTATTAAATTAATCATGATAATAATAATTACAATTATAATAATTATACATTATTTAATTTTAGATTATCATTTTATAATAATCTCCAGCTATAGCAACCAGTGTTCCCAGGCATCTCTGCACTCTACCAACAGGAATTTTCAAAAAGGCATCATATTAATTAAATCATTTGCTTAACTGAAGACCAAGACTTTGATGGGGGGTGGGGGGCAATCTCATAATTGCAGATGTCCCATCAAGGGTTTCTCTCAGAGTATCGGGATGAATGATTAGACAAGGCAGGATTTACAGTACTTTGAATTAAATAAGATTGAAATTATGATCTTTTGCTGTTATCACAGAACATGCGCGTGTGTGTATGTGTGTGTGTATGTATATGTGTGGGAGAAGATGACGTAGGAAGCGTGAAAACG
Organism: Petrocephalus schoutedeni; assembly: GCA_026780765.1. NCBI lineage: Eukaryota > Metazoa > Chordata > Actinopteri > Osteoglossiformes > Mormyridae > Petrocephalus > Petrocephalus schoutedeni. The sequence goes on along the minus strand of JAODKL010000040.1, from coordinate 10,665,935 downwards.
TGAACAGGCTGCACAGACGCACAAGGAGGGCTTTTAAGAATACTGTGCAGCCCAGTGACAACAGAAGGAGGATGAGCAACTGGTTAAACAAAAAAAAAAGTCGACATTAGGAAAGACACTTAAGCAAATTTTTAAAGCTTACATAAATGTCCCTTAGATAACTGTAGCTCCTCATGGAAAACAACACAGAGCCAATCACCAGGCGAGTAGAGCAGTGACAGCTAATCCTTCATATTTACATCACAAACAAATGCTATTCTACCACCCATCATTTACATTTGTCTAAAGGTGGTTTTCCCCACTGCTGACCTGTATTGAGAAATACTGGAAATGGTTTGAGTCACCCAATAGTCATACCAGAAACGGCAAAGGTTTCAGACCTCCTCTGTACCAGGAATATCATCCTGGTTTCATTCTCAGACTGATTAAATCTGAGGTTATAAAAAAACAAAAAAAATTTTGGAAGACTGATTTCCATCTAACATCACAAGACATAAATACCAGAGTGTTGAATACATAAGCACAACCACATCCATTTGGTCCGATTTCACCATGGCGTCAAGAGTCAGTCTACAATGAACGTCTACAGGCCTTTTCCTACCCCCTGGGCTATAACTGAGCCAATACTCCACGTTTTTTAGGACAAACGGGCTTGATGTAACTTGGATCCCATTACAAGTGACTAGTCAGTGGTACAGGAACAAATCATTTAAACCAGGTTCTGTTTTTCTATGTCACAATTTTACTGTCAATGCCTGGGCTAGGTTTCCAAATCATAGGAATTTGGAGGGGATTTTTTTTGGGGGGGGGGGGGGCTTGCCCTTTTATTCTTGTTTGATACAATGTGGAAAAAGTCCCTGAGGTTTTCCAAAGGCTAAAAACTTGTAGAGACGCAGCTGAAACACACACAGGCCACTGAAAAGACCAGGTCACACAGACAAGATTAATACCACCTAAGGGAGGGGATCAGCTGTTCTCTCAACACATGCCTGAGGTCTCTGAAAGGTTCATTGAGCATTTAGTGTATGACGACAGCCAGTGCAGCAGTTGCTTCACTGTTCACCGCTGTCAGCATAACTACCAAGGTGTAGATACTCACTGGTCAAGGCCATCACTGCAGTCTGCAGCTAGCAGCAGACCACCACCAGGTTCAAAGTGTCAGTTTGGCCACAGATAAAAGTATTACTCCATCTATAATTAATAACTCCTTTTCATAATTAAAATGTCATCTGTCCAGGATTATCTGGTATTCTCGAAGTAGACTTCGATTTTTTCATTTTTAAATTAAGTGCATGTGGCAACCTCCACATTTAACACCGAGTTGCCTGGCTCTATAAAGTAAAGAGGAAATTATCATATGTTCAAATTAACCTTGTAAGCACATAACTTTGTGCTAAAGCCATATAATACAATGTGCAGACAGTAGCCATTCACTGCATACAGCTTTTGGGTATGTGATCATGCCATCATGAAAACTGAACACTCGATGAGCTAGAAGTCTGCCGTACTTCAGCATCCATGAGGAGGCCTCCTCTGCTGAGGTATGCTTAGTACGAGGGTGTTCACAAAAGGCTGACGGACAACTGAGCGGCAGACGAGAGTAACCTTTCAGTAACGAAGCCCCACGTTTTAATCACGAAATGTCATTGTTCAGATGAAAGCCTGACTGCTGAAATGAAAATGTCAGAGCTTAAATGGCAGAGAAAAGAACCCAAATCTTATAGTCAGACGGCTGCTTATTTTATATTTTACAGATATCATCCAAGTTAGTTGCTTGTGTGACTTAACAGGCATGTGCAATTACTAAAACTAATACCTGGCTCTTTAATAAGAAATAACACTGTAGTGTATAATTTGACAATGATAGAAGTCCCCACTCATTACAATTAAGATTAGAGAGGCATTTTCCCCACTGTTTGGCCATGCATGATCTTTGAGCACAGGGTCTGCGACTATGGATAATAAAAAAAATTAAATATTGAGCTGGACCAATATGGAAAATCAATTCTAATTATGAATTATATGCAAGTCAATAAAGATATTTCCATTATTGTGGAACAAAGAGCATAAACTGCTGGAATTTTAATCAATGTGCATTAGAGCCGCCACTATCGATCATATCAATAATCGAGTAATCTACACATTCTGCCAGATTAGGTGCTCCAGTTCTCTTAAGCTGCACATTTTTGGATGGTGGAAGGAAACCAGAGGATCCATGAAAAAATCCCGACAACACAAGGTTAAAATGCGAACACGCAGAGCGGCGGTGTGTGACAACAGGGATACCCACGGCTTGCACAATGTTAATATCGACATGGCATTTCATGTACATGCAACCGTCACAATCACAAGGACTGCAACAATCTGCCGTTTTCAAATCATCAATACGGTGTGCCAAAACATTTTTACTCAGGTCACTGGAAACAAAACTTGGCAAACTTTACTGATTTTACTGATGGTTCATTCAGAATTGCCCAGCAAAATTGGTAATAGACTTCTAGTTATCATTCAGGCTAGCAGACGTATGGGCTGAAATTGGGGTGCCTATTATTTTCCTCCCCTAACCCTGGCGACTGTGAAGGGGTTACTGTACTCTATGCTGAAGTAAGAAAAAAAGCTACACTGCAGAGTGCAGTGCAAGTAACTAGTGCTCTTCTTTAGCCTGAACGCAATAACAATTATACTCACTAGATGTCTTCAGTCTTGTATTTATTGTAAAGTTTGGCTAATTACTACCTAAAAGTTTTATCTGTGCTCCAATTTGTTCTGGAGACTTGTGTACTTTGACTAGAAATGGTTTGTTGCGAAATAAGAAATCAATCATACAAATATCACGAATTATATTTAATTTGGCAACAGAATGCACAATTCCTGTGGCGTAGGGGCATAGCTTGCTTGAGCAACATGACAAATACATGGCCCAATCATTAGCAGACTTAAACAATGCTGCTTCAAAGTGAAATGCAAACCATTTGCCATGTTAATTGAAATGTATTGATCCAAATATCTCATTTAATGCTTGGTTGCAGATACATGGGGAAAAAATATCAGATTGGCACCTATCAGCAGATATCCAAAACTGTAATACTGGTATATGGATTGGACCAGAAAAAATGATGTGCCATGTTTCCCATTCGTGTTTCAACGGTTCAGACAAGCAATGTGCTTTACGTGCCTACAGTCAAGAAAACTTTTAGCATATATGACTAGTAATCCATTTTTTTCTCTAAAATAAGTGATGAGATGTGACAGCATCTGGTACCACTGCAGACTGACACCCCCCTTGGTTCATGCCAGGCAGAGACGACCAAGCAACTTACTTTTATTTGGCATGTGTGTGTGTGGGGGGGGGGGGTGGAATTAAAAGGCAGGAAGAGCCTTGAGCACCAATTCATCCCAGAATAGAACCCAATCCTGTGGAGTCACACAGCGAGACATGGGGGGAACGGCCTTGACTGAGACTGAACTTGAATCTGCTGGAAGTTGAGAGCAAAACTGGTGGCATGAGAACCAATGAAAGCTTGTTTACCGAGGAAACTGGGCTTTTTGCAATGCAAATACAGACAGCTTCCCTCTGGTTTGAATAGGGGTGTTCAGCCGAAGCTGCCTACTGAAAAGCAAAATGGCCACCATTGCTCAAAAAGCACTGAAGCTAAGTCAATATTTAAGCCGTAGGCTAATTCATGCCACTGGGTACTATACAGAAGGAAGGGAAGTGCAGAAATGGTGGAAGAGGAGGAGGAAATGAAGGACAATGCATAAGAGATTTGACGGAAGCGCCATAAACACAGGGTGGCTAGACATAGGGTACATACAGAGAACTGAAAATGCTTCGCTAAGTATGTTACATTTACAGTGCCATGACCTCGAACCACACGCACTGCCACCTACTCTTAAAGAAGCGAAAGAACAAACAATTATACAAACAACTCCCAGCTGGCTTGTAGAGAGGCATTCTGGGGGGTAGGCTTAAATGCACAATTAAAAACAGAGCTGAAACGTTTTACACAGTAATTGAAAACGTACAACTGTAGCTTTGGAAGTTAATTCATAATGCGACATCACAAAGAAGTCACCCACTCGTGAATCACGAGAAGAAAGAACGAGGCCGGATGGGCAAAGTCCTACAAAAGCAAGTACAAGTGTTTCAGAAGTGTACAGCACTTATCTAAAAATGGAGACGTGAAAGTCAGAACTAGCACAGGAAGCTAATACCAGGCAGATACTGCAATTATATTGTAGTTAGCTTTCATTTAATTGTTGCAGCTAGCTAACAAAATAATTTGGTTCTCAAGATTGCCAGGATGGAGTCCAATCCAGCATTAATGATCCTCTGTCATCTAACGCCGACATTCAGACTCCATCATCTGACGGCACACCCCACATAGCTAATACAAGATGTGAAAATGGAACGACCTTGCATCCTGATTTGTCGTTCAATAAAATCTATTTTCAGCTTTAACTCGACTAGCTACCAGTGAAGCTTGTAGATACCTGACTCCTGGCTATGTACCCAAGCACAGAGATTTAACTTCATCCTTGGGTGGTGGGCGGGATTGCACTAGAAAATGTACATTGCCTCACACTCTCTTTGTTTACCAGCTGAATCAGTTTCTTAATAAGGTTTCCAATGAAAGACCTTAAAATGTAACATCAACTGCTGTGCTTTTGGAAAAACCATATTAAACGTACCTTGAATTGGCACTGTTATTATGGGGCGTTTGTAAAATTATGTAGAGTAATGACAAATTTGTAACTTTCTTTTTTGTATGAAAGGCAATGTAACATTAAAAGGTAGCCCAGCGGCCAATGGTTAGAGAGAATGAGTGGCAATTTAAGGCTTGGCATTTACAGATTCATTCTTATTACCATAATCTGTGTGTTGAAAATAAAGCTTTTAGGACCATAGTTGCAATAACCCAAATGTCCATTATGGAGTCTACTAAGCAGAGGTCGGCCGATATTGGTTTTTCCGATATCGATAATTGATGGTTGCTGGGCCGATGGCCGATATTTAGAGCCGCTATGTATTTGCTTTTATGTGCTTTCTTTGCATCATTCTGCAATGAGAATTTGGAGATATACAGTCCACTATTACAGTAAGGCTGCTCCATTTAAAAATTACTGTTACTTTTTAAATTGCAAATGATTCATTATACAACATAAAACATTTGTATATACTTTTTACAGATTTTGAAGTATTCATAACATTTGCGGCAAGAATAAGACATTAAAAATAAAGCATCTAATAAAACTGATATGCTTGAGCTTGACACATTTAATAGATGCTTTAATACCATTAATACCTTTTGCTTAATAACATAACAGAGCTTGGTAAGGAATTTCATTTAGCAGCAAGAGACTCCATGTTGTTGTCAGCTGACGTTACACGTAACAATCTCAGGGATGAGTAATGCAAGTACTGTAATGTAAAGGAAGAGAAGCAGCGTGGAAGCTCAAATAATATCCTGTTGCAACATTACGCTACATAACGCCATTAACACTGTCATTACAGGTAGCATTGCTGGCTCATACGACGGAGTACTGCATTCACTAAAAAACAACAAAAACCTGCCCTGTTTTTCTGAATTAACGAGATACACTTTACATAAAAACACGCTTGGATGTTGCTTTTTTTTTTTTTTCTTGGAGAATTGCATGACACTTCCGTAGGGTCACGTTATCACCACAATAAGGGTCATTATTCTGACATTTTTTGCGGGCCACTGGAAAAGCGGGCAGGCTTTTCATTATGGAAATAGCTCACAGGAGCTCCGTGGTGTTTTGTAACTTCATTGTGTAGGACTGTAATGTTTTAGTTTGGGGAAACATCAGCTGCTTTACCTTCCAATCTCAACAACAGTTCATGCTCAGCTGAAACTCCTCTCTGCTCTTCCCCTCCTTGGGGCTTCACGCTGCGCTCGTGTGTGAGTGTGGTGTGAGTGGCAGCGAGGCTTCAGTGGTGATTGGCTATTACTTGTGTGACACATAGCCAATCAAGAGATTGTTGTGGGCGGGACAAATGAAGCAGTGGGGTGAGAGCAAAGAGCACAGAGCAAGAGACAACAGTGGAGCTGCAGTAACGCACCTTGCAATTACTTAATATCGGTGAGGGTTAAAATTTAACGCCGATACCAATAATCAGCAAAACGCCTGTTATTGGCCCTCAATAATCGGCCAGGCCAATAATCAGTCGACCCCTACTACAAAGTGCCTCAGGGGATTGGTGCAAATTAGATGGGCACCCCAAGAACGCACACCAAGCACTATAACATCACCAGAAGTGAAACAGTCAGAAGGCCACAGCACAGCCACTCAGCGCCTCCCTTATCAAGAGTACATAGACAACTAAACAACCACAGCTCCTCAGTTTGCACTTAAGATTAAACTGAGAAGATTAAAGTGGCAACGGTCAAGTCACAGTTGGTGCTGTGAAAAGAAATTATAAAAAATACCCATTCAGATGGGATTCACAAGCTCAAACTCCTGAATTGGGAAAATGCCATTAAAAAGAAACACCTGTTGCACTATGCCAATGCCTTAAGTTAAGTGGCATTTGATTTATGTTAATGAGCCTTCAGTCCAAACGAGACTTATTTCCTACTTTCAGCTAAAGAAACGTTATTCTCTAAACAGACCGGCTAATAAAGTGAGAATGGTAAGCAAATAAAAATAAAAGAAACAAACCAAGGTTTTTAAACATTTGCCAAAATACAAGATATAAAGCTTTCAAGATTTTCAAACTTTCCATGAGATGACATCTAGCTTTCTGGCTGATGATTTAATTCGTGATGAACTATTGAACCAGGCTAAAATTCCACTCAAACAGACAATAGCTTGTTTGTTTGTTTCATAAACATGAACAAACAAAAAGACCTGTATAAACTTGCAAATGAAGAAGCAAAACAAACAACAGCTTTTGCATTATATATTCCTGACAAGCTGCATTGGCTTGTTCAAGTCACTTAGTAATTAGATATCCAAACTGGAGCTGAGGAGGCTCTAATGACTCAGCCATCATTGGTAGGTGGTAGGTGAGGAGTGCCAAAACCCTTTGTGGAGTGAAATTATTACTCATTAGAGAAGCTTCTGATAAATGAGCATAAGAAATAAAAAAGGCCACACTAAGAGAAGAGGTGGGAGGGAAGGTAATTCAAAGCTGGCTCAGAACTAATGAAAACGAATAGCGGAACACTTATGGCTTCAAACATAAAAGAACTGAATTGAGGGTTATACTGGGAAAAAAGCTATTCCCCCTACCGTGTCCTCAGTGCTTGCCAGGCGGCATCCACGTCCGCATACAAGTTCTTCTCAGACGGCTTCCCTGAGCTGGCACCATAGCCGGAATAGTCGTAAGAGAAGACGTTGCAGTTGATGCGAGAGCCCAGGCCGATGTAGAAGCTGCTCATCTGGCCCAGGTCCACGGCGTTGCCGTGGGAGAACAGCAGCGTGAACTTGGCGTTGGGTGAGCAGCGCACGAACATGCAGGCAATGCGGTTTCCCCGCGAAGTCCGCGTCATGAAACACTCAATGGCATCCTTCTCCCGGGAAGAGTACTGCCAGTCGGCACGCTCCGACAGGTGCAGCGTCCAGCGGCTGCCGCTCTCGTCGCAGATCAGGGTGTACGTGGGGTCGGGGGGTAGGAAGGCCAGCTTGGAGGCAATCTTACTGGGACAGGGTGGGCAGCAAAACAGGCAACAGAGCTCGCTGAGAGACAGGTGGTTCATTGTCTTCTCTGAGAAAACAGGAAACAAGAAAAAGGTGACTTGATAAACAAACATAAACCAAAACACAACGTACCGATGTTTTAAACAAAAAATGAACAGCTTCTACAAAACAGTCACAAAAGGAGAGAAGCCCCAAAATAGTTAGAACGTATGCTCTTCAGCACTGAAATACGATACACGCGTCAGCTGTATTTGCACATGCCTGTCAGAAAGAATATCCATCTTAAAATACAAAAAAAAAAATAGAATTTAACAATGTTTCTTTAAAATAATGGGACCACATGTAAGTGCCAATAAAAGGAAGCTGAATTACATTAAAGGAAAGCATTGCAAGAGATAAAAATTTTAAAATATGCACTAATCTATATTGGGAGCATAAAAACAGTAACTAAAGTTTCTATTTAAATGGAATTCTGAATGAATTCCTCTTGCTTCAGAATTCCAATTTAATGAGGCCTACCATTCCAAAGTAATGCGTGATGGGAAGCCATGTGATTGCCAGACTCACATTAATGAAAAGGCAATGTGGTCAGTTATAGCTCACAGAGCCCTTTTACACAGCAAATTAGCAAGAGAAGCCAAGCAAGTGTAGCATCAAAAATGATATCTGGACAGAATGAGGACTTTAAACGCTAACGGTTCTGAGAGAAGTATCACTAAACACAGGCAGACAAGACTGTGCAGGATCTAGCCGAGAGATGCAGGCGAATACAGTTTCAAGGTGATGGGAACAGTACCTGTGCTAAGTGCCTGTTCCATTTGAGGGTAACCAACGCAGGCATAGTGCTTAAAGCCTTTCTCTGCCTCCTCCACAAGCTCATACAAAAACAGGCTGCCTGGGGCTTGGCTTCAAACATCCAGTTCTAGCACCGACTAACAATGCTGCCTTTATATCCCCATAGCTCAAAGGATGGAGGTTTTTGCATGACAGAGAAATTTAAAAGCTTAGCACACAAGTGACCCACCATTATTTTAATCAATGCACTGCAATCGCTGTGGAAACGTAAGACAAGAGTGCCTGGAAATAAAGTATAAGCATTAGAAGTTCACAAACACACCAAACCACCTTGTCTGTGAAAACCTTTTTGAAACCACCAACAAAAAAAGATAAAAAAGGTTCAAGAAGTTGTGCTTATGATCATCGGAATCTATCCTCTCCTCTGAAAAAGACACCTGTTCTCCCCACAGTCACTTACTCGGGCTAATTTCCATTTCCAGAAGGGAGTTCTAATAAGAAAGATTCACTTCAGGTGCACTTCCCCCAGACCTGTAATACAGTCCGCCGGCACATTTGAGCTACCGCCCAGGAAAACCAAGTACCTATTCCAAAGTGGATTGTCATCTCGTACGTTTTAATAAAAGGAGATCTGTTTGAAACACTAGGAGCCCAATCTTGCACAGACATAAGTTTCCTCGTCTTCGGGGCCAGGTAACCGAACTTGCATACTGCCTAAGGTAGAGAGGCTTCCTCCACCTTCAGAAAACATAGCTGGCAAACGTTTGAGATAGGAAACATGCTGCCCATTTCTGCAAACAAGCCTGACCTACGTAACGAAAGTGGAGAAACACGACTACAACAACAAAAAAAGGCAAACCATTCAGTCAGGTGTAAACAACCTGTAACGAGGCGTGTCAAAGTCTGCTATATGGGCTTCTACTGCCGAGAAACTACCAGTTCAGTACTTCATACCAAAATAAAGAGTGTACTCTAGCGGAACAGAACTTCCTAAAGGAATAACTGTGTATACTCGCGCAATTATATTTGAACTGACTGTGCAATGCCTTTTAAAATTAACTTACGACTGACTCATTTCATTTGAAACTATGTTGAAACTGTTCGATTATCGTTGGATCTCTCCGACCCTGGGTGCCGCATCTTGGGAACAATTCGCCAGAGGGAGCATGACATTCCTACATACGGCTAACTTGCTGACGCATTTGAGGGATCCATCATGCGTGCAATCGACGATGCTCCGGCCTGAATGTTTCCGTAACTAACACTGAGATCAGGTAGCATTCCTGAGGTCTGCCCCGGTCTTCGGGAGCCGAACCCGGTACCAGGCGGCCCCGCCGTGACGGGCAGAACCACAGTGATGTAATGCCGGACCCTGCGTCTCTCTCAGGAGGCCGGTCGGCACGGTGGCCCGATACGAACACCGAAATAAACAACACGGGGGGGGGGGGGGTGACATTTTTTTTAAATAGCCGGAAGCAGAGATTTAAACAGCAAAGTATAACCAAAATTCCATTGTGACATATTAAGATTATTTACAGTGGGTGGGGTGACAATGAAACGGACCTGAACGCGTCCGGTTATCAGAAACCGATAGCTGGCTGAAAGTCCAAGACTACAAACGCAGCATCTGAAAGCAACACCGAAATAAATACGAGCACACGCATGACTTCAGTCACTAAAGCAAACGGGGGCATCATCCGGCATTCCGGAGTCCACTTGTCACGAAAAAAAACAAGTAATATCGACCAGTTACTTCGCGATTAAGCGGCATGGGGGTAAAATACAATCGCCGGGACAAACCTGAAAGGTGCCTGACCGTGTAGGTTCCGGATGGTGTTATGTACGTGGGGGATACAAGGAGGCGTCAATGGAGAAACAGCGCAAGGCGAAGCGACCGACTGTCGACTAACGTTATTCTGACGGCCGTTGGCTCAGATCTCGGACTGGCACTCGGTGCAGCCTGGGGCTTGCGAAATCTTCCCGAACCAGTCTCCAGCGTTCCTTTGTCAATCGATCTTGTGAACATGTGGTCCAATTAATTGCGGGAGAACACGCATAACATTCAAGTAATATAACTCTAACTTAGCGAAACCCCAACCGCTCACCGTATCGCGTCTCGCTGCTTCGGTTCCCACAACGTAACTAGCCACCCCGCCTCTCTAGCTAGCTGTCCTGCCGTATTTCCATTGGAAACCTTGTGTATAAATTAAGCGTAAACGGGGAAAGTCTGGCGGACCAATAAAAACGGGCCGATTAATCAGATGCACCAATGATAATAAGGCTAGGTGTTACAATGGGGCGGGCCTTGTGAAATTATTTGGTTGCATCAAATGGCAATCGCCGGGAGCCGAAAGGAACCAATCAGCAATTACTATGCCGCAAAGTAACCCCCCTCTGTTTAAGACTAGAGCAGAGACGAGTTCGGCCGGTGCGGAATGACGTAATGCCTTTTGTGTAAGGAGCTGGTGCCTGAGGGGAAACGACAGATTAAAAAAAAACAGAACAGTGCCAGTCACATGTAGGAAGTGGGAAACAACGCGAGAACTGCGGCGCCTCCGGGCTCGGTTTTGTTCCGGGTCGGGGACGGGGCTGCCGTCAGACTTGGGTGAATTTTGAATTCTTTGGCGAATTAAGTAATGCTTGATCTTCGACATGAGTTCCCAGAAGGGCAATACCGCTCGTACGCGAGGCCAAAAGTACCAAAATGCGACTGCTTTCAAAAATAATAAATATGGGACCAGTGTTCAGGTCAAGGTAAGTACCGCTGATTAAAACGTGTAACGCAGGGAAATATACAAAGGCCATTCGTTTTGGATATAAAAACAACCACTTAATCATAGTTACGTGTAGCTATGTCGCAATGTCCAAATGTTAATGAAGTAGGTTATTAATAGATTATGCATTTCCTCTTATTGTCAACGTTGTTTGTATAGAATTTAAATACAGAGAATTAAATGCCAGGGTATCATTGACATTGTAGTTAATATAATTGTTAATTCTGTCTCGTTCCTGTATAAAAACGGGAATGGGGTTCTCAGATATTTATTAATAAACTTCTGAAACTGATATAAGCACCTCCTCAAGAAGCTATTTTATCGTTATTGTGTTCAGATGTAACCATAGGCAATGTTAAATTAACTCTTTTTTGTAGGCAAGAAATGAGAGATTGATTTGTTTAAATGAGACTGATGATTGAAAATGATTATGGAAATGCTTTTTAAATCCTTGCCTTCTGTTCCTGTGTAGGTCTGCATTTCTCAGAGCCCTTTAGGGGTTGCTTGGCAACAGGTGTCTTTCTCTTATTGAGGGCTGGAAAGTAACTGAAAGCACCAGGCAGTGTGCCCTGTTGCCATGGGTTTCTTGAAAGGGTACAAGTCATTGGCAGGAGTTTAGATGGATTTAATCTGCTAAATCAAAATTCAGCTGCTTATAATAACTAGTTCAGAAAGAAATTACTAAACGATCGATTAAAATTTTGAGCCGGGTCTTTGTGGTTATGTTGGGTATCAGCTTCTGTTCAGGATTTAAAAAGAAAAATTCAAATCAATACAAATGGAATGTATTTGGGAAATTAGTTTAACTTAAAAAAGGTTATTTTTCTTAATTTAATTTTATTATATTTATTTATTTATTTTTCTTTTCCAGATGGCAACTGCAAAGGTCCATGATGGGGTCTGCCAACATTGCAAAGATGTTTTGGAATGGAAAGTGAGGTACAACAAATACAAGCCTCTGACTCAGCCTCGAAAATGGTAATGCCCTGTGTGTATCATCCTTTCAGGTATTACCTAACCAGCTACGTTGTGATGATGATTTGAGGTTAATTTGGAACATTTGGGTTGTAAGATGGGTCAGACATATTTTTGTTTTGCATGTAAGTTAGTTGAGTTGGTCGAAGTACCGTTAACCCCCAAAATGCTCAAGGGGTGCCGGATAAATGGTTGCCCCCACCCCCCGACCTCAAGCTTCACTCTCACCTGTATGTGTGTACGTGCGTGCATGCGTGCGTGAACACTCGTGCGTGCATATTTATATAAAGCAGTACAAGGTTGGAATATGCTAAATTAATCCTGAACTCATTCTTGTGTAAATGGAAAAGTGTCATTTCATGTGCCCCCCCCCCCCCCCAATTTCATTTTACATTAAAAATCTAAATCTATATCCATCTTCTCGTATATCTGAACTTCATATATGGCTGGATCCTTTTTCCATAATTGTTGAATTTATTGATCGTTAGCTAAAGATAATCCAACAGAACTGGCCAGTAATCAAGTGGTCAATCTGAAAACCCAGTGCTAAGCAACTTTAAGTGTAAGAGTGCTTTCTAGATTGTTTTAAAGACATGCTCAATGATAGTTTTGGACAGCTTGTTTGAGGCTTATAACACTCTGGCTGGCTTTGTCAAATATTGTACTAAAATAACCCTTAAACTGCATTGGGGAAATATGTACATATAGAGTAAGATTGAAAGTGGAGTACTGCAACCAGTGTATTTGCTGGGCCACTGAACTAAATGCTGAAATGTGATGGAGTAGAGCAAGTTTGCAGAAATTGATTGTAAATGGATAAAGCTGTCTTCTATGTTGTGACCCATGTTGCCCAGTGTGAAGTGCCTGCAGAAAACTGTGAAGGATGCATACTACATCATCTGCAAGCCCTGCGCCCTGAGGTTGCAGCAGTGTGCCAAGTGTGGGAAAGAGAAGGACATTGTTGTCCCGTAAGTGTGCCTCCAGCTGTAATCAAGGCCTTGTATATGGCTCGTGGTGTGCTCCTGCCAAAAGGCTCTGTTTGGGGACATTTGGCAATATTGTGTTATCGCTCCATTACTAATTTTTGCAAATGCCAGATTATGATTATCAAATTTTGGAAAAAATAACCTGGGGTCTTTGTATGGCGTGTGTTTGTGTGTGGGTATTCTTTTGCTCGCCTCTTGGCTGCCACCTGGTGGATGTTGTGAAACCTTTAGCTTAACCTGATCACCAGTAATAATAAGGGAGCTCATTTATAAAGTGGTGTGGTAGCCCTGAGTCTAAGGATTTGTGCCAGCAATTGGAAAGCTGCTTGTTCGAATCCTGTGAATGCCAGCTAATTAGCAGGGCCCAGCAACTCCAATGGGCCCTTGAGGTGTCCATGCTGAAAAGTCTTAAGTAACATGTGTTCACACATTTAATGGGTATAAAAAGGCCTGTGTGTAAGTATGTCACACGCGGCATCATCATGGCAGATTGAGCTTTAATAGGGGATGTTGCGCGTAGTCAGTTACAAAGGGGATCATATTGGTTATTTTTTTCAATGCTGTTTTGTCTTAACAGCTGTAAGACTGACTGATTCTAATAGAATGGTGTGATTGGATTGCCCACACACAAAAATGCACACACACAAAACAGGACAGATAAATAAAGAACACAAAATACCAAACACATATAAAGAAAATCAAATGACATACAAACATTACTGACTACAATTATATTGCAAGAAAATATATATTTGGATGGGCTTTTATTCATGCAAATAAACTTGACTGAGTACTAGATTTGACTGTGTTTTCTCATCCAGGCTTAATGAGGAGGAAGAAGAGGGCAGAGATAAGGCAAGCATAACTCAAAAGGGAGGGCAGCGACAAAAGTCAAAGCACCAAAAGTTAGAGGATGACGACAGCAATGATTTCGACTCTGACAGTGAACTGGATATCCCTGAAAACAGTGATGACTCTATAAGCGACCACAATGAAATTCACATCCCTGATATCACATCTGTGAAGATACAGGACACAAGCTGAGGCAGTTTCAGGTCTTTTGCTGGCTTTGCCGTATAATTGTGTTCAGTATCAGTATTTTCCCTTAAGTTGCTGCAGTTGTACACAGTCACCAGAAGGTGGCTTTCTCTGATAGCCAATAAGAATTACTTGTATTTCTGGGATAATAATGGTCAGAAGTGTTGCCCCCATTAAGTCTGTAGGTTAATTTAAATGGGCCGTTATTCTGAAGAAGAGTAAGAATGTAAAAATGTATGTAGGTGAATCGGTGACATACTTGGTAATACTTCACTTCTCTTGACGCTGGACAACAGAATACCAGGTATTGTGAAGCTGGATTTCTTGTTTTGCCGCTCTTGACTCCAAACCAGAGGAAATAGTCAGAAATGTAATATTATTGGGCAATTTTTCCAAAGATCAGATTATCCCAAATTAACCAGGTCAGTCAATATTCCAATTTCAAGTCATGCTTTTGTGAGATCTTTAGTCATAAAATTGTTGGAGCATGCAAGTCACCAGAGCATGTAAATGTGTAATGTATTTTGGTGTCACCAATCTATGGTGTATCATTGTACAAGTGTTGGAAGTGGAAAAGGGTTGACTGAAGAATGTATGGTAGGGTCTCTCTTAATGTCTCCTTTGGACGTGTATGGGCACTCTGAATAGTGAACATGGACTCCAGCTAGAGCTTTTGTATGAAATGTATAACAAAATAATGTCTGATGAGCCACTTGTCAGCATTTCCTAATGAAACTCACTTCCCGTCATGTCTGTCATTAGTCGTTTTAAATTATCATACATCATCCCCTCTAAAGACATGCACACCTTGATTCCTGCATCCGTTCCATAACCTGAAGGACCTGGTGTATTGTTTCATCCCTTCTTACCATTTTTGTTAAACTCCTCTCCACTCCTATCTCCAAATAAAACCCCAGTTCGTTGTTCTGATCCATGTGTCATGCACTTCATTTAGCTATCCCAGGTAAGTGTTACAATGAGTGTTACGATCAGTGTAAAAAGGGTTTGTTATAGGTGTTTGCAAAGGAACTGCTCCAAACCAAGTCATAGTTTAGTCTGCTTTTATATTTTTTCTCTTTATGCTTGACCTATACAATACAATACAGTAATAGCTTTACATTACTGTAAGATCTTGAAATTAATAATTTGCGTGTGCCGAGTTATCAGGTTTCGAGAGTGACTGATATAAAACAGAAAAGATGCTTATTCACTGTTCACATGGTGTACATCATGGTTTACTATATACTAAGTTCTGCTAGCACAGGAATCACTTATCTTGGCATCAAGTACTAGCAGAATTAGCATTAGCTTGGCAAAATTTGCATTACAAATCCATTCTGTCCAGCTGTTCTATAGTACTTTTTCAAGTAGGTGGTTGGAAATTTTCAAGTTCCGAGTTATCAGGAATGCATCAGTACATCTCAATGTATGATGGTACTAATAATGAATAATATTAAAATATATATATTATATGCTCTTCATCCATTTTCTGAGACCGCTTATTCTGTTCTGTTACTTACACACCATTCACTCACACAAGCACACATACAGGCAATTTCACAACTCCAATTAAACTCAGCATGTTTTTGGACTGTGAGGGGTAAACCGACAACAACAACAGGTAGAACATGCAAACTCCACACACATGGAGACTTCAGCTCAGGTCGCAGAGGTGTGATAGTGCAAACCACTGCGCCAACATGTTGCCCCGATGCCCAGTTTTTCCTTCTGCAAACAGATGCATATCACTGGTATTTTCATGCACTTTGATCAGTTAGACAGTGATAATGCAACCAGATTGGTTTGGTCACAGTTCCAGATATGCCTGCTTTTAAGCAGTGCCATGGTAGCGCAGGTACAGCTTGGGTATGGCTTGCATAATTTGCCATTTCTTCGCAATAAGGCTCAGTTCTTGGTAGCAGTGGAAAAGTGCCATAAATTGTCCATCATACATGTCTTACGAAAGCCTGACATCCTGTGCATGGCATTCCACTGGCTTGTGACCTGTGCTTTCTGGGATTGGTTCAAGGTCCAATCCATCCCTGTACTATGCAAGAGGTTGAGAGACAATGCAAGACTATGCAAGAGAGAAAGACATTTTGTCATTTTATATTGCTTAATCTTAGACTTAGACCAAGCACATCATTGGGTTCTGGAATTTTTGTGCAACAGGAAACAGACAGTCAGTATCCACATGTGGACAGTGACACCAGGGCAATGACATCATCAAGTCTGCAGACCACAATCATGGGGCTTATCACAAGTAATGATGATGAAACTTCTTATGGAGAGCAAGTGAGACACCCAAAGCCTAGTGTAAAACCCACAACTTCTCCCTTAAAACTGGCAAGACAAAAGATTTGGTTATCCACTTCAGGAGGGCCAGAACAACTCAATCCCCTCTACATATTAGTGGCCTAGCTGTGAAATCAGATCGCAGTTTTAGTTTCTTGGTGGCGCACAATGCTCATAAACTTTCATGGAGTTAGAACACATCCACCTCAGTGTAGAAGGCACAACACCACATATTATTTTCCTAGATAGCTAGAGATAGACTGTCTGTGTATACTCATTCTCTCCAGGTAGCACTAAAGGTAGTATGCTAACCTATTGCAATGCTGCATGGCTTGGGAGCTGTTCCTCTGTGGCCAGGAAGACCGTACAACTTGATCCAACACATGCCCGTACCTACCATTGAGGACACCACATTTTTACACATTGTTACACATTTTTTCTGTAACTCTAATAACCACAATCCACTACAGGGCACACCAAGGAAGAGTTAACACTTTTGACCTTGGTATTTAAAAAATCTGGCTATGGCCCTGTCCAACACATTACTAGGATCAGGCTATATAGGATATATAGACTGAACGGTGTACAGGAAAAGCCCACAGCACGAAGGAGGACCCTCTAATTCTTCTCATGACCCCCTACTTTCTGGTAGAAGCTTGAGCAGCGTCATGACTTGAGGAGTGAAGGACTCGAGGGCAGGCATTGTGGCAAAACAAAGGGGGGCTTATTGAACTAAATGAACAGAGACTGGAAATAAACAGGACTACGAGGGAGGGTGGTCTGGCAAGCAGGAAGGCCACAGACACTAGGGAAGGTTCAACGTCAGTGAGGAGAGTGGGGCTGATAAGACAAACAGGTTCTTAACTTAAATCCCCTGACTAACGAGGTTTAATAAGCAGCAGGTGTGGCTCATCAGGGCCATGTTAGGGGGGGACAGGAGGGTCAGGCGTGCAGCACCTAACATGCAGCATCATCCACAAGTGGCCCGACTTCATTGTTCTTTGGTATCACATACTGTGCTGGTACACTTCACTTCACTCTAATCATACGGCTGCCACAGCAAATTGACATAACCACATAAATGCAGTATTCAGCAGACGTGGGCAAAGTAAAACGTAAAAATCCAGACCAGGATTTTGTTTCAACCAAGTAGTTGCGTACTCTGTAACTGAGACTGTCTCAGTTACAGAGTACTCAACTACTTGGTTGAAACAAAATCCTGGT
>JAODKL010000040.1:10628897-10643438 GCA_026780765.1 Petrocephalus schoutedeni | reverse complement strand
ATCTCAAAGCTGTTGCATGGCAACAAATGGTTTTCCCATGTGAAAAGTAATTTAAAGTGCCAGTCACTGGGCGCCATTTCCTCCAGAAGGGTTTAATGTAGGGTTGTGAATAAACTTTAAAAAATTACCTAATTAATCACACAGTCTTATGTGATTAGTTGTGATTAACCAGGCCTAACATTTAACCACAAAGATAGTTTGGCCTAAAGGTCCCACTAATGTCTTATTTTGTGATGTGCATGAATAAGGGTCCTTTATTCAGAGTTTCAGCTACTTTTTAAGCTGAGGTAAGCACATCATTGGATTCTGGACTTTCTGAGCAACAGGAAACAGGCAGTATCCACACGTTGACAGTAACACCAGTGCAATGACATCATCAAGCATACAGACAACACTATAGTCACAAGGAATATCACAAGTCCTCCTACAAAGAGCAGGAGATGCAACTTACAGTAAACTGCAAAAACTGCAATTTCTCTCCAATTTTAGCTAGTTAAAATTCCAACTCCCCCTGAAATAAATGAGGAAATTGTTTTGAATCTCACTAGCCAAAATAGAATTTTCGATATCAGGAACTAGCATTTTAACTAGTTAGAATGGAATTTCTGATATCAAGAATTACCATTCTAACTAGTCGGAACTGAATTTGTGATATCAGAAATACACATTATAACTAGATTTGAATTTAATTTCTTTTATCAGGAATGTGCATTCTCACTAGTTAGAACTGAAAATGTGATATCCTCTAAAAACGAATTAAAGCTAAAACGGCTTGCCATACAACTGTCCCCACTCTTCCCTACTTTGTTATCAGCACTTCATTGATGTTCTTATGTTCTTATGTTCTTTCCCCGAGGCAACTTTGATTACCCTCATATAACTCAAATTATAAGTTAGCTGCAATGATGGAATGTAAGTATAAAGATGTTGAGATTCTTTCCTGAAACACTTAAATAGCACTTTAAGCGTTTATTGTGACACATAGGATTGCCACATTTCATGCAGAAAATTAAAGGATGCCTACCATAGTGGGGCGTTGCCACAACCACTATGTGCCAAGTGACGCACCAGTGGTGGTAAATCAAAACTTAAACCATCGTCTCGAGAAAGTATTACGATTCATACTTAATATTTGAGATACTTTATTGTCAATGGACATAAAAATTAACTGAATAAAAAACTTTTCAGTTATAAACTCCAATTGGTAATGAAATTAGCGTTGACATACAAAATAAGTCGCTTTATATCAAAACTTTAGGTGCATAACACTTAAATAAAATTAATCTTCATGATATGCATTGTTAAGTCAGCCATAACCTATTAACTATAAATAAGACAAATTAATCAAATCAATCCAACCGCGTTTTCATACTAAATGTGGACGGGATGATGCTGCCTTCATCACAATTCTGAAATAAGGGGCAAACCGCGTCCCCTATTGATTAAAAACGGGACGCAAAATTTTATTGTCAAAAACGAGTTCGATTCCGTATTTTAAGGGACGTGTGACAACCCTAGTGATACATTAAAAATGTTACTGATACATAACCCCAGCCGTAAGTTCCGTTTTTCTTGGTTACAAAGCATTTACTTTGCCCACGCGAACACCTTCTGAGTGGCACACAAATAAGCACATACCCTGATACCTATTTACAATGTAAGAAAAGTCCGTAAAAATAGGGTTCAATATGAATTATACCGTGTTAATATGAAGGAATTTTCCGTATAAAATTTTCACAGGTGTTTTACCCTTTAATTTGATTTTCGCGTTGCATTGTGGGAGCGAGTATACCCGCTAAATTTAACAAGAAATAATCCGTAAAAAATACGGATAATGTACTGGTAATTTTCTGACAGGACATTGTCCGTTTTTTTACAGATTTTTTTTTTTACAGTGGACGCAATACATTCCACCCTCTAAAATGCTGTCTACAAAAAGAAAAATACTTTCGACATTCAACTGGCGCACATCTTTCTCTTATTATTAATTACATAACTTCGACCTTAGTAAGGGCTGGACTGGAGTTGAAACCGACCATTGACTTTGGGATCCCCACGGCAAAATGAACGGTAATGCGATATGGCCAGTCCAGCCCAGCCTCAACATCGTGGAACCGTGGATACGGTATATTTGGCCGAAATGATCGTGTTATCGATTTACTCCTATATTATGAACACATGCAATTAATAATATGACTATAAGAATGATTTATTCCTTACTGGTGCAATACTATCTGCATGTCGCCACAGAAAAATAAACTCTATATTTCCGCAAACAAACAACCGATTGAATAAATGATCGAATTGAGCGATTTTATTTCGTCATCTTGCATGTTGCATAAGCGCACTCTCCTCCTTTATCAAACTCACTACCGTATCAGGTGGCTAAAGCGTCTGTCTATTGGTTAGCTGCATAAAGAGGTGGAGCGCACCAATACGGAAAGTATATGAAATAGCAGAAAACAGAGTGGCACCGCAATAAAACATTTTACCTTCAAGGATGACAGGCGCTAAAGGAGCCAAAATACAAATTGCACAAGTGTATAGTGGAATATTTGTGCATTCCACCCAAAATGCACCTCTAGAAATTTTGGAGAACAGGATTTTAGGAGTCGATACTCATGGCAAGGTCAGGATTATTTGTTTCTCTTTTTGACCGAGTTTGATATATATATTAAATTAATACTCCTTGAAAAAATGTTTTATGTTAATTGACTAGAATAAATGCGGGCAGTCAAGTAGATTTTAATCCTAAATGTTAATTCAATTAAAGTGAAAGTAAATGTGCCTGTCAGTACGAAAGGGCATCGTATTTTTATCAAATCTGACGCTGAATTACCTGTTAGGAATTAATTAATGAAATAAATAACAACCTGCTAGAAATTAGTTATTTTAAGGCTGCGGGCCAGTTTTAGTGACATTTTAGTACATTTTTAAAAATACTGCAGGTCTAATTTTAACAGTCTGTTTTTTACTTGTTGGTTTTTATGTAATGTATCGAAAATATGAATTATATGAACTTTTGTGCGGATTTCCATAGGAAAATGTAGTTAGTTGAAATGGGGTCTCCAGATTATTGTGTTTGCGTTTTGCCTGCGATCTCTAGGCAGGTGTCTCTACTGTACATGTCTTCGCGGTGTCTCTTTTCTGAAATACTGCCGCTAGCCAACGCAGCAGCTCTGAGATAAAATCAGGTGTTGCACTAAGACGCACTAATAATAGCCTATTTTAAAACATTTCCTTGTCTGAGTACTTTTACTTTGTGCAGTGTCAAGTAAGTTTAAAATAATCCAATCTTAACAAATCTAACGCGTAACAATTCTCGCTGTTTAGGGTTGCCACATTTCATGGTGGTGGTAAATTGAAACTTAAACCATTGTCTCAAGAAAGTATTACGATTCATACTTAATATATGAGGTATTCTGTTAACAATGGTCATAAAAATAAACTGAATATAATATTATAAACTCCAGTTGGTAATGAAATTAGCTTTGACAAACGCTTTATATGAAAACTTAAGATGCATAACACTTAAATTAATTTAATCTTTAGGATATACATTGTTAACTCATCCATTAACGTATTAACTATAAATAAGACGAATCTAATCAATCCAACGGCGTTTTCATACTAAATGTGGACGGGATGATGCTGCGTTCATCAGTACTCGGAAATACTGGACAAACTTTGTCAAATACGGAACGACTCCGTATTTTAAGGGACGTGTGGCAACCCTGTCGTACTTGTGCTTATGGTGGACTGGAAATTTACAGTAATTTTCCTACCAGATTTCATTCATTGAGCCTGCTGAGGAAACCGACAGCCTCTCTAAGACATGGGGATTCCAAATATCAGACGTGCAACAGCTAGGACCAAGGTGAATACTTAAACTCACGACGTATGTGTGTATGTCAAATAGCAAAATGTATTCACTATATCCAAATTGCAGAAAAAAACACAATGTAATGTGTTGTACATGTGTGACTCATGATCTATGATGTCTTGCAGAGAGTTCTTCATGCCTGGTTTGATTGATACTCATATCCACGCTGTCCAGTACTGCTTCATGGGCACTGCCCTAGATATGCCATTGCTACAATGGCTGGAAACCTACACCTTCCCCGAAGAACATAAATTCAAAGATCTGGATTACTCAAGGAATGTCTATACAAAAGCTGTGGTGAGCTGGGATGATGTACTAATTCATTTTAAAATTCCATATTAAATAGACCTGTCCATATGTCCATAATCCTAGAAATTGCAACATTTGTTTTAAAGAATTCTAGCATATAATTTTATGACTGTTCTGGAAATATTTCTGTTTGTTCTGAAACTGAGAATAGTTTAAGGAAAATTTAAAACGATTACTGCAGAAATAAGCCCACAACCAATATATCTCCAGTAATTTTGATCAAACAATAAAAGTATGGCGTACAGGGGTATGTTTCCCAAAAGCTCCCATTAGCAACTCACATAGTGGGACTCATTCAGGGCTGCGTTTTCCGGACAACTATGGGGGTTAGCATTAACGATGCATCGCACTATGTTAGCTCAAACTAAGCAACATTTAAAGTACGACTGTTTCCCAAAACCATAGTTTGTTACCACCGTAGTTTCAACCACGTTAGTTCGAACCCCGTAGTGCGAGGACTGAGGCCCAGGACATCCAGCCCCACATGCTCCATAGGGGTGCCCACCATATACGGCTGCAGGGACCCCCAGGCATACTCCCCAGTTCTGAGGTGGACTTGACGCTCTGCCGAGGACTTCCTCAGCCTCTTCTGCCCACTCTATAGCCATCGCCATTAATGTCTGGCTTCATCAGGTGCACGAGCTTGCACAGTTTATCCAGGGAAAGTGCCTACTGGAAAGCTTGGAGGGCCAGCTCGTCCTGTGCCACCCGGGGGAAGTGAGGGTCGCGCCTCCATGGGCGCAATCTTTCAGCTTGGCTGCGAATGCCCCCAGACTTTCACTGGTGCACCACTGTTGGTCCACCAGCTGCTCCCTCATTTTCCCTGTGGACTCTCATTGGCCGAACTGCTGCCCCAGTGCAGTAATCAGGGCCCTTCAGTTGTCCTGCTCCCCAGGAGAGAGGCTTAGGAGGGCCTGCAGTGCCTCCCCTTCCAGGTCGCCTGCCATTTCACTGGGGGACCAGCCATTGAGCCACTCCGCCAGATGGAGTTTCAGGGGTCCTTTTCTGTTGTAGCAGGGCAGTTTCTGGGGGGTCTTCATTGTGATTGGCTGTGGCTACATGGCAGCATAGGTAACAGGGAAACACAATAAGGATTATGGTTACAAGACTGAGGGAGAAAGCAGGGTGACCAGCGACGCCTACTGGCCAAAAACTATGAACACCAACCACGATAGTACTGTATGAAAATAAAGGTGTGTTTCATTATAGTTATAGCTCAGAGCATAGGTAACAAGGTTGTATCCGTTGTTGGAGTTTTTCCATTTTAATGGTAACAATAAGGAAGAAAAAAAGTTTACAAGTAATAAATATTCAGAAACCAATACAATTTGATATGCTCTGAAAAAATGTGAAGTTGGTGTGCTTATATGTAGGACTAATAATAATAATCCTTAGTAAGTTGTGTGTTAATGCATGTTATGCCATGGTTAATGTGTCTGGCATTGATATTGTAGCCAGATCAGTGTTGGGTGTCATGTCTTAAACAACTTGATCAAAAATCAAGGAATTCTCCTTTATTAATTGCAAAACTAGTTACGCAACTGCACACCATGGTAAAAACATCAGGAATACACATTGTCACGATCGGCGTGCCGGGTACGGAGCGGGGAAGCAGGATCAGGACTCCAACAGGTAAAGCAAACAAGATTTAAATGTGAACACGCAGGGAACAGCATGCTGAAACGAATAACGTTAATGACAGGACTGGGGAAAAACTAACGCGGACTGAAATACACAGCACCAATGACATAAACGAGATACAGCTGGTTAAACACGAGGTTAACAGGGGGGCGTGGCACACAGGAGGATCGGACGGGCAGGGCATGACACACATTAATTTGCGGGCTATTTAGTAATATTTACAATGACAGTGTGTTACAAGGCACGCTGATAAGTTATTCGCATAAGTCTCTACTGCCTGGCCCCATGGCAATATATAGTTCAAATGATCTAATACATGAATATAACTTGAATAGAAAACAATGGAAAGCCTTTTGGATGAAAATGAGCAAAGTTCACAATGGTCATAAAACAAACGCAAGCCTCATTTATGTTTCAGAAAAGGACCCTTAGCAATGGCACTACTACAGCCTGTTACTTTGCCAGTATACATACCGATTCCACTCTTCTCCTTGGAGAACTTGCAGGCAAGTGAAATGTCCTTTTATTCCATTGATGTCATGTTGGTCTAATTATCCATCATTTAATAATTAGCATCTTATGGCTTATTTTATTAAAATTTAATTTAAATTCATTTAAACAGTAAATGGGAAACTGTGCATATACTGCATATATGAAGTTTCTCCTTAAAAAAAAAAACTTTAGGATATAAGCCTATACAGTTTATAATGTATATATGTGTAGATGGTGTGCAGCTCAGCAGGTTAGTGATCCATCTCCAGGGGTCAAACCCTTTGGTTAGCGGAGTAACTGGTTGTTTCACTGTTGGGGCCTTTCAACAAGGACTTTAACCTCAAATGCTCCACAAAGCAAGTAAGTACAAATAGATGCAATAGCAAGTAAAACTTTAACCCTATCACTAATAAATCTTAGATCTACTCAAACATACATTTAAAATGCATTGGCACTCGCTATAAGGATACATTTTCCATCGAAAAGGAAAGATTTCGAATGGTTGCCTTATTTTTGAGGCAGCATGCTGGCTCAGTGGGTCACACCTCCTGAACTGAGGGTTTGAATAGTGCCTCTGCTGTGTGCATGGAGGTAACACTTACTCAGTTTCCCCCTTCTGTCTAAAGGCATGAATTTAGATTAACTGGCATCTGAGCTGCCTGTACTGCATGATTGTGCATTTGAGTGTGTATGTACCCCTGCCTTGTTCCCTATGCTGCCTGGAGTATGCTCTGCACCCCTGTGACGTGGATCAATAGAAGAGGATTGAAGATTATCCATGTCCCTCTGATATTTATGTTAATAGTATTATTATTTTTTAGAATTCACAGGGCCATGACAAACTATTTGCCTCCTTCCTAATTCCCTCCGTTTTTGCTTATCCAATCATCCGTTTTATATACCTGCTTCTCCTAGCAAGGTTGTGGCGGTCTAGAGCCAATCTCAGAGGATATGGGTGTAAGGCAGGGGCACCAACCCATTGCAGGGCACACACACCATCCTCACCTATGGACAACTTGGTAATTCCAATTAACCCCAGCATGTTTTCTAACTGGGGGAGGGGAACCTGTGTACCCAGAGGAAACCCCAGTTTTAAAATGATCAAATGATTTATCGAAAGAAAATTCGCAGACACCTATGTGAGTAATTTCCCCAAACCTCAATACCATTTCATACCTTTAGCACCAGCAATTGCGATTGCAGTCAAATGCTATCAGTAAGAGGAGGTCAGTCTTCTACATTGCTGTGGAGAAATTTTGACCCACTCTTTTCTACAGAATTGTTTTAATCCAGCCACATCTGAGGGGTTTTGATTATGAACTCCCCATATAAGTTCCTGCCACAACATCTGAATGGAGCTCAATTCATGATTTTGGCTAGTTCACTCCAAAACCATAAATTTTGTAGCTGGACTTACACTTCCTAATAGTTTCACTTATGACTCATCAGTCCACAGAACATTCTCCTCAAAGTGTTGGGGATAATCAACATGTTTTTTGGCAAGTGTTAGACATGCTTTCATGGTCCTCTTGTTCATCTGTGGTTTTTGCAACTGTCCCATGGACTAATTTTTGCCCAGTGTATTTCTAATCATGGAATCATGAACACAGACATTAACTGACCAGAAGGAGGCCCGCAGTTCCATAGATGTTTGTTTGGGGTCTCCGGAGACTTCCCTGATGGGTTTTCAATGCGCTCTTGGAGTAATTCTGCTAGGCTGGCCACTTCTGGGCAGATTTGCTATTGTTCCAAATTACCCTTACCCCACATTTCAAGATGCTGATAGATGAGATAGATTTAAGTGTTATGAATAAGAAAAAGTAGAGGGAATATTTTGTGACGGCACTGTAGATGTAGGGCTTGACCTTTTGTCTTATTGCTTTATATCACTGTTGTCATGTGTTCACTGTCATGTGTAATAATGGGAGGGCGATCTCCTACCATCCCTCATTAACTTAAATCTATAATACGCCAAGAGCTAATCGAAGTGTAGTGACCTTTGTTTGTTTGTTTACCTTCCTATTATTTAGCTAAGTTTGGTCAGCGGGCTCTGGTGGGCAAAGTGTGCATGGATGTCAATCACTCTATGAAAGATTACAAAGAAACTACAGAAGAGTCAAAGGAGGAAACCTATCGGTAGGCTAACTTGTCAGCACCTTACCTGTTCAGAAGATGAAGAGAACAATATCAGAACAATGTTTCTCATAAGGTTACTTGCTCATGTAATGCAGCTGGTTCGTGGCCAAAATCTAGCGCATGGACTGTGTTATGTTGACATTGACATGAATTGTCATGTTGTCTGTAATCTTGTTTCTGATTTTAGGTTCATTACCGAATTAATGAACAGAAATGTAAGTATTTCTACTATAAAGCAAGCCCAAAATAATACATTAATGCTATATATATATATATATATATATGCTCCATTAATCAAATGTCAAATATGATTAATATCTGTGGTAATGTGTTTGTTTATTCAAATATATCGATAAATCTAATACAGTTGCCCCTTCAGATTTGCGAATTTGACATTCCAGGCTTTGGTTGTATTATTTAGTTGCCATGAACAATTAAAAGGAAGCTTTTTTTAGGACGCATAGCCCAAAAATATATAAACAATACTTATAATAATTGGGCCACATTAAATCATGTAATAAAAGAGTTATTTATTTGTCAGTGTATGTGCATACTATATCTTTATTATTAGAAGTTCATATTTTTAGTAAAAAACAAATAAAAGTGCTGGATCTATCCATCTTTGTGTTTAGCAACCTCTGTCACGTTTCTCTCAGTAACCTTTTGCATTTTCAATGATGAACCTAAGTATTATTTGTGAATTTTCACATTCCCGGGGGACTTCTGCCCCTAACCCTTGCAAATGTGAAGGGGTAATTGTTTATCCTGGAGCAAAATTTTTCAATATATGAATAAATGTATTATAGTGTAATATAGCTGATTTTATGCTATGGTTATAGTGCCAAGTGATTATACATAATCCTGAGATAGCTGTGTTTGCCCCCTAGTATCCCCTGGTAAAACCCATCATTACGCCACGATTTGCCCCATCTTGCACTTCAGACCTCCTCAGGCAGCTGGGCGACATGGCACAGAACAACAACCTGCATGTCCAGGTGAGTCCTTCCAGTGTGGCTCCGGGGAACTGGCTCTGCTTTTGTTGTGGGGTGCTTGTCGACACAAACCTTGGTTCATTAAACCATGCATTATAGTCTGGATCATTAGACCAAAAGAAAATGGAGGTAGATGAAAATATGAGGAGAGTGATATTAATCCATTCCTAAAGCCATTTTCCATAACCACTTATCCAGTAGATACAGAATGACTTATTTATATGCAAACTGGCCATTTCATATGTAAATGTCCATGTGAATTAGAGTGCTGCCTAATTAAGATACACTCATTACTGACATAAGTGTATCGTTATGCTCATCATCACGAAATATCCTGCAACAAACATGAGCATCAGAATGGGCGGCTGTACAGGAGAGCTTAGCGACATCCCACTAGGCACCATCACACGTCCAACGAGTTGGTTTGCCACATTCCTCCTCTGCTAAAGCTGTCCTGAAAAGACTGTGAAGGTCGCAACATCTGCGAGCAAGTTCAGCTGCAAAGTGGTGGCCACACAAGCTCACAGAAAGGGAGAAGATAACCAGAGAAAATTCATTCAGAAAAGTAAAGACTATTATAGCAGCAACAGGCTGACCAACTTCATATTAATATCCACGGTTTTGGAATGAGATGTCGAACAAGCTGATGTCCACACACTTTTGGCCATATAGTGTACCTTCTCTCCATTAAATTTAATATAAATGTAAAAATCCTGTTGCTGATATTTTCCTGGTGTGGGTGTATATTACAGTGAGTACTTGAAATGTGGAACGGTCAATTGTGTTGTATCACTTGGGCAAATATTAATTATAAAACCACGTAATTGTCTCATCCCAGAGTTAGGATACGTCTACCTACTTGGTTAAATTTCTGTACTATAGAACAATAATATCATTAGAGGAGTATTTTACGCACAATATCCCCTTCCTTTCAGTTTATCTATCCAGCTATTTATCTTTTTTTTGAGGAAGTAGATGAGTGCAGCCTAACTGTTTGAGATGGACATGGTGTAGCTGTACTGGGGGAAACCCTTAACATTCAAAGGTTCAGTTCATGCTCCAGGCTCTGTGTGTGTGTGATTTGGAATGTGCATGTTCTCCATGTATCCAAGCGTGTTTCCTCCGATTTCCACCCACACCCCAAAAACATGTAGCTAGGTAAACTGGTATCTTTCAATTTTCCTCAGTGAGTGACTGTAATTGTGTGTCCTGCGATGGACTGGCGTCACATCTAGACTGTCTCCCATCATGTGGTCTTCAGGCCCACTGTGACTTCATTAGAAAAGTGGGTAAAGGAAATGAATAGATGGATGGATGTGTTGCATAATAACAAATGTATTTTTGTATGTGTATTTTCATTTATTCCACTAGAGTCACATAAGTGAGACAAAAGATGAAGTGAGTCTGGTGAAGGAGATGTTTCCTGGATTCCAGTCCTACACAGATGTGTATCTCAAGCACAGCCTCCTCACTGGCAAGGTCAGTATACACTGGTGTCGCACTGGCAGCATTGTTATGTTTTGGGTGCTCATAATTACTCTGCACGCCCTCAAACCGTAAATACTCCCCTAAATTGAACTGTACTGAGAAATAGCAGAAAATAGTATGTATATCTTGGAATGTAATTTGAACTACACATATTTTCGCTGCATGAAATTGCTCATAATATTTCCCAAGCGACAGACACTCTTATCACAGTTTATTACATCATAAGTGGACTGTTAAAATGCCTCAATGGCCAATATCATGTGAAGATTACGATAAAAAGGGGGAAAAAAAACACGATGAAATTCACAATGTTACATAGTCTGCAATGTTCGATTATGCCTTCATTCTAAGTTCTGTGATATCATGTGCAGTTCCAGTTTCTGTGTCCATGTCCCATGCAATAGATTTTCACAGTGTGCAACATCTGGCACCGGCATACTATGTAAATATGTATAGTGTCTCTATCCCTGGGGGCATAAGGTAAGAGACCATAAAAGAGAGACTTTGACCTGTTCTTGTTTGTCTTGATCATGATCTTTGAAAGACAGTATTTGGACATAAGTTGTGAGTTGCTATACTGCTCGGAGTATTATTATTAGTATACAAATGATATTGCAATAAGCAGGACACTTTTTCAGCTTTAGTGTCTGTATAATCGGTGTCTATATTTTGACTGTTGTGTTGTTGGGGTTACCACTCATGTGATGATTTGTAGACCGTGATGGCTCATGGCTGTCACCTGACTGATGACGAGCTGGTTATCTTCAGAGACACGGGGGCTTCCATCTCTCACTGCCCAAACTCCAACATCTCGTAAGTGCTAAGCAGCTTACCGACCTCCGCTCTCCCTGCCCTTTACCATATAACCCAGAACTTAGGAGGAACCTTCAGTCAAACCTGTGAAATTAGGTCTTTGTTCAGACTTAACTGGATATTAAATATTTCTAATTTTCTTGTTAGTATATATACAATTGAATTAGATAAATTAAAAGGCGGAAACCACACCTATGTCGATAATTTTTGCAAGCCCGGAACCACACAGATTTTTTCATGTTTCCGCAGTGCTAGTTGATGTTCTTGTCCTGTGCAATATGTATTCATTTATATGTGTATGTATATATAATCTGTTCGGCTGCAGTATTTACGAAAGCAAGTAGGGGTATGTTTTGTTTATTTATCCAAAATATTTTATTTGTATGTTGCATGTATGACAGTGATATGAATGAGGAGTGGCCTTTCCTAGATTTACATTTTTTAACTTAATCACAAATTGCACGGTGACCATGGAGAAACGACATGTCATGGTACCGTGTGTTCTGCACATGTATCCTTATATGGTGAGATGATTATTAAGGTGGCAACCAGCTAGATTATTTTTCATGAGCTACGTTCAGTGCTACGTTAAATCCTTGGTGGTTGATCTCATCAAATTTAAGAAATGTATCACCTCTTCCTCATGGCAAGCCTTTTAGACTAGAAATAGTCCTTGTTATTGTATAAAGGCTATGTAGCAGCCTAGTGCGGGTTTACCTTGGTGCAGTGTACATCAGTAGTACAGCTACATTGTGGATGTAATCTTGTAAGTCAGTATAGGCTGCTAGAGTGCTCAACTGTACTCAGTCAGCATCTTGTGCTACTGGGAATATACAGTATGTCTGCCCTGAGCTCCACACCTGAACACTGTGGGCCGGTTTCCTGGACAAGGATTAAGGCTAGTCCTGGACTAAACTGGAATCTTGTATGGGGAATCTCCATGTTTAGTCCAGGACTAGGCTTAATCCTTGTCCAGGAAACCGGCCCTGTGAGTTATGATCTCAGTAGAAGATGTTTTGACAACCATGCTCTCAGGTTGAGAACCCTGGAAGAGATTAGGTCTCTGGGCTATGGCTTGGATGCCCATTATCCCACAGATTAAAAAGCAAATAAAGCTATTCAAACTAGTTACTTTGTTTAACCGTGTTCTGGGTTTCATTGGTGTACTTCCCAAGGCTGTGCAGTGGCATGCTGGATGTCCGCAATGTTCTGGACCACAAAGTGAAACTGGGCCTTGGAACAGGTATGCTGAACCTCAGAAAACTGTACTTCATTTCGTTAATTCATTAATTCATTACCTTAATTCTGTATGTGTTTATCCTCTAGGATTTCTGATATTAGTCTGATTTTAATCCTCCTTTCTTTGTCACTTCTGTTATAACATTTCCCTACGTGCGTCGCCTTGATCTTCGCAGATGTTGCTGGAGGGTGCTCAGTCTCCATGCTTGATGCCATTCGGAGAACTATGGAAACCTCTAAAGCCTTGAAGATCAACAACCCTCAACATAAATGCCTCCACATTGAAGAAGTCTTTAGACTGGCCACACTTGGGGGAAGTCAAGGTTGGCGATATATAATTATTTACCTGCCATATGATATAACATAGACTACATAGAGCAATTACAAAACTTAAAGTTACTTTTCCTGATCAGGCAGCAAGTGAATGGCAGGTAATCAGGTGGTACAGGGTTAAAGGGATTGAGGGCCACTTTTGTTATACCCTTGAACAAAGTGCTAACAATGTGTAAGTCATCTATCCATTGTCCAACCTTTTACCCAGTAAAAGGTTAACAGGGGGCATGAAAAATGATCTATCAAAATTTATTGTCAAGCAAATAAATAATGCCAAATGATGACTAAAATGTTTTTGGGAAACATGAGCGCAATCTTCATCTGATTCCTTGTGCTAAATTCTGATCTCTCAGCGTGACATATTTTCTGGTTGTCTTTCCAGCCCTGTCCCTGGATAATGAAATAGGAAATTTTGAAGTGGGGAAGAATTTCGATGCACTGCGCATAAACCCCACACATCCTGAAAGCCCATTTGATGTCTTCAACAATGATGACATCAAAGTACGTCCTTATTTTCTGTAACATTTTTATCTGTGAATCCGAGTGCATGTTAAATATATTTGGAAAAAATCGCACTTGCTGACTATAGCGTTAGAGAATAGATCCATGTACAGACAATTACTCATCTTTGGATATCATCCAAATGTGCAATTTTAATGTGCCGTGTACAGAGACAAAGTACAAAAGCTACTCTGTAGATTAGAAATAAAGACAGAAGCATAGCATTTTATATCATACTAGTATTCCATTTCAATGGACATAAAAAAAGAAGCAAGCAATCATCTGCTGTGCATGGTAATTGTAATTTTGTCTTATAATTTATTTGTAATTTCTCATGTTGCAGATTATCCTGGAGAAGTTCTTGTATTTGGGTAAGTCCATATTTAACTATATGCAAAGCATTTTATTCTTGTCTAGCTTGTCTAATCATGACCTCTTAAAATTGCATGTGTGCCCATTGCCATGTCACAGTCTACATGCCACTGCATGACCTAAGTGCTAAAATGAGAAAATCATACCTTTGGAGCATTCACAGTGGCTCAAAAGGTACCACTGTTGTCACACACCTAGAAGGCTGGGGGTGCAAATCCCACCCCTGCTTTGTGACAGTGTGGAGTTTGCACATCTGCCTGTGTTGTATGAGTTTCATCAGGGCACTGTGTAGTTATGATTTGAAATTAAGCCAAATGGTTCCCCTAACTCACCTAGTGTGTG
>JAODKL010000040.1:10598537-10611899 GCA_026780765.1 Petrocephalus schoutedeni | reverse complement strand
TATTAGTTAAGTTCTCCCCAAACGAGCTTGATGGGCCGAATGGCCTCCTCTCGTTTGTAAATTTCTTATGTTCTTAAGTTTGTCAATTACCGATTTACTGATTCTACACACTGCTTTACAAAATTTAAAAAATCCTTTAAAATACATGGCCGGTGCTCAAGTTTCTGCCCTTGTCCAAGTATTGCCTCACACTGTGTTCTACCGTGTATGAACATTCATCTGACACAATCCACCAGCCAGCTCACCAGGTTTCGTATCATTTTACGGGTGGAGTACCCACATATGAATGAGAACGCACGCTCAAGACTGCCAAAAAAGCTGGTATCTCAGCAGTAACAGTTCGAGTTTGCATGGGAAGGGTACCAACCACAGTGATCATTAACAAGCAAAACCAAAGACAACATTCATGCTTTTCAGCTTTCGTCAAATGCACACTGCAGCACACTCAATGCTTAGCTCGACTAACCCGGCAGATAACATATTTGGCATGTTTAATATGAACATAGCCTCAGGGCCAGAAATGCAGGCTTATGGAGCACAGAGCCTGCCAGTGGCACGGCCCAGGTCAGCATATGACTGTGAGGAAATGACAACCACAAATGGCACACCCTTGCCTGGCATAACAGAAATTGGGTACTTCACCTTACTAAGAAAAAAAACAACCAGTCATCCACTTAGTGTAAAAAGAACCAAGATTTCAACATTTAGTCACTCAAAGCAACCTACAAGTTCTGTTTAGGGTACACCATTCACCTTAACCCCAGACATCAGTGATGTGCCAGATTAAAATTAATGTGGCACATTCCATTGGCCTAATGGTCCAATACCACCATAAAAACTCATGAAAACTTAGAAATATATCTAAGATACAACAGAATGATGATTTTTAAGCCTTCCAGTTACATTTTATGGGTGCATCTGAACATTAATTATCCAGCAGGCCCCAAAATTCTCACACTACCCAGCCAAAAAGGTAAGTGGCTGTGAAAATTCTCAATAAACCTCAAGGATTCTCCCCATTCCCTCAAAATCAAAACAATAATATTCATGTTCATATGTCACAGAGGGGGGGGGGGGAAAGAAAAAAAGCTGTTTGGTTCGCCTGACCAACAGAAAGAGACAGATTATTGTTTGGCTGGCACTTAGCAGTGCCGCACACCCGCTCCAACAAGCTCGTACGTAGTGCGTCATGGTTTTTCCCTAGAAAGCCCGGCTATCACGTTCCATCACATGTATAACCTGCTGATCGCAGTACTTCACGGTGGTACAGTCACACAGCCACACAAGGCCGCCATGTAACACACTGGTCCGGGGGGCGCTGGTTCAAAATAAAATCCTTCAACAGAGCGCCCGTGCTATTTTTATCACAGCATAGCCGTCCTACAGAGAACGGCGTACGCTCGGCAGCCATCCGTCCCCGACACGCACACAAAATGAATAGACGGAAAACTATATTTGGCTATAACACAAATACAAATAAGATTCAAGCGCCGTCAATCGGAGGACCCGCGACACGCTGCAATTCTTGCTCCGAATAGGAAGTACCAGTGAAATATCAGGTGATAGTGCGAAGTCACTCGTGGCTAACGACATTTAATTAAATCGGAGAAAAACAGTGCCGGGGTTATAAGGAATCAGCACGGTAAAAAGTTCGCCTCCCAAAAAATAAAAATCCGAACACTATCCACCCATGCCTGCCGCAGACAACCTGAAACGACACCAGATAAAGAAAAGATCTAAGCCGTGTACAGACTAAATTATAGGCGTAAAACCTGTGTTTTAGGATCGTGTTTAAAATGGCAACACATCGGACGAATTAGTTACGTTAACTCGCCGCGGTCAGGGTCCCCCTGAATCAGCATCAACGTGTAAATATGCATCTATTTACCTTGTCCGTGACACGCAGACACTGGCAGGGGGATTAATAATAGCACTCCAAAGCAGCCCAATCATATACAGAAACACGCTAAACACGGACCTCCGCCGTGTATCATCCCCAAGGTTCCCTCAATTCAATATTCGAAATGTCAAAAGAATAAACACTTAAAATCCATACATCAGGGAGAAACGAACACATCCAGACAATGAAACTAGCAAACAGGTACATCTAAAGGCCGCAGACCTTTCCCCATTGAAAAACACTGAGTCATGCTATGGTTAGACAACACGGACGGGGCAACGCTCGACCGTGAGTCCGATCATTGAAAAGAAAGCAGAAATTAAAGAAGAGAATTAAAGAAGCAGAGCGACTGACGCGTGAATTATTCACATAATTAGCGGTAATACTGCGAGAGGCATGTGGCAAACAGCCGTGAAAGGGGCGACAACCCGGGCTCCAGCGCGCCGCGCTTTGTCTCTTTGTTTCGCCCTCTTCCTGTTTTGACGTTCGGCGGTGGCTAGCTGCGGCTCGCTAACGTCTACCGTCGATTGCGGCCACAAAACCGTCGCTACTCTCGGATGAGTGAATGCACAGACTCGATACGTTTGTATTCACTTTACTACGGTGATGCCAGGGCACCCCGGCTTTCAAAGACGGCGCCGTGTCGGCCCAACAACACATGTATACAGGCTATGTGGCTAACGGGACGAAGGAACACCTCAGCAGCTACCAGTTTCGTCCCCCAACAAAGAGAGGCACCCAACCGGTCACCGTTCGGTGGAAATATGCCACACCAGACAAATACAGGCTCACGTCTGACCCGAATCACCAGTCAGCTCGCCAGAAGTGAGGACAAGGAAGCAAATGGCCGGAGTATCGACATCACCTTTCTGGCCAGCCCAGCCTTCTGCCCAGCCCGACCACTTTTTGTTCGCTTTTTCCTTGGCTTTGCCTTCTCATGTGTCCTCGGCCTTGGCTAAAAAAACCGACCGAAACCATCGAAGGCCACAATTTCATTTCCGAAAGCTAGTCTACCCACTTGACAATACCCAGAACCGTCATTTTAAAGTTGGACCCAGACACATATCACGCCGTCCGACTCCATTCCTAGGGCGAACCTCTCTTCTCTTCTCCAAACTCAAAAACATAGAGTAAATTTAAAAAAATAGTCGCCAACACTTACAGTTCAATATATAACGGAGAGATACGAATATGTAGTCGGGGCTTCTTTAAACGCCGAAAGGCTCCCGTCCGCGAGACGCTCCGCTCTCCTCCGTATCTATTACAAAAAAAGGCTCAGCCGAAGCCCTTCCTCTTCTCTGGCTGCCCTATGTTTGTTTCCTTCTTTAGTAAGTATCCGTCACGGGAGAAACAAGCCTCTCGATTGGTTGGTGACTGGAATCGCACGTCGCGATTGGCTGTCAGCGACACTCCAGCCTTTACAACTGTTCTGATTCAGATGGGCGGGGACTAAAACTAGGGATAGCCGTCGTCACTCACTGCTGCCCAAGGACGTTGCACAATGCTTAAAATAACATCAGCAAGTAAATAACATTTGAGAACCTGCTTACCTACGTTGCAAAACTTCATTCATTCTCTTTTGGAAAAGGTGGCATTATTTAGGTAGTTTGAAAAACCCCGACGTGAACGTAATGAGAGAGAACTGAAACATTTTTTTTGCTTATAATGTTTTTGTTGGTATGAGTGAAGGCTGGTTTAGAAGAGGGGGAGTTTTCTCACATGCTGTTTACGCAGGCTTTAGTCTATTTATTTATCACTTAGGTAATGTTGAAGTTATTCCTCCCATTTAGTTAGATCACAAAATATTTGGTTTTGTTAATTGTTCAAAACTTTGTTTGCTCCACTTAATTCCAAATGCAAGCTGTCACATGTCATCACATTTTATCTGGACGAAAAGGGAGTTAAATATCTAGTTAAAAACATATCGCATATTTTTCACATAAATTGCATGGTATTTATGAAACAGGAGGTAAATAAAAAAAAATAGCTCAAAACGAATTATAGGCCTGTCCCTTTAAACAGAGTCAAAACACAGTATTACAGCTCTGAATTTGAAATGGAAGCCTAATACTGATCATCTCCTACCATGATATTTACTGTGGTGATGGGGTTCTCGCTGTCTATTTTTTTTCTTCTCTTTGCTGTAGGTCTCAGGACCGATGGTATTATTCAGTAGTCACTGAAGTCAGTCATCCATTTATTAACAATGAACCAGATAGGCATTGTTTGCAGAATCTCAGTAGTGTCCAGATGTGCCGAGATTGACCACTTTCTGGCAGCTGTTGGTCTCCGGAGTGCTCCAATCTCTACATTTCACACACAGGTGAGCTTGTACACTCCTCTCCAAAAATGGTAACTTTTGTAATTCCCCTGAGCAGCAACACGGAACAGTAAGACGCAACTCTGAATTACGTGAAGCTAGAAAGTCTCCGCCTGTGAGAATCACTCCGTCACGTAGGTATGGAAGGAATGATTGGTACATTATTTGGGATTGGGAGTGGAGATGGGTTTAAAAGGCAGTGGGAAGGAACGCAAACAAAAGGCAAGAGTTTCGATGTCATTACGCAGAAAGCACGCACAATGAAACAGAACAGGCATCAGGTTCCAGAAACACTACATCTGGGCTGGGTGCATTTACTAAAGACAAGACAAATCAAAACTCACCCTTAGTATTGTGAGTGTGGAAAAATGAAACAGGGGAGCTGCCTTGGTGTGTGTGTACCACTTGATTCTGTCCACACATTCCTTCCCCTCTCTACCTCCATCTTTGACAGAAAAATCACGATATCCCAGTACATCTAATTTTATGCACAATCAGCTTGATTGAATTATAGGGAATGACTATTTTCGGCCTGCCACACTACCGTAGCCTTCAGGATAGGCCCCAGACCCCCCATGACTCTGACTCTGATAAACGGTTTCAGAAAATGGATGGATGGATGGATGGAACCATTTTCGTCAAACCTGAGGAGTTTTAATACATAGATGCTGGCTGTGGGTGGCAAGGTGCATAGATTATACTTTAGGAGTTTACCTGTCTCAATAATATTAGAAATATGAGGAGAAGTTCCCTAAAGGAATTTTTCTGAAACCCTTTACGTATTCCTACATATGACACCTGGCTTTTCTCAGACTGTTTCCTGAAATGTTATTGATATTTTTGGAGATGTTAGAGTTTGAGATTCCTGAGAGGTTGCGTAGTTCATTTCTTTCAGAGGTTTCCCTGCAGTTCTGTGACTGAGGCCCGAATACTGTATTGACGTAATGGATAGGCACGACCCAAAACAGAGCTGGTCAGGCAGGTTCAAGCACGTCAGCTATTTTGTAATTTTCTGTTTATATATCTTTCCCGAATTTTGAATAGCATTCTTTCAAACAGTCTTTCAAGAAAATAAAAGTCTAGTATTTCAAACTCACCATTATTCATGAAGCTGTCAAAATGTTATAATCATATACTGAATAGGCCTGTCCATTTCTGAGGCTTGCCTGTGCTATCGAAAAATTATTGTGGCTAATATGTTTCGCAATGTATTAATTAGTATTTGTCACGTGCAGTAAGGACCTGGAGGCAGATGAAGCTGTTCTGTCCCCAGCAGGGTGCGTTTCTTCACAGTGGGGGCAGGGGAAGCAGGTGCAGTTTCTTGAGCCAAGGTTATACTCCCCAGTGTTCTGAGGGGGGTTTGGAGGGGACAGGTGGCATTGTGGCGTCTTCGAGCGGGGCTACGAGGAATGAGCCGGGCAGCAGGGAAGCGGTCTGAATCCGGTTTCGACAAGATCCACATAGCTGGTCTTTCTCTTTAATTACCTTGGTGTGGTATGGCTCTATAAAGCTCCCGGGTGAACCAGCGGAGTTGTCTTCAGCTGGCGGTGCTAATTGACTGCCAGCTGGGTGTTGTTGGGGCGCTGTTGCTGCCCTGCCTCGCTGAGCCATGTTCCCTCTATGCGCTTCTACACCGGCGAGGCCGCCAATCTCCCCAGGCGCTGCCGTCACAATTTATTTAGTGTGAATGAATTATTATTCTGTAGTTTCAGTAGAATGTCTGTCAGAAGCTTTTCCAAATGAACAATTAGGTGACGTAGTGACTGACACTGCTGTCCTTAACAAACAATGCTCCCACTGATGTAAATGCTTTGGATGTATGCCTAAGGTGTGGGGCTCAGGCTCAGACAATTAGAAGCTAGCCGATGTCTTCTTTTTATCCTATTGCATAAGTTGTGTCTTACAGGTTGAGCTCTTCTGATTCGGCGACATGTTACCTTATACTTGATCCAATCTGAATACTGTGGGGTAGTACCACGGTTAACACTTGGACGCAACTGAAACCAACCTACCGCTACTTACCTCTAGGTGGTGTGATGATATTGAAGGCTAAAAAACTTGGGGTAAACATTTGCTTGTTTTCTTTGTCATATTAACTTGATTCTTAGAAGGCTTTGTTGACTTAAGCTTTCTATTCATTGTGCTCACAAATCTTCTTTCTCCTTTATTTTCCCGATATAGTCCCCCATGACAGCGACCGTACAACTGGATTTTGCTGGTGTACATTAAGCCAGGAGGCCTCTTACTGATATCTTCAGCAATTTTAATAACTGCTTCTTTAATGCAGAGTCTTGGTTAGAACAGAGCCTATTCCAGAAAGCACAGCGCACCCACGATAGAATAACAGGCCATAAGAGGACACACGCTATGAATAAATCAAAGACATCGATCCACGTAAACTGCATGCCTTTTGAACTGTGAGGGGAGATCAGAAACCCAAATAAAGACAAGGGAGAGCATGCAAGCGTATTGTCTTGCTTGTAGAATCCACTGTGGAGATGACAGTGCTGTACATTGTGTAACTCTGCTGCCCCGCCTAAGTCTGAATCCACATTTTATTAACCAACTCAATTGTATATGAGTGCATATTTGGCAGGGGAACATATGTATTCCACTCACAAATTGTATCGGGTTAATTTTCCAGGGTCTTGGTATTCCTGGAGACAAGCCCAGAAAGCATATGGGACAAGGCAGGGAAACACCTTGGATGAAGTTACAAGCCCTTATTGGGCACAGACTCACTATAGACAGTATAAAGACCCTTATTCACCTAACCGCATGTTTCTGGACTTGAGGGGCATGTCAGAGTAGCCGAGGGAAACCAGCCCAGCATAGGGAGATTATGTGGACTCCTTATACACACAACTGGGGCTGGGAATCAAAGCCACAGGCCTCTGCATATGAAGCTAAAGTGTTAACCACCGAACCAAACTAGGCTGAATAAAGCAGTTCAGCATGTGTCCAAAGCAGAATACTTAACAACTTCGGCTGGGGCCTGGCTGTTGGTTTTCCTAGCAGTGTTTTGTTATTAAAGCTGTATGTTAGAGCATAGTGTAGAGCATGCTGTGACTTAACAGCACATGACCGTACATGTTTCTTTCTGCTTCTGTTTAAATATAAATTGAATCTTTGTTTCTGGCACATTTTTATGTAGCTTCAGCTCTTACGATTTGGCACAGAGATATAAAAGGCTCTGTAGAAAGGTCTTGTCTGTGGAATTAAGAAATGATTTTTTCCAGCCTCCGTGCTCCAAAAAATGGCAGCTTCCTAGCTGCGAATAAATCTCTCGAATAACGCAACGTGGTGTACAGTAGTGCATTGGTCTCACGCTGGATGAGAAGACCACCTTTGAAAATGTCACTGAATGGTCAGGGTAATGAAGGAGTGGCATGAACAGGCACCGGATGTAGTTTTTCCCGCCAGTGCATTCCTGAGAATGTGGCAGGCCTGCAGCTGATTTTCTAAACGTGAGACTTCAGCAGCAATGTAGGGGTGATGATGTGGTGTGTGTGTGTGTGGGGGGGGGGGGGAATGAATAAGTGCACTCGTTACCCCTTCTCGGTAGCACGGGAGCAGCCGTCCCCAGTGTACAGGACGGCCTGACTTTATTTTTGTTTTATCATGTGCCGCAAGGCCCTGCCACGTGACTGGGTGTCAGTAGCAGCACTAGTAGCCACGCCTCCCGAGGACGTTGTGTTTTTAGTACAGTGACCCCCCCGTCCCCCTGGCTATCCCCGGACTCCCATCGCCCAAACCATGCTGTGCAAGTGTGAGATGTCTTGCGCAATACCGGGGCTGCTTCTCAAAGTGCATTTAACTTTTGTTTAAGCTGTCTACCCTCACAAAACAGCAGCCTCTGCCATTGCATTGCCCATGCTGTTAATGATGGCCATTGTTCATTTGCTGTATAATCATGCATAAATTAATGAGACAAACCAAACTCATAGTTTAAGATTTGTGACACTCGGGCCTCATGAAAGTCTTTATAATAAAGTACAGGGTCCTTATGTTAAATATTGATCATTGAGGCCATGTATGTAGAAGGAAGCTGAACAAAATCCTAATTTGAATGCAATGTGTTGCGTATGACAGCCGCAATGGGTCTCCAAATAGCAGCCATGTAAGAAAACTGAAGCTTCAATTATGCAATATCGCCCTTAGTCATGAATGACAAGCACAGTGTTATTCATTCTATCTAAAAGACTGATGACTTTGTTATTGGTCTTCAAAAGTGGCATTTCCAGGAAAATGTGGGATGCTGTGTTAACATTTATTACATTCTGTTCTGGTTTTCCAGTGTTTTGCCTGAGGCACATTCACTGAAAACCTTGATAGCCTTGAAAACACAAAATGCTCAAGAGAGTATAAAGGTATCATGAATATTGTAAAGAAGATAAGACTCTGCAGCCCATCTTATTTGTAATTTAAAATTAAATATTCAAGTGATGGTAAAATTCACCCAGTGCTGACTAAGCTGGATGTCAGATACTGGAGGATCAATCCAGAGTCTCAAAGGCATGCTTTCGCTGATCAAAGCTCAGCTGGTCACTTACTGCATTCTGACTATAACCGTGTGTTATTGAATCAGCTTTAACCAATCGATGACCAGAGTTCAGTGTGTCCAAGATTTCATCACTTTGATCATAAATGGCAGTAGATATGGCTCATGTTAGTCTTTAACTGACAAAACTGAGACACTGCAATATTGTCCTTGGTTTTCATTTTAACTTTCAAAAATATTAATCATTCTTATGTGGGCTTATTAGAAAGCAGGGGTATAGAAATCTTATTGCAGAAATGTATTGTGTATCCCATGCATGTCTACACTGCTTAAATGGATCAGCCTCTTGCTCACAATGGTAAAGATAAGGATTGGGCCTTAACTCTCTGTCCCTAAAACAGAGCCCTTTTAAAGCCTTCTTTATTAGATGATTGTATTAGCACACAGCTGAATATGCTCAGTCTTACAGATGTTATAAAAG
This sequence comes from Petrocephalus schoutedeni, assembly GCA_026780765.1. NCBI lineage: Eukaryota > Metazoa > Chordata > Actinopteri > Osteoglossiformes > Mormyridae > Petrocephalus > Petrocephalus schoutedeni. Next base: position 10,602,697 of record JAODKL010000040.1, on the reverse strand, counting down.
AAGAGGTATGTTTAAGAAATGTTCAGCTTATACATGTTCCTTCTGCGTGCTAAGAAATGGGGCCTGTTTATTACAATATTTTTTTGTGCTCTGGGTGTTCTCCACTATTGATTTCCTTTTGATGATGAAGTTTTTAAATTCCTTAATTTGAGGTCATTTAACATAACTGTATTCCACTATATGTAATCCATATTGTTTATATTTAACCATTACTCATATTTGTAGAAGGGTACAATTGAACACCAAAGCCCCTAAGGGAAGACAAGTGTTTACTATAGCTATTTAAGTAGTGGGAGTGTTCTTCCCCCTTTGTTTTAACATAGCAGAAGATATCTGATGTCAGCAACAGTTCCTGCAATGTCGAAGGCTAGGAAAAATAAATGTAGTTCCCTTTGCAATCTACGACTGTCAAGGCTCACATGGCTTCTGATAAAATAGCATTCAGATTTAGAGAAGAGAAAACTATAAAAGGCATTGTGCTTTTGGGAAGATGCCTATTGTATTGTTCAACTGTCTCATTTGAAATGCAGAAAACATGACGTAGACAAGCAATGGAATCCAATATGTACACATGCACACAAACAAATTTATAATGAACAATTCAACAAATTCTAGCTATAAAACATATGGCCCATAATAGGGTGTTCATTTTTATGAAAAAGTAAAATGGACAATGGTGTAAGTGTCTTATTATGGCCCTTAGGGCAAGGTTTTTCATTGCTGGTCACATGTCTATGCACACAAACAAAGTCTCTGACCCTTAACAGTTAAAAGTAACAGTTGTACCATGAATCTTTCTGAAATAACCTTAAGGTATACTGTATGAACTTTTATAGGCTAGTCATAAAATAGAAAAATAAAATACTGGACACTCTGAGCAGGATAGATTTGCCAGGCTAGGGTATATATGGTGTTTGTCATCCAGTTCGTCGGTAATGTAAACTAACAGGTCAATAGTGTCTTCATCCTCCTTGCTAAGCGGACCATTGGCCCTCTGGGGAGCCGCCCATTTCTGTGGGTCCAACCGGCTGCACTGTTTATTATACTGCCAGAGGTAAGGGGTAAAAATAAAAATAAATATAAAAGATATTTTCTTAAGTTATTGAAATCTGCAAAATCTAAGATGTATACCCAGCTTTTGCTGAATAACCCAAGAAGTTACATTTTCAAGCTTCATTTTAAATTAAAGGAATTGTCACCTGGGTAGGAAGTAGTTGCAAAGGGTTTCACATTTATGCCATTGCAAGAGTTTTTCTCCCTGCAGCAGCTATAGAATTTAGCGGAGCGACCTGATATGCGGCTTGTTGGCTTCACATGTGAGCTACCGTCTTTTACAAGTTATTTTTTTTGTCTGGTGACTGTTCTGAAAGGACTGGATCTCTAGACATATAGGCTTCCTCGCAAAGTTATGATAAAATAGCGCATGCATGATGGCCATTGTTTTTCTCAGTGTTAAAAGATGTGTTGAAAAGTGCTTCTGGGCTGCTTGTTGAAATCACGAGACCAGCTTCACATTGCAGTGACTAGAGTGCCCTCTTGTGGACAGTCACTGCATCCCAGTTCTCCTATTGCAGGAGCAGGCAGCTTTATTGATTTTATTTATCCGTTAAGCAGTAGCAGAGATGCTGTGGCGGGGGGGTGGGCGGCTGCATCACGGCAGTCGGCCTACTGTAAAAGTTACCAAGGGGACTCCCCCTGGGCCGACAAATTTAACTGAGTTTCCCCTTTGATAATAGACGATTATGCGAAATATGCAACAATTTATAGAGAACAACCTCCGCTCATGCCCTTAAATGTTTCACAAAAATGTGAATTCTTAAACATATTATGGTTAGGTCTCTAACCAAGTCCAATAGCAAATGCTGTTAATGATTTCAATGCACAAATAAATGGTCCGACACAAAATGCTGAATAGGGCGTTCCACTATTCCAATCATAAAAGGAAAATTAAAAATCTCCTGATGTGACCATAGAAATGGGAGAAATCTCTCAGCAACATGTTGCTGTGTTTGTTCGCAGAAATTGACAACGTCCATATGCCATCACACTAACCTTTTGAACAACTGGTTCAGTTTGATGGGCTTTTGTCTCTGAAAACGTGTTTCTGGACATGAATCTTGGGTGTATGGGTTATTCCTCGAGTTTGAGGCTTGTGAGAAAGAGATACCGGTGAATGGTGGTCAAACACAAAATGGTTTTGACTCCTCTGTGCATGCAGTCCACTGAGGTATAACCTCAGTTCCTCAGTCCCAAATTCCCTGAAAGATGCTCTTATTGGCAGAACCATGTTCTGCCAGGTTTTGTTGTGACAAAATATATAGCATTGCATTATACGTAAATGCATGTTTTGCATTTGCCTACTGTAATGCCTATCTTTATTGAATCATTTGTAAACATAAATTGCTACTCAATTGTTCGCTACTTCAGCGTTTTTAATATCTTCTATACTTCTATCTTTGACTGTAATCATTATATAATCTCTGGTTACCATCCCCACTCGTCACCCAAACAAATGAACAAAAATGAAGCATAACCATGAATAATTGAAAGGTAGTGAAACTGAGTGTCTTATTTCACTTTGTCTATTTTTTTTTCGGGCAGGTGAAAGTGAACAAAGCCGGATGAGATGGTCGTTCTTGCCCATCCCAAACTGATCCTTCTCCCGAGAGTACTGTGTTCCGCCGGGGTCGGCTGCGGGTCGCCAGATGCCGCGTAGGAAACTAATCGCTGCTGTGAGTGATGGTAACGTATTATATACATATTTTTCTCTATTTAAAAAGTATAACCGTAGGTAAATGTGCGATGTTCATGAAATTGATTGTATTATGACTGCAATAAATGTTACATAATATGTAATTGACTCTCTCCTAGGCCTATATTTTGCAGATTTTCGTGCCACTTTGCTTTTTTTCCATTTTGATCTTTATTTGTCTTTCTTATTTTTATTTATTTGAAACTGTAACATGGTAAATTCACATTTTCCATGTGTTTGATTTGCAAAGTGGGCCAGTTTGTGGAGTTTCGACATGGAAGTTAATGTTGTTTGGCAGCATAGATTTTGCGAGGGAGTGATGTCTGCCTAGTGGTCACTTGACATGTTTGTGCTTTTGTAAAACGGTCACCTTATAAGGTAAAACAATGATCAGACCCTGATATACAGGGGTTAAGTTTTGAGCTACAATCAGTGATGAAGTGCGCTGAGTAGTGACAGTGAAATGCTTGCCATTGTTTGAAAGCTTATTGAGGATTCAGCATCCGATCATTTCTGCCGCTAGCACAGTGCGTCGGCGTGCTGTATTTGCGTTTTTTCTATGCGTAGCGCAAATCCGCATAATTGACACTTATTTCTACTTGACCACGTGGCGCTTAAATTTAAAGCAAACAGCTCACTGTTAGCGTAAGCTTAACGGAAAACTGATATTATTCCTTAAATGGCAGAGGAACGAACACGAGAAGATTGCGAAATACACATGTTGCTTAAGGGATGCCTTGCGCCGTGCCTCCAGCTTGAGGTGATGATGACTTCTCTCTTGCATAAACGGTGATGAATTATCAATTGTGTAATCGTGTCCCCCTCGCTTGTCGAAGGGTACGATAACAGAAAGGTGCATGTTTGAGGTGTGTCCTTTAAGGTAGCGCTATCTGTTACTAAGTACTGTTGAAAAGAGCTGCGTGCGCCGCTTTTGGGCTGATACGCCCTGACCGACGTGTGCCCTCTGGCAATTACTATTGATAGCAGGTACTTCATTAAGGGCCCCTTTGTGGTCTTTGTAAAACATCACTCTCCATGTAATGGTCCGTGTATCAAAGCAGATCGGGTTACACAAAAGATGTGACACAGGGTCTGCAAAATGCAATCGATTATTTAACAGCCCCGCCTATTAACTCGCCGAGTCTTTAACCGGCTTTCGGGAAATATTTGTGCTTACTTATATTAGGGGGAAATGTCCGAAAATCTGTATCTGTAATAGACATTTTAATTACTGCAGGGGAAAGAACCATAGTGTTACCATTGAAAGTTTGTATGGTTAAATGAAAAGGATTTTAAAAGGTCACTAATCACGGGATGAGCTCCACTGATAGTTAATCCCTCTGAAATGTTTGTTCGTGACACAAGTCTTTGAATTGCCTGGAAACATCATTTTATATATACTATACTA
>JAODKL010000040.1:10541603-10594303 GCA_026780765.1 Petrocephalus schoutedeni | reverse complement strand
TGGCACGGTTCTCATTGGCACGGTTCTCATTGGCACAGTTCTCATTGGCACGTTCTTTGCTGTGATGACTGAGTGCTTCCACCATTTGGCTGGTCATGTTTCTTTTAAACAAACATATTGAAATAAACTTAATGAAAATGCATTAGAAGTGGACATGAAGCAGGTGAAATCAGGGGTGTTGGAGGGGTATGGATACCCTGACAGATTCAGGGCCCCCAGCACTTCACAGGGGCCCTTGAATATGTTATATAAATATTTATAATGTAAGGGGGTGTGGAGCCCCATGGTGACATTTTGCCAGGGGGCCCAGAATGTCCAGCTAGTCCCCTGCTTAAAATACCATTTAAATAATTCACAATAAAGCTCTTCTGCTGTGGAGGTTTGTATGTTGTCCTTTTGTTGGCACTAAATGATAAAAAAGGTGAAGCGATTACAGTACATACACTGAGTGTAAGCTACGGAACTGCCCAAGGCCCTGATGGGGAAACCCTATGGCAGCATGCCCAGGAAGACTGTCCCGAGAAGCGAGGAGGCCAGCGCCATGGACTTCGCTGTCTTATGGGACTTCGGGGTGAGCTCTTCTCACATAGGGGAATGTGCAAGAACCTTCATGCTTAATTAAATTTGTTTATAGTCTGTACTCTCTCCCAAGTAGCAATATGTCTAGAGGTTGTATAATTTGCATTGACCCTTCTATCCCTAAGCATGCTTGTTTACTGACGCTAATAGAGAGTGTTGTCTATATTTTCACCCCTCAGGGCTACGCCCAATACTCAGTGCTCTTCTATGGATACTACAACAACCAGCGTGCCATTGGCTGGCTCAAGTTCCGGATGCCCTTGTCCTACTTTTTGGTGGGAGTGGGGACAGTGGCATACAGTTATATGGTGGTCATAAGAACGTGAGTGCATGTTGCTTCCCATAAGGTGCTGTTCTTCAGTGTGATTCTCCTAGTGCCACCTCAGAAGTTTGCTTTACATTTAATTCATGCTTACACCATTTCTTAACCAGAACATAATCAATAATCATCAGTCTTGTGGTCTCTGAATAGAAGTGATAAGCATCCAAAATCACACGCATGCATTTAAACCCATAATCGACCCCTCTTTATTTATGTTCCGTTTCAATTGCAGCTCAGTTCAATATATATGTGTTTATGACTGAGACAAAATATTTATGATGCAGACTTAAGTACTTAAGTAAAAAAATGTAATTATATGTCTCTGCTTTGCAAGCGTGGTTTGCACTTCTGGCAAATTCCTTGAAGCTGAATATTGTTTTCTCACACAGGATGGCACGAAATGCCAACCGAGATGGTGGAGGAGATGACACCAGCTTTAACTTCAGCTGGAAGATTTTCACCAGTTGGGACTACCTTATCGGCAACACAGAAACGGCTGACAACAAGTTTGCATCTATCACCACAAACTTTAAGGTCAAGTAACCACCACATAAGTTCAAGTAACAATCAAGTATTGTCAAGTCAAGTAACACTGACTTCAGTCTTATGTGAAAATAAGATGTGTCTTCTTTGGTCATCTTTTGAGGTAAGCAGGAAATGCTCAGAATTCGGAGTGGTTAATTTGCTTATGAACTACTCATTTACAGTGTAATAATCTCTTAGTGTTTCTTCCAAATATGTGCTTCTTTGACGGACGGTGAATTGTAACAGACCACCTGCGAACATGGCTTTACCTTGAAGTTCTCCTTCCACAGGAGTCTATTGTTGAGGAGCAGGAGAGTCAGAAGGACGACAATATCCACCTGACCCGTTTCCTCCGTGTGTTGGCAAACTTCCTTGTGCTCTGCTGTCTGGCAGGAAGTGGCTATCTAATCTACTTTGTGGTGAGAAGGTCCCAGAAGTTTGCTCTGGAAGGTCTGGAGAACCACAGCTGGTGGGAAAGGAATGAAGTAAGAGGGTTTGTGTGTGTATGTGTGCGTGTGTGTGTGTTTGTGTGCGCACTTATACGTGTTTGTTTGAGTGTATATGAAATTTTGTCTTTCCCATTGAATTTGAATGTCCAAGTATGTGTGTTTGTATGAATATATTGATCTGAATATCGTAAGAATATATAATATCATTAATTTCTGTGTGAGGAATATCAAGACTTTGTAACCATGCACTGACAATCATTTCATAATAGACTGCAGTTTGCATCTCGTATTTTCCACAGAAACAAGATGACTTCTTTCTTGGTTTATATTTGAGTTTGACCCATCTGAACATTGACTGTACTTGTGCTAATGTAGGTAAATGTATCTCTGAGGTGAACATTTCAGTGTCCGTGTGACACGTGCCTTTGTTCCTGCTCAGGTCAACATGGTGATGTCGCTGCTTGGTATGTTCTGCCCGATGATGTTTGACGTGATTAGCTCGCTGGAGAACTACCATCCCCGCATTGCCCTCCAGTGGCAACTGGGCCGAATTTTTGCCCTTTTCCTGGGGAACCTCTACACGTTCATCATTGCACTCATGGATGAGATCAACCGCAAAGTAAAGCACAGGAGTCTCTGATGAACCCTTAAATTAAGTAATTAAGTCAATTGAATTGACTTAATTAATTGGGTTAATGAAGTGATTTAAGAGTTTTGTCACATGAACATATATATATATATATAAATATGCATATATATGTATACGCTTTAGGTTTTAGATACAAAAAAATATGACATATAGCTAAGATAGGTATGTATAGGTATAGGTATATACAGTAGATATACATCTAAGGTATATGACATAAACATAATACATGTATTATGTGTACTAGGCAGGTACAGAAAAATTATAGAGTATGATTCTGTACTTACACAAAATGAATATATGTGCTAAGGCACTAGTGTTATAAGAAAGATGCCGAATTCTTAGAGTGAAGTGTATATATATTATGTTCAAGAAACCAGGTCAAACACAGGGAGATTGTGCAGTTTATGAATGTGTCTATGTATATTTCTGTGACCTCTACAAATTCGTCTTGGGTACCCTTTTGTAGAGATCAGAGGAAGATGGGGTGAAGTTGAATATGACCCTATGGGAAGCGGGTCACTACAATGGTACTTCTCTTGGTAATGCTTCAGCCCCGATAAGTGTGCATCCGGCTGATGTGCCCAGAGGACCCTGCTGGGAAACCATGGTGGGCCAGGTACCGTGCTGCTCATATGTGTGCCCTGATCAATTTGCTTTCATTGTGTCACACAGTAGGACTCCAGTGTCCTACCAGTACCAATGACCTAAAAGGGCTTTAAAGATAAAATACCTTTAAAGAAAGTCTGTACACACCAGTTTTAGAGTATAAAGGTCCACTATAATAAATAATCATATTGCTATTACCAAGCTTCAAATGAGCAAATAATTGTAGTGAGTTCAGTTGGTGTGGTGCTCTTCGACCTGCTGCCCAAGGATATGCAGAAATTTGTCTGGGTGCCAGTGCAGGAATTTGTTTCTAATTGCGGTGACCAGACTGTAATTATTGTTTTGAGTTTTTTGTGTTCATAGGAATTTGTTCGACTCATAGTGTCTGACACCATGACCACGTATATCACCCTGCTGATTGGTGATTTCCTGCGAGCCCTCTTTGTTCGATTCTTTAACTATTGCTGGTGCTGGGACCTGGAGTATGGCTTTGTAAGTGTGGCAGTCTACTTCAATCAGCTTGGTGAGTTCAAGTATATGGCATACAAATGTTTGTGGTCAGGTGTCTCTAATTTGTCCATATCCTAATTGTTTTTATTATATGAAAGCCATCATACTCTGAATTCGATGTCAGTGGAAATGTCCTGGGCCTCATATTCAATCAGGGAATGATATGGTAAATCTTTTTATTTATTATTAAAATTGCTCTTTAGCTATTAGAATTGTTTTCTTTATGACCAAAACATTTTCTATAATATAAGCTGCCATTTTCATTAGCTGGGGAAAGAACCCTAACAGTGGTATAGCTGAGATACCACATTAATCTGATAAGTAATGCTATGATGCTATCCCTTGTAGTTATCTCTGGTCAACATCAATCGGTGTAGGCACATGGCCGACCATGTTGCGTTTTGTTTTTGTGTCTATGCGGAAGGATGGGTGCGTTCTATGCCCCCTGCTTGCCGGCGCTGAATGTGCTGCGTCTGCACGTCTCAATGTACCTGCAATGCTGGGCCGTCATGTGCTGCAACGTGCCCCAGGAGCGAGTCTTCAAGGCGTCTGGCTCCAACAACTTCTACATGGCCATGCTTCTGGTCATCCTCTTCCTGTCCACCCTGCCGGCCATATATACCATCGTGACCATCCCTCCTTCCTTTGACTGTGGGCCTTTCAGGTCAAATTCATCTCTACGCAGACTTATCCATCACCTTACTGGCATAGCACATGTCTACTAATTGACCCATATCATGCAAGTGCAGTCCTCATCATCTTCAAATTGTGTCTACCCGTGCATACATGAATTAATTAGATACTAGCCTTCAGGGGTAAAGTATAGGGTCCCTTAGTGACAAAAATTTGCAACACAATTCAGGGTTACCAGCTCTTACGCACTCACGCTTTTGGACTATCATGCTTACACAAGAAATTTTACGACAAATGTATATTATTCCAACCTAAACTTAGCTACATCAAAGCTTTGGGACAGTTTTCAAACCCTACAGGCTATTTACAAGCTAATACAATTCTTGTGTACTTGTAAGTGCGTGTGCAGACTTGTCTTGAATTGAAAATCTTATGCCAGCCAGCTGACCAAAGCTGGCAACCCTGATAATTGGATTGGTCTGGGGGCCCAATATAATATCGGGTATGGGTGTAGGTTGGGGGCCCAATATGATATGCGGTATGGGTGTGGGTTGGGGGGCCAATGTGATATGTGGTATGGGTGTGGGTTGGGGGGCCAATATGATATGCGGTATGTGTCTGGTTATGGGCCCAATATGATATGCGGTATCGGTGTGGGTTGGGGGGCCAGTACGATATGCGGTATGTGTCTGGTTAAGTTCCCAATATGATATGCTTTCATGGGGCCTAAAATCTGTAGCGGTACCCCTGTTAGCCTTCATCACCATTATATGAAGGGCCCATTATTTAAGAAATTGCTTCATAAATGATCAGCTCATGACATTGCACAAAAGGAGAAACCTCTGCATGAAACGTCATAACGTCTGCTGGCTTTCCATTGCAGTGGTAAGAACCGCATGTTCGATGTGATTCAGGAAACCCTGGAGAGCGATTTCCCTGCCTGGTTCGGAAAAGTGTTCAGCTACGCCTCCAATCCCGGACTCGTCCTCCCATTCATACTAGTCATGATGTAAGTAAGCAGGTCAGAGAGGGATTATTTTTCATACATAGAGGGCAGAACTGTAGACCACAAGAGACACAATCAGCTAGTGACATCATTATGGTGTTTGTAGTAAATAATTATTATATTTGTCCATGTTTATTACGTACGCTAATGGAAAAACAACAAAAAAAATGCTTTTCCCTGTTTTTCAATTGTTGCAGTTTAGCCATCTATTACTTGCACTCCACGTCCAAAACATTTAAGGCTGCCAACCTAGATTTAAAGAAGAAACTGCAGACTGTAAGTCCGATCACTGCGCTCTGAATTTCAAAATAATAATAAAAGTGTGCATACCTCAGTAACATAGTGTTAAATGCAAGGAAACACAAAAACCTTCAATACTGTAGTATGCACCATTATGTTTCAGCAGATAGCAGCACAAAAGCACTATTCTGTGGTTGGTATAGAAACGTTTCTTTTTGTGGGATTGCTGTTAGGTCACGATAAACACTAGATCAGGTCATTCTTGGGTCGTTCTTCATGGAAATCCTCAGTAATACTACCCAAGTGTTGTGGCGTTACAGCACGGGCATTGAGTATGCAGCTTGGTGCATGTGTTGCATGCGCTTGTTGTAATGCTGCTTTATGAGAACATGACGTGACTTACACGCCTTTGTTTTGAATAAGCAAAATGAGGAGAATAAGAAGAAAAACAAGAAAGCAGCCTTGAAGGCAGCTGCTGAGCTGGAGGAGGCTAAAAATGCTGCCACCTGCAGGCGGGAGACAGAACTTGCTGAGTCTGAGCAGGACGGCGGCATCGCCAATTCCGGGGAGAACAGAAATGCCCCCTCACAGCAGCTCAGCCGGGGTAAGGCCTCTCTAAATGTTATGTGCATTTGTGCTGTTATGACAAGATATTACCTGGAATATAAACCTGCATATGGCTAATGCGTACTTCATTTGCATTATAAAGGTTACAATACACAAGAAGTTCTTCTCATAACCGCACAGATGCACATAAGTACACATTTGCACTGCTATGACAAGAAATTGTTGCACGTATTGCACAGGATATGCTTTATATGGCTTGCCAGTTATGTGCATCCTTGGCTATATACCTCTATTGTGCTTCTCCACGTCATCTGGGAATTTAGAACATTCTCCTGCTGCTTCTCAACATGTTACAGGGGAAAGCAGGGAAGACCGGAGGGAGAGCAGAAGGACGTACCAGCATCCGAATAGCCAGTTTTACCCCTTACATGGCCGAGATATCCAACAGTCTAGACTGGTGCCCTCTGGTGGCCTGGTGACCAGGCCATTGGCATCTCGGGGCCCAGAAATGGGGGGGTACTTACCAGGCAATCCACGACCACCAGCATCGAGGACTCATAGAAGCCTGAACTTGCACTAAGAAAAGGCTCAGTCACTGACAGAGACTGACTGACATGCAGCCCAGTGCATGCTATGTGATTATTGTTCTCTGGCTTGTATTCCATTACTTTAACTTTTAAAGGTTAGCATGTATAATTCAGGCTTTTATTTTGGGCATTATGTTTGGCCTTTTGGAGGTAACACATCCTTGTCTAAATTAGTGAATTACCTTCTATGAAGGTTTTCTTCTACCCCAAAATAAGGCAATGTTGAGGCTTTCCAAAAAATTTGAAACTGCCTTTAAGAAGTAAATTTGAAGCAAATGGTTGTTTTTAAATGATTGTACTACAAATTCACATACAGTCGAACGACCCAAGCAAACTGTGAGGCCTGTTAATTCACTTTAAGAGGAGGTGCTATTATTATGTGGGGACATTGGCTTCTATGCCACCTATTGTCCTTTATTTGATATATGTTTTTAAAAATATTGTGACACTTTCTGCTTTACCGATATATTTTTATTTGATGTCATATGCTGTTTAAGAGTTCAGTCCCCCTCTGTGAGCCTGTACCATATAAATGGTTGGAAGATGGATCAATGGATATTTAGCACACCCATGATTCCTGGAAACGACAAAAGAACATCTGAGTAAACTGGTTCCATTGTTTATCTGATTTTCCCTTTAAATAAAAAAAGTTTCTTTGTCCTCGAAACCTCAGAGCCAAGAGCTCCAGCCAATTTTTGCAAAACAAAAGTAACTGTTTCTTCATTAATATTCGTAAATAAGGGATAATGGATTAAGCATTCATATGGCTTATGTATTTCTGACTTGAAAAAGTAATATTAATGATGCAAGAGTGGTTTAAAGTGGTTATTAAGATGCAATTTAATCTTTTGCGATAAAGCTATAGCGAGATCAGATTAATTTGTTTTGACTAAATCAAATCCTTCTCGTGACAAGAACTCCGTGTGATGGTATCACATTATCACTATGCATCCTTCAATCCAAGCTCTTTGTTATGGGATCTCATGTCTTGGCAGCATTGTCTGTTTTCTGCACTGGTTAGTCATCGCTCCAGTTTGTCAGCTGAACCGCAGGTCAGAAGCAGTGAAACATTTCACCGATATGCTTACAGTTAACTCTACAAGTCCTACACTGGTTAGGAATACTCATTGACCATCTTGAAGTAAAATTAGTGCGCTGAGTGTTAAACTAACGTTGCCAGTTTTGCCATTTCTCGGTACTGTCATGGGTGATCTTACAGAGACTTTCCTTTAAAAAATTTATCTTGCATTGTTTACTCAGTTAATTTATGGGACAAATATAGCCAGGTGACACTATGACCTTTAATTGTTAATGCTGGCAAATAAGTTACATCAATATTTAAATGTTCATGAAAAGTTAATGTGCAACTTCATTGAATATTCAGAAAACTTAAGACGATAAATGTCTAATTCAACAACAAATAACCAACCAACGGTAATACTTATGATTTATTTACTAAGAGGCAAGCAAACTTTACATTCGCATATTTGGCAAACGTTTCTGTCCAAAGTGATGTGTAAGGGAGGCAAATACTGTAGCATGTTGCAACATGCTGTCAAGCACCATGAGTGCAGCTAGGCTGAGCTTCCAGTGAAAGCCACTTTATTCATGATACAATGTAGCATTTTATTGAGATATTTTTAATTAATATCAGTTTACATGCTACAGTGTGGTGATGGCCCTAAGAAGCTAAACAATGCTGTGTTAATGCTCAGCTCCCAGTAGGGTTGCTTCTTTCAACCTAGAGAAATATGGGGCTCCCAGTTTTTTAGGGGGATGAGAAATAAAATGGGGTTTCTGAAGCCCCCCTAAACAGGGTCAACTGTCAGCTGTAAATCCATCACATTTAGTACAATTTTCATTCTCCTTCATCCCTTCCTCTGAAAGCTGCCACAGCACGGTACCAGCACCAGTCCGTTCCTGCAACAGCTTCTGTACTATAGCAAAAATCACAAATTCAGGGGTTTGCCTAAAACAAACTTAGAAAGAGTCAAAATGCTTTACCAGATTTACCCCTGTAATGTTTAACAACACAGTGGATTTTACTGAGTCATTTGGGCATTTTTTTGTGTGGCTTACAGGTGTTTTTTACAAACAGAATTAAGACCGACTTTCTGTGAACTTAAGAAGCATAATTTGTGGGAAAAGTTGATAGACTTGAAATAATATAACGGAGTAGAATTTCTGAAGAAGCGATTGTGTATGTGTGTATAACTGCAGGAAGTGTGTCTTAAGAATAATCGCAGTGGGGCCTGGGTTCTTGTTTCTATTTATTATTCATCAGGTCAGCTCTTACAGATTGCTCTATCACTAAACACGTGTTTCTCAGCTTTAACACAGTTCAGGGAAAAGTGACATGTTAAAGTAAATCATACAAGACACCTTATTCGAAGAACAATTGTGTTAATGTCGGATTACAGTATTAAAGGTTTTTTTCCCCTGGTAATATAGGTCATTGGAAAATATTTAAACCAGTTGAGTAGTTTTGTGTGAAATATTGAGCATTTAAGGAATACAATTTTATTGGACATTTTAGTGGTTTCTATTGTTATGTGTGTTGTTCCACATTTCCCATAAAAATTTTGGTATTTATTTACTAAATTTTGAATTGAAAATTGAACTTGATTCTTCTTCAGTATCACTACTTTATAATTATGCATTTAGCTGTATTTTTTTATCAGCCAATGTCTCTTTTCTGTTATTAATTAATAGTTCTAATGGCAAAATATTGTCCAAGGAAATGTTATTTTACAACAGCAAACTTTTACTTTTCTGGTAAGCATATGCTTTTTTATGTTTGTAATCATATTTTCTTTTACTGCACATTAAGGTTTTTTTATATTTGGTTTCAGATTGTTTGTCTTTAATATGCAGTATCATTAGCTGTTGTCATGGAGACTGCCAGTCAGTAGGTGCGCAGGTAGCATGTACTTGCACAGGTAGCTGCTTTCACAGAACAGGTACTGATCTCCATCACCCTGAGTTCATTATTGGCTAAAGACAGCAGAGTCCAGTTCCTAACTGCTGAAGATGCATAGCAATAAGAGAGAAATAGTAATTAAAATGGAGGATGGTAAGTACTTTCTCTTTTGTGTTTGGGATTTTAAATATATATATATATACACGATTTAAATTATGTTTATATCTGTAATTAAAATACAATACCTGCTCTTTTAAATATATAGGTATTAACGGGCAACGGACTTAAGGTACCTAATTAAGTAAAGGTTAAATAATGGATACATTTCAGTATTCAGCCACCAAAACATGCTTTCAATTTAAGGGAAGAATATGCAGTTGACAATATTTCATAACTCAAACAATGTGTAAGCTTCAATATCGGTTTCGATTCAGTTGGAATGAAAACAGATGGAATTCTGCACAAGGATTGTGAAGGTAGGTGCAGAAGATGAATGTTTGTCTTCTGTTAGTACAGTATAATATGTTTTCCAGTTCATTACTCTTGTTGGTTTGCCTGTAATGTAAAAGAATATAACTGAAATCAGAGACTATGTATCATTTAATTCAAAATGATACATGACTACATGTTGGTGGAATACAAAGAAAGAAATTATGTATAGATGTATATGTTTATACATTTGACTGTAAAATAAAAGGCATCATAATTTATTTATATACTATATATTAACATTTTTTTATTTCATTATTATTATATTTGCAAAATATGGAAAAAGCTTTTTTTATCATCTTGACTTTATGTGTATATGTGTAGTGGGAAACACTGATGTGCTTGTGTGCTTTTGAATATAAAGCTCTGGGATTGATGTGTGTGGTGGGTATCTGTCCTTGTGTGTTTGTGTGCGTGTGTGTGTGTTTTCATACCGCTCTAAGCCTGAATACGATATCTGCATGTTCACTGTTAATCTTCTCAGAGAGCACAGGGGGATGTGGCACCGGGAGCAGGGGGCAGCCCAGATCTATCCTCCCCCCGCGAAGCGGCACACCTGACCGACAGCCTGTGGCCTGCACCAGCAGGAGGACAGCCATTTGGGGCGAGAGCGAGGAAGATGAGGAGGGGGCTCTAAGGACGAGGAAAACCACTAAAAAGATGTCTGCCTGGCTCTGCGTCGACAAGGAGGAGAATGAGGAAGCCTGGAGGGAGAAACCAAAGAATGGGAGTGTCTTCAGGAAGGAAGTACCCAATGACCGTGAGAAGGGGCGTTCCAAGCGGAAGACCAGTGATGTAGGATGTGAAGATGATCATAAAAATCAGAACATGGACTACAGGTGCACTACACAAACCGCCTTCCCTCACAAGACGCTATGAATTACTCATAGGTGTTCTAACACTGCTTTTGAGCATCAGTGGATTTTACTGACAGGTTTGTGAAAAGTGCCAGTTTATCAGGATTTACCCAAATAGCACTTGAAAAGAACTACAGCGCCCCCCCCCTCCAGGTCACACGTCCCTCATCGTGGTCCTCTCTTGGCAGCACCTCCCCCTCCTCCAGCGGCGAGTCGGATGAGGAGTCAGTCTCGGAACTGGAGGTGGCACGGCTCAAGGCGGAGTTGGAGGAGAAGAAAAAGTTCATTGCCAGCTTGAAGAGCAGGCCCTGGCGCATGAACAGGAAGCTGAAGTGCTTGAGGTAAGAACGGCGTGTCTTTGGCCCTTTGGCTAGCTATCTTAAAGAGGTGGTACTCAGAGGTGGAACTCAGCAACTCAGATTTACATGCCATTCATCTGACAGTGTAATGCCTGATGGCAGCTGGTTGCTTCCCAAAGTCACAGAGGCTTATAGATTTTTTTAGATATAGATATTTTTTGGGTAACACTTTAATTGAGGGGGACACAAATAATATCGTATTATGCTATTATGTATCTATTAATAAACCACAACCTAAGTCTTATTTACATACTGATCCCATGTTAATTGATTATATGAATTGTGATGCATGTTTTATCCCAATCAGTTACTATATTTGTTGCTGTATCTATTAATTCTGTAAACCTTTTGTGAACTACTGAACAAACCACTGTAGGGACAAAAAATTAATAATACACGGTACATTCTGACTTTATGTTTGTTCATCATTAATGAATTGTGGCTCACCATTCATCCCAAGCAGTTACTATATTTGTTACTATATCTGTCCGTTCTGTAATTGTTAGTGAACCACTGAAGGAACTACTGAAGGAACAAGTCATGAATAACACAAGTGAAATACTGGTGCCATGTTTGTTCATCATTAATGAATCATGACACATCTCTCATTTTAAGTAGCAGCCATGTTTGTTCATGATTTGTACTTCATAAGTAAAGGAGTTACTACTAAGTATTTGTGTCCCCTTAAGTAAAATGTTACAATTTTCTGTATATCTTTCGCATTAATTTTCATTTAAAATGATAAATTATAAAATGCTTAAGAAATTCTGCCTCCAATGGCAAACATGCCATTGCAATCTGCAGGGCCCTTTGGCCCTTTTTTAGGAAGATTCTGATCTAAATAGCACCCGGACTGCATGTTTAAGGTGTACAATGATAAAACTACAAAGTCGGGTAGAAGCACGGGAGACAACCATTCAAATGAATAAGATTTTACAATTCAAAACAATACAAAATGGGGATAACCCTTTAAGAGAAACAGCTAAACAAAACTGAAACTGCAGCCTACAAATCCGAAGTGATCTGTACACTTTCTGTTTTTCCCATCTCTCCTCCAATACTTCTTAAATTCCTCTAACTAACCCCACAGAAAGCAACTCTAATCAGGGCCAGTTTGTTTTCTGTAACCAGGTGACCTTTGGCCCTGTGATCAGCTACCTTGGCATTACAGATGTTCACTCAAACCACATCTGTACTATGGTAGTGTCACTCGCAAAATAAGAATGAAGCAGCAAAAGACATTCCAATAGTCCAAGGCCTCTTGGTTGCAAGGGAGACTGAACATTAATCCATTCTGAGGCAGGTTTCCATCTCTGTAGTGCTGAGTGGATGTAAGTTAGTCTCAAGTTCCCATCCAGGCATTGCTAGCAGACAGTGACGGTGGCAATACCACTATTGTGTCTGTCATGAAAAAAGTAGGTGACCATGATGTCACGTTTCCATTTTCTTAGAAGCTAGCAGTTGACAATGTCAATAGGACAGCTCTTTTATAATCTGGGGCAGTCAGGATATCTGGTAGACCACCTTTAATGCAGGAGCTTGTGTGTTGCCATCTCTGTGGTTGTAATATACTATAGTAAGCAAATGATTAACAATGACTTAGAACAGTGATCTCGGGAGCCATCTTGGGCCACTGCCAAATCCTTCTCCTCTTTCTGCAATGTTTGTTCCTGCTATCCAACATGAAAAGGAAGGGAGACTGAACAGGTGAAAGGATTAATTGTTCCTTTTTCAACCTCAGTCATGGCCGAGGAGGAAAAGAGCAGAGAATCTCAGACTCACACACTTTGTCTCTCTCTAAGGAATGATGGAATGAGTTCCCCGATTACAGGGTCTTCTGCTGGCTTGCGCAGAGGGGCAAGGCAGAGGGGCAAGACCCACTGCTTCTTTGCTTTTGTTGGGTTCACCCCTTCACTACTGTTCCACAAATCAAAAAACAATTCCTGTAATGAAAAAAGGACCTTCTTTTGGATGCTGTGAATTTAATCAATAATAGTGTCCTAGCTAGCTAGTGTATATTGCCTCACATCACCAGAAACTAAAAACATGTCTCTGCATAGCTAGCTTTGAGGCAACAATTTCTCACAGCTAAGGGGTGATTTGTATCTCTGAACGACTGTAATAAACAGACAGCTTTTCACACTGCTCATCAATGTTGCCTTCCTGTTAGACAACAAATTATTTAGATGAGCAGTCGGGATGGAGTTAAGTCACAGTTGATAGTTTAAAACCTGCGAATGTTTACTGCATTCCTTAGTAGCTGGTGTGGGCAGCATTGCTCTCTTGAAATCTTTGCAAGATGATTTGTAAGTTTCGGGAGGGTTGAAACCACCTGAAGCAAATCACACATTCTGTTTTTTGGTAAAAACACAACCAATTTCCCAGCTGATGTAATCACTTAGCTAGTGCTATGTAATGAAAAAAAAAAGATTGAAAAGTGTATGAAGCCAGATCTAGCAAATTAAACCTTTATTGTTTTTATGTTGTTATATTATAATCCAACCTTTATTTATAGTAAGAGTTGGGCTGGTGATTGTGAATGTTGTCAAGTGGGCGGAGTGACAGTAATGTCCAATGTATGTGTATAAGTGAACAATAACTTTTTAATCTGAAAATGTAATATTCTAAATGGTTTTATGCAGAATACTCATTGGCACTCCCTGCAGGTTGCTAGTAGCTTGTATTCTTTGGAGACTACTGCATTAAGCTATATGGACTCGTTCAGAACATATGGGAACGGTGCGAGTAGCATCTGGGACGCACTCTCACGCAGAACCATTGACTACCTATCTAGGGGTTCTAGTACTAAGACCACTCACATCAGCATCTCTCTAGAGCTGTGAGTTCTCTTTGCTATTGGGAGGCAGGCTTATTCCAGATCCAACCAAAAATGGATGAGATGATTGATGATGGTGGTGAAGATAGTGGGGCTTCCTGGAGGCCCAGCTTTGGATAAGGCTGGACTTGTCTGCTGCTGCTGGTCCCTTCCTGAGAAGGAGAGACAGGGTAGAGATGTAGCACATGCAGCTTGGATGGCAGGCCCCCTACTCAGGTTCAGCTTTTGACTGGTGAGAATCTTTCTGTACACTATGGCCAGTCCCCTTATATTCTTTGTCTTATAGCAGTGGGCATCCTTTATAGAGATCAGCTTCTGAGACCTCTGGCCCTTCAAGAGTCTTCTTTCAGTAGTATTCCCCAGATACTATATAAAAACCTTGCATTATTTGAGCTTCACTCGCCTCCTTGTTAATATCTCATATACATAGAAGAATTAACTGGAAAATGACTATGGCATTTATGTTCTTTTTTTTTGGTTCACTTTGTTTTAACTGTTTCTTTCAGAGATGCTCAGCAGTTTGTGGAGAAATTTGAGGGATATTTGGGACAGGGCAGAGGTCAGACACTCTATATCCTCAAAGTAACAATGTCAAAGGTAATGGTTTCGAGCTTTTGCAGAACAGTATATAATTTCCTTACTTCTCTGAATGCTTACATGTTTTTTTTCTTTCAGAAATGGAATAAATTTAGTAGAGGTTTTAAAAATCTAATGGCTGCTTTTATCCCTTGGGAAAGGAGAATAAAACAAGTGGAAAGTAAGTATTGTTCAAACCTTCACTCATTTTATAAGTGCATTTTTGTCAGAAAGTATAATAGCATTATTTGAGATGTATAATTACATAAGTTGCATGTTACATGATGACACTGGAAGTAGTGTGATGTTTTGTTACAAATGAAATTTTCTTCTTATATTTCCTCAGGTCACTTTGGTGCTTCAGTCGGCTCCTATTTTATATTTCTGAGGTGGCTCTATGGGATGAATTTGATCCTTTTTGTTTTAGTGTTTGGAATGGTCATGCTCCCTGAGGTGATGGCATTTTCATCAGAACCCACTGGGTTAAAATTGTACTTGTTTATTTATCTTAATTATGTTATTTGTCTTTGACAAGTTTCTCATTAAATTATGGTGCATCTGGTGCATTAAATTATGGTGCACTTCAGAGCTGCAAGGTTTTATTTTTGTGTTTTCTTCTTGTTTTTGTATTTTGCACTTCAGTGCCACCATAATACCATAATCTTTACATATTTTTCTTGGTTAACAAACACAGGTATCTGAGTACTACCCACTAAATGATTGTTTTGCTGTCTTTGTATTATGCAAAAATAGACGTTTTAATTTCTTTTGTACACAAAACTGCTTCAGTAGACATTGCATTGCCATACATAAACTTATTTATCTTAATTATGTTGGCGCTGAGTACTAGCACTGAGTGCTAGAATTTTATATATAAAATTCTGCTGTTACAACTTAACAATCTTCTACTTAAATTTTTAATATGTATGATAGGTTCTGTTGGGTGCCCCATATGGGACAATTCCAAGGAAAACCGTACCCAATTCGGAGAAAGATAAAGCAATGGATGTGGCTGTCCTGGTGGAATTTGAAGTGAGAGAGTCTTTTAAATAGATATACCTTTAAATAGATATACCTTTGCTCGTATGTGCTTTAAGAAATGCTTCATGTGCATGATTCTGAAGTCACAATTGTCTTATTCCTGTAATATTATTTGCACAAAATAAAAGTGCCATGTCTTTTTTAATATACCTTACTGTTACATTTATTTATACATCAGACCCTAGTGACATACAAGTGAGGGAGTTAACACTGGCATCAAAGAGCCTACTTATGTACAAGTGTTGCTAGGCTATATTTCCAATGGGTTACTAGTGACAAGTGCAAGATAGTGGTGAAACAAGAGCTACTCAAAACCCAGTTGGAACCAAATATAGGAAAAGCTATTTAAATAACACCAAGAAAATCTAACTGGAATCCAACCACATGCTTAGCATAGAGTTTGAGATGGACTGGAGGTTCTGATGAGCAGTCAACTGCTTTAGGACTTGAGCTTGATTTGAGCATCTATAGGCAGGCTATGGAGGGAGATGAGGTGAGGAGTAACATGAATGCATTTCACCAGATTTGAAACCAGTTGTGCTGCTGCATTTTCAGCCGTCCACAGTGGATTCACAGCATACGCTGGCAGCCCAGTCAGTAAAGAGATAATCGAATAATCTAGTCATGAGATGATAACTGCATGGAGAAGCTACACATTCTGACAGATAAGGGCTCATCTTCCTGATGTTATACTAAGTATAAGATGGGGAGCAGTAATAGCAGAGGGTAGCTGGTCATCCGCCATTATCCTCAGGTTCTTAGCAAACACTGATGGAGACAAAGGCTGTAGATCCGGCAGGATGAGAACTGATGGCCTCTTGCAGATTGCAATACATCCAGCCAGGGTTGCGGTTCTAAGGGAGTGAACCTCAGCTGACAAGCATGATAATGTGCTGTTTTCTTTTTGCAGGGCTATTTCAAGTATTCTCCCCTGTTTTATGGATATTATGATAATCAGAGGACAGTTGGCTTTTTGCACTACAGGCTACCCCTGGCTTACTTCCTGGTCGGAATTGCAACATTTGTCTATAGCCTAATAGCTGTGGTTAGAAGGTACGTATTCAACTGCAAATAGATACATTTCTAATAAAATCAAGGTATCACCCTATTTCAAAGCCAAAAGTATTCCTAAAAATTACCTGTAGCTTGAAAGGTGAAATCTGAAGTTGGAGATGAGGTTGCCATTGATATCAATGGGAGAAAAAGGCACTAGTTTAATTGAGATGAGGTCACAGGATCACACATAATGGTAGCTGTGGCTTACCAGCATGAGCTTTCAGAATTTCGCCTTGTTTGTAAGCACAAACGACTAAAAGACTTGCATCTCAAGCAATTCTATTTAGTAATACTACTTAACTTAATTTGGGGCATAACAATCATATTTTTATTTATATTTTTTCATGATTATGTTGCTGCTGATTGTTGCTGCAGACATTTTTTTTTTCATTATTAAATTGTATGACGGGAGCAATAAAACAATAGATTCTGCATGCACTTGCTTGATTAACATGACATATTCATACTCCTATTATACATTTATATAGCTACAAAATATACTAAGAGGTAGAATATTTAGGAATAACATTGTGGTGCCGGACAGATCGAGGTATAGCAGCGGCAGCACAGAGACGAAAGGAAACAGTTTAACACAGCATTATTCTTTAATGTAATCCTTAAATGGACTGGATTAATGCAACAACAGGCCTCGGATAAGCATGGAGGAGGACCGCGGGGTGGTCACACACTGGACAGGAAGGCTCACACATGGCAGGTCATTGCACAATGGCAAAGACATATCAGGATTACATAGACAAGACAGGAAAGGGTACACGTGACTATCGGGCGCATAACAAGTATTTACATAAAACACAGCTATTCACAATAAAACATACTCTGGAGATATATATATAAGGCTTGTGAGCCTGCCAGGATTTGATCATTGTCTTCCGCTATGTTTATTTTTGCTTGTCTTTCTGGCCTGTTTGCCTGCCTATTTTACAGCATAGCCAGGAGTTCCAGTGTCGCTGGTGAAGAGGTGGAGGACAGGGAGTTTGCATTTTCATGGATCCTGTTCACTAGCTGGGATTACCTTATAGGCAACTCAGAAGCAGCTGACAGCAAGTTTGCTGCAATCGTCACAAACATTAGGGTAACTATGACAACACGACTATTATAAGACTGAAATGCTTACTTTGTCTTTTCGCCAGTTTACCTTATACTCGGCATCAATATTAAAATGCCCAACGGCAACACAAGACATTAAAATCCAAAGGAAAAGTCCAGGGGAATTTTCAGTCAGAGTTCACACTACTAAATGTTTAAGTAGTTGCAGAGCTTTTTCACATCTTGGTCTAAACTGCAAGTTTTCCAAAAAACTAAAGCTTGAGATGCAGCTATATCATGATTTCTTTCATAGGTACAGTATATGTGTAGTCTTCTAAAATGGTCAAAATATTCAGCCTATTAGGAATGTTGAAGGAATGATTCAACACGCATGTGGTTTTAATTGCCATGTCATTAACTATAATATCTGACTGTTCATTTATACAGGAATCCATTGTTGATGAAGAGGATAAAAAACGTTGTGAAAATATGCATGCAAGAAGATGTCTTCGCGTCTTGGCCAACATTATCACTTTTTTGTGTCTTTGTGGGAGTGGCTATCTTATTTATTATGTTGTGAAGAGGTCAGTCATGTTTGCCACCATGGAAAAGGATGAGATAACATGGATAGAAAAAAATGAGGTAATAATATTTATGGTTTTTATCATATTATACAAAAAGTTGTATTGTCTGTAAAGTGGATTCCTGTTGCACATTGTATTTATCCATCCATCAAATTTCCATGACTTTATATAGTACAGGGTTGTGCAGAAATATATTTAGTTTTTTAAAAAGCAACTTTTATTTTTCAATTATCTTATTGATTATAAGTAGATAAAAGCCCTTCATAATAAGGTATGACTTGAATTTCTTTAGCCACACGTTTATCCAAAGTGACGTACATTTTTTGAGAAAGCAGGGTCAGCCAGTCCTTGGGGTAATTGGGGATTAGGGGCCCTGCTCAGGGGCCCAACAGTGACATCACTCTGCGGACCCTGGGAACAGTGACCTAATCTACTGAGCAACACACTAAATAGAATATTTACTAAGGCTGTCAAAATTAAAGCGTTAACTGTTTAATTTCAAATATTTAATACATTTTTATAAATATTATATTTTTAAAACTTGTCAGAAAGAAAATGGATTGTACAGAGACAAACTCCTACCAGACTACATAGTTCTGTGTTTAAATATGTGAATGAGCAATGGTGTCTGAAGTAGACATCCTTTGTGTTTATTCTACATTAATTTGGTGATTGATTTTACATTTAAATATGCATAATAGCAAGAAGAAAAACTAGTTTTAATTGTGATTAATCACAATCAATTCATTGTTATTAATTAAACAATTAGTTAATCTTTTTGATTGCCAATATTTATGCAAAATACCTATAAAAATTTTAAAATGCTGCTTGAAAGTTTATGAACTCCAAATGTAACTCTAGAGAATACAGTTTGTATTACTGTAAGTCCTTGTTCAGCCAAAATCACTGTTATTACTATTAATAGTATTTTTAGTTTTGTGAAAGTAAGGGTTTTTATACCCACAAAATCTGAGTAGTATTAGAAGAATTTATAGCAATAGCAAAGCAGGCTTTTCACAAGTTTTCCACTATTCTGCAGCAATAAAGCAAGTTCTGTACGCAAGAGATTAAGGCAAAAATCTTCAAAGAATGTGGCGCATTGAATAATAACTATAGAAAATGTCTGGTTGTGAAAGTGTTTAAGGATGTACGATAGCTTACTGAATTAAGTTGAGTTACCAAACGCCAGTTTATTAAATGCCAGTTTTATACTGAAAATAATTCATGCCTGGTATTCTTGATCAAATATAAAGTATTTGTGAAGTGGGCAGCATGGTGGCTGGTTGGAGCTCTTTCATCCATATAACACAGGTTTCTTTCCAAGCAATTTAGCATCTTCTGAATTGTCTGTAGTAATGGTGCTTCCTGCGATGGACATCCTGCCTTGGGTGGTCCCTCACTTCATGCTCAGTGTAACCCTGTACTAGATAACTGGATAGGAGATGGATGATTAGATCTTTTGAGATGATATTTGTAATGAAGGGATCCTGTCCCACTGTAGCATGTCCCCACAAAGACTTGTATGATGATTGTTATTATTCCTTTGGCTGCCAGCTTGAGTTGGTCATTTCGCTGCTTGGAGTAGCATGTCCTCCACTCTTTGAAGGCATCTCTGAAATGGAGGAGTATCATCCCCGCATTGCCCTGAAGTGGCAGTTAGGGCGAATACTCGCCCTCTTTATTGCAAACTTATACAGCCTTACTTTTGCCCTATATGATGACATGCCCTTAAAGGTACAGCAAAACAGTACTCTTTTTTATGTGTTTAATATGTAAATGAACTTTGCAAGGCATATAAAGCAGACATAAACACTGTTCTTAAAATTATGAATGTAGCAAAGTCACATCTATTTGACATATATACTATTTAATGGAAGTCAGTTTATAGAGCTTTTTCAGTAAAATCAGATGTTTAGGGATTGTTTTAAATGTTTCAAATGCTGCAGATGTTGAGAATGGCAGATGTTCAGCCTAACGACAGCTATGATACTGGATTTTTCGTAGTAGCTGGGACTGCTCACCAATGAAATGGTGTGGCGATGTCAGGCAGCATGTGTTGTCTTCCAGTTTGAAAAGGAGAATGCCATTAAAAATGCCACAATGTGGGCAATGAAGGAGAACTCAGGCAACAGCACGGAGCTTGGTAACAGCAGTGCAGTCACCCGGCCTACTGTCCACCCTGCCGAAGTCATCCGGGGGCCGTGCTGGGAGACTGGCATTGGGCAGGTAAACCATTTCTCATCGAGATTATCCACCTTAATAATATTAAGATGTCCCCTGGGGTGTATGAACCATGGGGACATGTACCCCCCAATATTTCATTTGGCTTCATCACACCCCCCCCACAAAAAAAAAGACCTTTGGATCTAAATTATTAAGCTGTCCCCCCCCCGGTATCTATCACTCTATGATCCTGAAGAAATAGCACGCTGATGTGTTTGCCCATGCAAATATGTTGTCCAAGAAAATTTTTATCTCCACCAGGAATTAAATTGCATAGAAAATCGAAAATTGCATAGAAAATAGAAAATGAAGTGGAACAATTCCCATAAATTGTGCAATATGTATTTTTATGAAGTGAGGAGGAATTATGGAATACCCTACAAAGGTTGTCCATGTTTTTGCAGGAATTCATGAAACTGACCGTCTCTGACATCCAGGTGACCTTCCTGACCATCTTATTTAGTGACTTTTTCCGCGCTTTGCTTGTTCGCTACCTGAACTATTGCTGGTGCTGGGACCTTGAAGCAGGATTTGTAAGTGTTAAACGCCATCATTTTTAAAGCTGTATGCAACATAAACAACAGAAAAAGTGCATGTTTCTGCATTAATATAAGGAAGATAATTTTGTATTGTTTGTCTGACATATTTTAGCCATCGTATGGTCAGTTCGACATAAGTGGGAATGTTCTGACACTTCTCTTCAATCAAGCGGTGATTTGGTAAGTGGTGAGCGAGAAAGCTTTTGTGTACACAGAAACAAGCGGTCTAAGGGTTTATTTAGTGATTTTATTTCATTTGAAATAAACTATTTTGAAGAAATGTTTTCATGCTGTTTAAAAGAATCCATTATCCATTCATTCATTCATTAATTTTTTTATTTTCTAACATCACACTAAATGATTGAATCATGTCAAAGTATGGAAAAGTTACTTCAGTTATTGCTGTTGCGCTTTAAAAAAATTTCTGGGATTTTTTGATAAATGAAGGTATTTCACAATTGGCCTTCTTGCTAAGAATGTCTATGAAGCAGCTGTGTTAAAATGGAAAATACGTTTTGTTCCAATTTTCCTTGTCGAAAAAGTCCTAGCGAGATCTGTGATTTTGTGTTTTATTGTATATTGAGTGCTATTCCTATACATTCCCATGTTAATGGATTGCAGGCCTTGGTCATGCAGGACACCTATAATTTGAATTACAGGAATAGGTTTCATTGGCTGAACATCAACTCTTCAAACATGTCTGGTAATGATTAAAATCAGTTTGTGACATAATTCAGACACATCTGAGGAGTGAGACGGGCAAGGAACTTTGATTTGTTCTATTATTTATTGCTGGTGTTTTTTCCCGTTCTCATTATAGATTGTAAAGAGGCTGTTTGTTGATCACAATTAATTTGCACTGGAAAAAAACTAAATATAAACATTTATGTTTCAGGGTAGGAACCTTCTTTTCTCCTGGTCTTTTGGGGCTAAATATGATTCGCCTCGTGACATCGATGTACATTCAGAGTTGGGCAGTGATGTGCTGCAACATACCTCATTCGAAGCCCTTCAGAATCTCTAGTCATTTCTACAAAGTCCTCCTGTTCATCATGCTCTGCGCAAGCATAATACCTGTGCTCTATGCCATTATGGTTTTTCCACCATCATTCGACTGTGGCCCCTTCAGGTACCATCTCACAATCTCAAAACGCAGAGAAATATGAGAAGCAGATTTATAAGGTCTGAGTGCTAAAGTTTTTTCAGTGATATGGATATAGATTTTTTTTTATATTAATTCGCTGTGTAATAATATGTCTGTCTTATGGAAAGTTTGGTTCTTTGTAACTAAGTATTTGCAAATTTCATCTACCCAGTGTAGTATTATTTCTCGCTTATCTGCAAAAGGGCTTGACTTGACTGTAATTCTTACTTCTAAAACAGCGAAAAACAGAAAATGTATGACATCATCCCTCAGACGATCGAAAAGGACTTCTCTTCATTTTGGATTACATTATTCAGTTACGTGCTCAACCCTGGAGTTGTCGTCCTGGTTGTGATTCTGATGGTGTGAGTAGCGACAAATGTAGAGCTATGAATGTAAGAAAATGTCAAAGTTGTGCAATGGATCGTGTACATTTAGCACGATGTCACCCACTTTGTATGATGTAGACTTCCTGAGCTCATGTTGGAATACAGGAAAGCTACCAGCTTCCTCCCGAAGAATGAATGTTTTTTTATTAATGCAACCTTAACACAGTAAAAATGAAGAGATGCAGAGCTGGGATTGGTGGTGATACAGGGTGATGCTGATGCACAATTCAATCAATTTAGCATATTGCTTTTTAAGTATTTAAGTAAGCAGTTAGTTGATACCATAACTATGAACATCATTGTTCAATTACATTGATAATTAACAGAATTCTTGAGTTTATTGACTGTAGCACATACCGTAATTAAGTTTATAAAAGATATTGAAAGATATAATAATTTTCATAAATGCATTAGGCTACATTAGGGACAACTGTTATTCTGTTACATTGTATTTAGGCTGAAATGTCAATGTGCAGTTGGTACTAATGTTTTCCTCTGTCAAAAGGCTGGCTATTTACTATCTGAAGATGGTTTCTAAATCATATCAAAAAACAAATGCTGAACTTAGGAAGAAGCTGCATATGGTGAGTTAAAATAGTAACAATCTATGTAGCAAAGGTAGAACTGATCTTTTGAGAGGTTTTTTACATTTAACCCCAGAAAAGAGAAGAAAAGAACCAGATGAACAACAAAACCAGCAGTAATCACATCATGAAGGATTTAGAGGAACTACTGCCCAAAAAGCCAGTTACCTCACTGTCTACCAAAGAGAGCAATGAAGGTAATGTTATATGGGCTTTTTAATAAACATTTACCTTAGCTAAGTGTTGTAAAATTCAAAGGAATACAGGGAATATTGAAAGCTGATTGAACTAAGATGTGTCATCTTTCTCAATTTTATTCTCTTTCATTTCCAAGCCGTGAGAGAGGAAGGTGGCAAATCCATGAAGCCGCCTCCAAAGCATGGGACTATGGTCAATGGAACAGAAGGCAGATTCCAGAATGCTGCCACGCGGCCTCCTGCCCCCCGAATGACAGACCATCTCCCTGGAATGCCTCGACTACAAATTGCATCATCACCTGGGATTGGAAGAGGGAAGGGCCAGGTTATCAGGCGCTAGTGGCTCCACCCACACACAGACTTACAGAAATATATACACCAAGTTTTGGTACTTTGAAATGCTTTGATAACGTTTCTAATATTGGAATTGGAATATTGAGAGTTTTGCAACTGTAAGTTTTGCAAGTGAAACTGATACTGCTTTATGAAGGTAGTTACACATTACCTGACCAAAAAGACACATCTCTATTGCAGGATGCCACTGTTGCAGCAAATCAGTCCTTCAAATTTCTGCCCAGTCAGACCTGTCCCAGTCAACTCCTAACTCTGTTACTGTGAAGTCTACGCTTCTTCTATAGTACCTTTAAGAGGTAGGCCACATAAGCTGACAGAGCAGGATTGCAGAGCCCTGAAGCACTTTATAATTGCTTTTCCTCAGTTGAGACACTGTCTGCAGAGTTTCAAGGTGCCTCAGCAAGCAAAGTTAGCGTGAGAGCTAATCACAGAGAGCTTTATGGACTGAGTTTTCATGGCCAAGTTGCTATGTGCAGTACCAAGCAATGGCTCAACTGACCTAAACCAAGTACTGGTATAAAGCCATTGCACTGTGTAGCAGTAGAAACATGTTCTAGAGAACGATGAATCACACTCGACTATCTGGCCATCTGACGGATAAATTTGGGTTTGGTAGATACCAGGAGCGCACTACCTGCCTGAGTGCGTGGTGCCAACTGTAAAAATTGATGGAGGAGGCATAATGATGTGGGGCCATTTTTCGCGGTTTGGTTTGCACGGTAAGTTCCAGTGAAGGGTAATCTTCATTTGTCAGCATGATGCTTCCAACTTTGTGGAAAGCCCATTCATGTCCCTGTATGAAGGTGCCCATGTGCACAAAGCAAGCTCTGTAAATCAAAGACTAGAGCGAGAACATCTTGGAAACAAAAACAGATGCACCTAATGCATGGCTTGAAGTCAAAGCCATACTCTGCAGTATAATTACAGACATTGGAAACCCTTGAATATAATACATATAGTATGCATGTGATGCAAAGTTTGTGATGTATATTATGAAAAACAAAGAATACATAACCTTAAAACCTGAAAATATTGCACATCTCAAAACTATAAATTACGTGGCCTCTCTTGCACATTCACATGCATACATACATAATATCGTGTTTTATATAATGAATATAATCCATATTTTGACCTGGCATAATAAGCCCTCAATCATGTGCCTTTTATCAGCACATCTATCCAATAGTGGTTGGATAACAGCGATTATAAAGAATACCAAATAGTATTAGTACTTTTTACGTTGTTTAGTATAGATGAAAAATATTTCAGTTTAATTGAATGTACATGTCCATGACTTTCTCATATGGATTAAGGAAATGTTACCTGTACATCAGCAAGAACCTTGTTTAATATAAAAATGGTTTCACTTATCACTGTTATTACTGTTAATATTTTTGGCATGTATATATATATATATATATATATATATATATATATATAATTTTTTTTTAAGTGAAATTTAAAATTGCAAAACTGTACAAATTTATATGTACCCTACATCACAGTTGTCTTCCAATTGATGCTGGAAATGTTAGCACTGAAGATTCCTTGAATGCGATGGTGACTGAATTCTGATTTGGAAAAATTCTGGATAAATGTCACACTAATGAGCATAAGTAATTTTTATTGTCAGTACCAATACACAGATTTAGCAACAAAATCGGGACACGCTACAATTTTATTTTCAATTTACCAACTTAGGCTGGCTGAGCCACACTGAAACAACAATATCAAATCGGTAAAGAAATTATTTTTATTTAGGTAGCTAGCCCGCAACACTACCTCTAAACTTAATAAAATAAGAAGTCCATCAGTAAAATAAAAACTACGCACCATTGATCTTTGCCTTCTACAATGTCAGTATACTGGCATTGTACTGAATGTTACTGAACAATTTTCCCAAACACCTTCTGGTATGTTTCAGAGGACATTAATAGATGACATTTATAGATTTTATCCATTATTCAATCATATATTTGCTTCATGGTATTTCAGTAGTAAAGACTTAACAACCAATTTTGCTTTGTTTGTAGTACATATAAAGATAACATGAGCAATAGAGGTATGATAGTATCAGTCTAAGAACTATTCATTCTGTGTTTAGCTAGGAATTCTAATACACTTCATACATTTACGTGTTACATCGCCAGACTTTTGTACTTTTGTTCATCACATCTGCTTTCAACTGGCTAACACCTGTACTATGATCAGTTATCCACGCTCACCGTATGTTATACATGATGGTTTGTTTCACATATTTAAATGAAAAGAAAAAAACTATGTAAAAATATGTACAGCTGTCATAATTACCTCTGTGAACCTATCTTGCCCTGAAAAGGACTGGCATCCCATCCAGAGTGTAACTCAACTGAGTGCTCTGTTGCCTGGGATAGGGTCCAGAGCCTGACCAGAACGAATGGTTGAAAGACAGATGGACAGCTGAATTTATAGTAGCACTGTACCTAAAATACTGCTTAATTTTCCAAAAATAACACCTAGGAACAACAATGAATCTGTCCAACTTGGCCTACCCTATAATAATATACCAGGATGTACTGGTATATATAAATATATGTTGCATGACTTTAAAATTGTAAATAATTTGCATCTGTTGTTTTTATAGTAATGATTTGGTTGCATTAAGATTTCTTGAAATTTTAAATAATTATATGCTATGTATGCTGTAAATTAATTCTAGCTCATTAGCACTTAAGTCATTGTGCTCATTTGTACTCAGAGAGAGACTGAAACATTATCCTAAATAATGACAGTTAATGGCAACATTCAAAACAGCTGGAAGAATAAGCTACATACAGCACTAAATATACTTCGTATGCAGTCCCATGAGTGATTTTCATTTATGAATTCTTCTGTGGTATTTGGATGGTCACAGTCTTTACTTCTGTGTATTCTTCAAGACCTAATTCGCCCCTGCATGACAGACAAAGGAAAGCGGTAAGTGTGTAGTTGTTTACCTCAGTGCACTACATTTACTCTAATGTCTGAGCACTTCCAGTGAAATGCACGTGACCTTTTAAAAACAATAAGCTACCCTACACAGACCATAAAAGTGTCTGTGTTGATAACATGTCAATAAAAGGAAGAGGTAACTCCATTGATTTGTGATGATGTAAATAACTTACATTTCCCTTCCGTTTCCTGACATCTTATATCCACCAAACGGACACTGAGAAGACACTGCACCGTAGCAGTTAACCCTAAAATAAAACAAGAAACAGCTTGGAAATTTGTATTTACTACAATGTCACTCAAATGTTGTTTATATGCACCTACATGTTTGCTTAATTGTTTAGATGACCCAAACTGAAACTGTATCATAAAAATATTGGCTTCTACACAGTTTAACAATTTGTACTGTTTTTTTCTTAGGCTTTTTGCAGACATTAAAGGCTATTTCCAAACAAAGCTGCACTCAACTAATCAGAGATTGTAGGCACCTAAATCACAAATCTTGAAATTGAAACCAAGTGCAACAGAATGTATAACATCATCTGGCCCATACTCAGATCTGTCTTATGGCTCCATGCATCCAGAACAATGAGGCTCTGAAACCCACTGTCGGCAGGATTACTGTGTACTGCGAATCACCGGCTGGTTTAAACCAATAGGACCCAACAAATAACTTCGGAGAAACGGGTCAAACCAGTGATTTACAACACATGGTAACTTCATCCTCTTTGGTTTTTCGAAGCCTTTTATGAAAAAGAACTGGATCAGCATGGGTAGGTCTGTACAATTGATATAAATGACATTACTTCCTTACTCTTTTTTAAACCTACATTAACAGTGACGTAGTTATTCAAAACATCTCTCCCTCACCTGCTGTAAAAGAAAGAACCCTTCAATTTCGAAGAAGAATATACTTTTGGCAAGAGGAAAATGGCTAAGTGTATTACAAGGCCCTCCTAATCAAGCCTCATGAAAAAGTGAGGGTGAGTTCCGAGAATGCACAGGAGAGAGGACTTTACAGGAAGTCAGAACACCAGAGCGACTGCATGTGATGAAGCCACTCTATCAAGGAGAACCAATGGAAGTACACTCAAATCAGCACCTGCTATCTTTATGCCTTCTGGCAGAGGACAGTAGCTGGCTTTCATTTCTATTTTTAATGTATATTACAAGGTTACACCATCTGATCAGCATTCATTCCCCATAAAACAAGATCACCAAACAATGCTCTCCGGCAATTAACTTGTTGGGCATCACACTCACACTCATTTCTTCAGGTGGTAACAAAAGGTTCACGTGAACTTTGCTCTCCGCACAAGCTTAGTGCCACACAAGCTTAGTCTTCCCACCTCCGCGGGCAGAAACATCCCCGCACTCCCAACCTCAAACTGAACTACATTCTTGTGCCAATGACTGCTACCCAGTGTTTTATCCTCCAAAACAGATGTTCCCATAAATGCTGCACAAAACTGACATTATTCTTCAAAGGCTGTTCCAATATGCTGTTTGATAAAAAAATCTGTCCCCTCAATGCAATGATGTGCACTGAAATCCAGTGATTTAGTAACTGTCGTTGAATATGGATAGTGGGTTTTCTTACCAGACTGTACCAGCTTGCAGTGCAGAGGAGACAGTGAGTGCTTTGTTAATGTCACTGGTGAAGACTCCTGCTGCCAATCCATAGTGTGTGTCATTTGCCCTCTTAATCACCTCCTCAGTACTGCTGAACTTCATTATCTGCTGGACTGGTCCAAATATCTAGTGCAAAATAACAGTTTTGTTTGCATTCTCATACATATTCAGCATAAGCAATTGAATAGTATACATTTTTTTTAATACGATAGTACCCCGTCATTTCGCCAAACGTCAAACTTGACATCTTTTTGCTTGTTGCGTCATTTATTGTGATAAAGCATGGTACAAAATATTTAGTGCAGTCACTTTTATTGTAGGAATTTCTATTTTCGAATTTCTGAATGCTAGGTAAACATTGACTTTTAAGATTTCAAAGCGGACATCGACTTTTATAATGAATTAAAGGTGCATTTACGTCAATGGAAATGATTACGTCTATTTTTTAGCCCTCCTCAGGCATTTTTAAGGCATTATTTGCAGGATACATCAAAATTCGGCTTAGGGTGCTCTCTGAACCAATTCATTTTCACTCGAGTGTAGCTATTTGAAATCTGTCTTTAACCCTTCCCTGCCTCCCATACACCCATGGACCCCTGGTAATTCCGCCGTCCATTTCTCACATATTCCACAGCTGATCTAATAGCTTCTTTTTAATTAGCACCAGTGTCTTTGCAGTAGAACAACCCTTATGAAAATGAACCATGGTTTTACTACATGGTTTTTTGGATAACCATGAAAATGACTATGGTTTTATCATGGTTTCACTGCAGTTGCCATGCAGTGCTATAAGTAAACCATAGTATTACCACAGTTACCATGAAGTGCTATACAGTAAGTAAACCATGGTTATACTATGGGCAGGAGTAAAACCATGGTTACTCTAAAAAACCCATACCCAAAACCCAAAAAACCATAGGAAACCATAGTGAATTTCTCTAAGGGAAGGTAGCTATGGGAGAGGCTTGGCATCGGTCCCCCATGTTGCAAGGTGACCTGCAGACGCCCCTGAATAGTCAGCCGGAAACGCCAAAGCACCAGCCAGCTGGGAAACATTTTGGCCGACCGTATCCGGGGAAGGCTGGGAAGTGCTCCCTGTGTGTGACGTGGAGCACTCACCTCTTCTTTGGCGATGCGCATGTCGTCTGTGACATCTGAGAAGACTGTGGGCTGAATGTAGAGGCCTTTCTGCCCCCAGGCACCCCCACCACACTCCAGCTTCGCCCCATCTCTCTTCCCGCTTTCAATGAGCTCCAGGATTTTATCAAACTGCCTCTTATCAATCTGAAAGACCATGTTCATCACATAAACTGTTTTCTTAAATTCTGACTTTAACTTTCACCTGATACAAGACATGCCTCATTAATTAAATGCAGAGCTGAATAAAAGGCACATTGTTCCAGAATGTAAAGTGGCAACTCTATGTGACATTGAGTATCGGATTGCAATGCTTGGAAAACAGTTTTTATTGTATTTATGACTAATTTCTTGTCTATCATCACTAACAATACACATGGCCAGGTCTAATGGAGGCTGATGGGGTCGCTTCCCCCCAGATTATCATCCTTGCCCTCCTAGAAGTGTTCAGATTTCCTTTCTTTTATTTCAATTCTGATGCCAAACCAAAATCTGTCTCCCCCAGTCAAGCCAGCCCAGTACCAGGTCTGTCAGTATAGCAACATAGCTCAATACCTGTGGTCCCTGGTCCACACCAGGAACTAAAGGGTTTCCCAGGACTCGCCTCCTGGCACGCTCCACACTCCTGCGCACAAACTCGTCATAAATGGGCTCCTCCACGAACACCCTGGACCCAGCGATGCAGCACTGGCCCTGGTTGAAGAACAGGCCATGGTGGGCTTGCTCTACAGCATGTTCCACTGGGCCAGTTTGGAGGGAAGACAGGAAAAATCTCAGAAAAGGGACAAATGCTCATAGGGATGCATATGCATGCACACACTCAATTAAACACGGGCAATCTATTTTCTGTAATGCTGCAATATTATGAACAACGACAGACCTTTCGATTAATATTTATCGAAAATTCATCCGAATCCTTGGAAAATGCTGAAAAATAAAAGAGCTATTGGATCACGCTTTAAAAGGGTGAAAGGATGTGTTAATGCGGCAATGATACTGATTACTGATTGCTAAAGCTGAACCGCTACAAGTGTACAGAAATATGACTCACAGTCACAATCTGCAAAAACTATGTTGGGGCTCTTTCCTCCGAGTTCCAGAGTGACACGCTTCAGGTTACTATCACCAGCTGCCTTTTTAATGATCTTTCCAACCTGCAATGAGGGCAGTGAAATAAAAAACTTAACCACTGTACATCAGTACTCATCCATATCTCATCCAGCTGTTTATACAGAGGTGTGAGGCCACCACGACAAATCTGCTATTATTAAATGAATATAATACAATTTTAGACATAAAATAAAGAAATAATAATACATAAATAGCTCCTGTAGCTCGACATGTACAGCATACTGGTAATGATACAAAAGTTGTGGGTTCACTAGCATATTTTTTTTTTTACCCTTCCCTCTACTTTGGATAAAAGTGTCAGATAAATGTAAATAAATAAATGGACATGAGTAGGCCGGAACCAAGTACTAGCTGAGGTGTGAGTGGAGGCTTAGTCAGAATGCACATGACATACGTCCGTGGAGCCGGTGAAGGCCACTTTGTCAATGTCCATGTGGTAGGCGATGGCATGGCCAGCCGTGGGCCCATATCCTGGGACAATATTAACAACACCTGGCGGAAATCCAGCCTGCATTCAAACAAATGGACACAAAAGCAAAATACCACAGGTTACCACAAATGATGTCACGACTAATTTATTTTTTTACAGAGGAAATGTGTTCAAACAAATTAGGCAAATTATTGAATAAAAATGAACATTATTGTGACAAACGCATTTAAATTGCTTAATATACCTATTTAATTTATCTATTCTGCAATTAGACATGGGGAGAACATGCAGACTTCTTGTAACATGAAGTGAACAATGGGAGAACAATGGGAGGACAATGCTGCCCATTGAGCCAAAGCTTTATTTGAACAGTCAAAAAATGTATACAGCAGGACCCCCATATCCATGGTTTCAAAAACCACAGTTTCAGGTATCCGTGGTTTGCCGATGTCTGAAGAAAAAAAAAATTAATATTCCAGAAATATATGGTTCATAAGTTTCAAACTATTCGCTATAGGCTGTAACGTGATAAAATCCACCAACCCATCTTTCTCCATCCCCATACCCACGCTCCACAGAACTGATATCCAGTCTACCACCAGCGCTCTTGCTGATCGCATTCGTTACTGCAGGGTCCATGTTATAAAAATATATAAAAAGCATGCATTTCATGGCTCCATCAGCCCTTGATACATAGTTTTTCATTGCTCTGTCATCCCTTGATAATCACACTGAAATGTCAGAATCTCTGTCATTTGAGAGAGAGTACAGCACTGTACAGCACCTTATAATAGTGTACAATGTACATTGTCATTAATTTATTTAAGGATGGTAATGTCTTACTGAGCATAATTTATCAATTAAACTTTACCATAATCTTGCACATGAAAATCATGTTATATAGGATCCATGGTTTCAGCCGTCGGCGGTAAATCTTGGAACGTATCACCCGCGGATACAGAGGGACTACTGAACTTCAAGGTTCAATATAAGGTTCAAAATATATATAAGATAATAAAGTAATAGAATATAAAGTGCATAAAACATAAAAATAATTGGGCTTTGTTGACTGTAGTGTAGGCTGCCACATTGCTATCCATTCCACATTCAAATACTCAAAATTACACAAGGCAGGACTTAGCTAGCAATGAATAAAATACATATTGCTTTTGTAACGGAGTTTTCCTTCACAGGTCTTTTTTTCCCGTTTTGCGGGACTCTGCTGTAGTCTCACCTCTTTGATGAGTGTTGCCATGTGGAGAGCGGATAGAGGGGTCTGTTCGGCCGGTTTGATGACCACGGTGTTCCCGCAGCACAGCGCTGGGGCGATCTTCCATGTAAACATCAGCAATGGAAAGTTCCACTGTGCATGGGTCACAGAAAATGCAAATCAACACACACGATAAGACGTCACTATGGAGGCTTGCCTGCTTCGTGCAAATATTGCAGATAGAATTCATAATGACAGTGTTATCTCTTGGATAAGGTATTGGTTCTACTCACTGGTATAATTTGACCACACACCCCTATTGGTTCACGCCGTGTGAATGTGAAATACTCACCATCTGAAACAAAGACAAAAAAAAAAATTAACACAGCACAAAATTAATGGACCTGTTATTGCATTGATGACACATTCACGGTATGTAGGTGCAGGAGCTGTGAGCCCATGAAGAACAGTGCTGCTGTGAAACTGAAAGGCCTTGAAAAAGTCATTCACTCAATAAAAAAAATGCACATACTCACCTACAGGGATCGTCTTCCCCTGAATCTTGTCAGCCCAGCCCGCGTAGTAACGCAGTGTTTTAATCGTACCAACCAAATCCGCATAGTAAGCAGTTAGGAATAGCTTCCCCGAGTCAATGGCCTCTAACGTCTGGGTTCAACAGAAAATAGTCGCATGAAACAGGTTTCTCTTATTATTATTATTATTGTTATTATTATCATTTTTATTATTTATTCAATCAGGGATGAGTGAATGATGTTTTGGATTCTTGTACAAAATGAGTCTCTTGGGAAGCTAAAAGCCACTTAGTCTTCCTCATGCAAAGTGCTTCTGTATTTCTAGACATTGACAATGTTATTGACAATGACATGACAGTAACAGGTGTGCAGGTAGCACTCTGTTCAGGCGAGAAAGGCCTTACAGCCAATATCTGGCGGTCCCGCTCCACCAGGTCAGCTAGCTTGGCCAGCAGACGGCCGCGTCCTGAGGCGTCCATCTGACGCCAAGGAGACCCCAGCTGGAAAGCCTGCCTGGCAAATTTCACTGCTTTGTCTATATCTTCCTGCGAAAAAAAAGTGATCAATATAACATGATTTATATATGCTGCTTCTTACCATAAGGCCATATTTAAAGCACCAAACAGTGAATTCTTCATTGCAACAAATTTTTTTTTTATTAATATAGTTTTATATAATTATATGTCATATTATTATTATATGTCGTTTTAATATGTATGTTTTAATATTAAATTGATAGCAAAATAAGTCTGTACCCTATAAGTTTACATTCTTTTTTCTTTTTCATTTATATTCTTGCTGAACAACCAAAAAAGATAATGCATTACATTGTTCTGAGCTATTTAAAGCTGCGATGATGCAGAAAAAATGCTCTGATGTGTAAAAATATGACTGCAGAGCACTGGCTTTCATGTGTTCTCCTAGTTGCCACTGTGAATGTTTCAGTCATGCACCCTAAACAGAACACAGTATGTAATAGCAGCCAGAAAATAAGCATTTCCCCCACCCCAAGCTCATGACGAAAATCTCTCTGATTACTAATTCACTCATTCCACCTGCACTGATTAAAGCATGCTTTAGGTTACCGTTTAACCATGTCCTCCTGAGAATGTTTACAGTACCCCGCCTTTTGTGAAAAGCCAACAGTCCTAACCCTACCACTTCCTACATGCTTATTGTATTCACAGGCTATTGGCGATTATCACGTCCTTTTTTACGTTCCTGTGAGTGCAAATGCACTGTATAAGGTTAGGGAATATAATGATGACAAGAGGGGAGATTTCTATGCAGTTACACTGTGGCGTGCACTTACAGTTATCTGTTACAACCAAACTGCAATCACTGAACATAATCAGAGAAAATTAACCAGTGAACATCATGGGATATTTTTAGATAAAATTTTGGGGTGAACCTGTTCTTAGCTGACTATAATGGATTGTTAAATGCATGGTTAAATGTCTGCCTAATGCTGTAAATGTTAATAAGATGTGACTCTTGATGAGTTATGGTTGTACATGCAATTACTGAATAGAGATGGATGCGATTTTGATTCTTATTTTAGTTTGGTGAGGTGGTTCACTGATGGCTAAGAAGTTGGACTTTGGAGCAGACAGACAGACTGTCGGGTGACGGGTTCCATGGCTGCTGGACTCACTCACTTTGCCACCCTCCTCCACCTCACAGATCAGCTCCCCTGTGGACGGGTTATGCACGGGGATTCTTCTCCCGCAGCTGGAATTGTGCCACTCATTGTTAATAAATATCTGCAAGACCAAAAATAGGAGAAATTCACAATACAAATGTGAACATTTAGCCGCTGAAATTAACCGCTGAAATCTGATCCTTAATGATAAAAATAAATCTACATTAACTCTGAAGAAGAACTCGCATGAGAGAGATTTTATAGAAAAAGGTATTTGAGCACATAAATACAGTAATTCATAGCAAGGAGTTCAAAATGAATTACTTGATGTCCGTTTTAATTCATGCAGAAAATTAATGCAATCAAATAAAGAAAGATACAAATGTTCTGAACCACGAAAGTAAATACTCACAAACATTAAACAAACTACATAGATAAATATACATAGTATTTCATTGTTGTAATCCTGCTTGTTTGAATGGAAGTTCAGTTTACATTCTTTTTTCAGGTTACAATCTTTTTAACAGTCTGCCATGTAACTACGAATAGCTATGACAAAGCCATGTTGAAAAAGCCTTTGGTGTCTGTAATGCCATAAAGCAATTAATGATTATCTTCTACTGCCAGACTGGAGCAGACTTTTGAAAATCATTTAAATAGTTTGTAAAGCAGCTAACACTCTAAGTACTCATACTGATTTAATGCAATTGTCAAAAAAATAAGTTCTGCATTAATAACACTGTGTAGCTTTAAATGCTTAAAAAAAAAGGGAGTCACAAACGGCACTCGCAAAATTAAACACATGGTCACACTCCACACCCTAATAATGGCAAATAATTAAAGTATTCACTGCCACTGACCTTGGTGTATTGAATCTTAAGGTTGCAAACTGGTACGGGCAGTCCTGTGTCCAAAGGAGCAGGCGAATGCTTGTGGCCATTGTGTTGGCCGTCACTGGATTCCTTGCTCATGGTGTGTTGCTGGTTTTCTGAAACACACAGGTGAAGCTCAAAGTACCGGACTAGGTCTGTTAACCCCCCGTATACATGGGGACGGTCATTGGAGGATAGGTGTGCAAACAGGAATGTTTCATTTGCATAGTTGTACACGATTGGACGGACATAACAGTGCCAAAAGAACTTTGTACTTCTCTATCAGAACTTTTACTTATAGGAGGCTATTTGAGGTTGTGCCTGCTCATAAAAGTAGTAGAATATTACAAGAAATTTTCCTTTTGCTACAGATGTAACACACAATAGCTGCTACAAAATATTGAATATGACATTTTGTTTTTGGAAATAATGAGCAATAGTAAACCTAGAGACTTCAGATTTATGATGATTTGTTACTCAATACTCAAAATTGAAAAGTGTGCTATATAATGCAAATATCCACATTCCTGGTTTCTATGGCACTAATATTTCTACATTGGTAAGAGAGCAAATTAAATATGTATAAGTATTTAAACATTTGCACTGTGTAATATAATATTAGGTTTAAGAATTTTGGGTCATGCATTTTTGGTTAACATTTTAATTACAAGGCTGCGCGCCCTTTGGTAAACAGGATTCAGTGCAAAATCGTGGATTGGCTATGGCTTTGTCACCTGACTTGAATCTGAGAACTAGATTAAGTTCAGGTGGTTTATCTACTGTGACTAAAAGATGTGATACAATTTATGCACAATGATGCAAGGGATTTTTATTAAAAAAAATATTTATTGACATTAATGTACTACAGTTTCTGTTTAACTATAAAACAGCAACATCATGTGGGATATGAATAATTTTGAACCATGATTAAATTCAGTCTGTAAATATTGCAGGATATTACAGGGACGCCCCAAACCAGACTGCTGCAGGCGTTACAAAACGCATTTTAATTAACAAGTTGAGTTACTATTTAAATAATTAGTTTAATAAAATAAGAAACAGCTGAACCTGAGCAAAACTAGCGTTAAATTATTGTCATTTAGTAAAAAATGCCTAGCCTTAAGTATGTAGATACATACTTAAAAGGATTCGAAGTACCTTCTATACATGGAAGGCTGTCCATTAAAAATCAACATTTATATATTTTTAATGCTGAATGAGTGATCTTTCTAAAGCTTTACTATTTGTGTTTGTTACTCTTTTAATCTAACAAGTCAACAAAAATTTGAATTAAACTTATGCACACATAGAGACGTATATATAGGGAAATGGCCATTAAACACAGAGATGTAATAAAGTGAATCTTTTTATTTAAATTAAATGATTTAAAAAGTGCAGCTTTTGCTGAATGAATACATTCCAGCGTTTCGTATGTATTTTACTAATTATCACCAGGGTTTAAACCTTAAAAATAGATTATTATAGTAGATTATTTTGAGCAAATGTGGCACATAACAGCAAATACAAAACGATATTATTCCAAATTAATAATCATTAAACATAGAATAAAAATGAAAAAGGGATTATTGTGTAATGGCCATATAAATTATTTTCATTAGCTTTCTCTGTTGTCTTATAACTTCCTCAATAATATATAGATTACAGACTTACTGTTTTGAATATAACGCAATTGATTCTTTTTCTTGGCTTCTTATTTTAATATATGGTATGGCTGCACTAGCAATTATGAATATACAACAGATGTGAAAACTTGTTATTATTGTTCAGAAGAAACAAAAGAAAAATATATAAATACTTTGCTCTGATAATAAATATACATTTACAAATTATATAAGCCATACTGATTCTGCTAATAATAATAAGGAAACAATTTTGATAATGGGAAAATCACAGGTAAACAGTTCAGATATTTAGCGGTAGATGTATATTAGAGACGACATATGAGATATCACCGAAATCCACCTTACCTTTGCACAGAGAAGGAGACTCCCCAGTAGCCTGGTCGTCAACATCAGCCGCTGACATCATCCAGTGGCCCCTGTGGAGAGCTCTTAGAACGCACTTGTGCAAATTCACTCTCTCTATATATATGCTCTTGGGTTAAGAGTCCACTTCATACTGCACCCAAACAGAATTCTGGGAGTCATGCTCATCTCTTTGGGGGCCGATGCTTCAAGCAAACACTTTAATCAGCATTGAATTGGAACCAATTCACATGATTCACTTTAAAATGGAGCGTATTGTACGCTACCCGCGAGCTACTTCTGCTACCGTTCACTCCCCTGACCATGTAATGCGTATTGTCATTTTGACGTGACGGCCACATCCCTTTCTTCATCACCTCCATGCTGATCCAATCCACTTATTTTTTTCCAAAAGGGGAATTTTTTCTTATTTTTTTAAAGGAAAGGTTTTTACACTACTTCAGAATTTTACATGCCAGTTTAAAGACAGTAGAACTTAATAATTGGGAAGATGTTTGCTCTGATAAGAACCCCCCCCCCACTGGTTCACTGTCTCCCTGAAACAATGAGATCACATGCTTGTGTCTGGTGCCTTCCTATTTTTGGGCTGCACTTACCCGAAATGCCGCAAAAGTCCTTTGAGAATTATCCGTGGGCTGGGACAACATAACCTTTCTGATTAACCCCAGTTAAAATAATAAAACTGACCACTGAGTGATGTTTCGGAATTCTGTGATCTGAAACAAAAGGCAACCATACTTGTTGGCTATGTTCTCTTTAACGTGGAGTCCCTCTGTGACGAGGCATGAAGCGTTAAGTTTGTTGGTGTTAAGGAAATGCACGCTTCATGTATTTCTTAATGCAATGCTGATCTGGATCTTTACAAGGGCAGGTGCCACTATAAATGAAATTAGTGAAATTTTTTAAGAAAATGTCATAAAATTCCAAAATAAAACGGAAATTAATAACGTTAAAAATAAGCATGTATATATATATATAAAAATACGGTCGTAAATGTTACTTAGCTACTAATTAACTCATAAAAAGACACTGTGACATTTGAAAGGTAAAAGGACTACTTGTCTGAAGACCTAGACCTCAACTATGAACTCATTAACGGTGGCTGACGTTGACCAAATCCAAAATGGCAGTTGTATAGTGTTATATCGATTAACATTCTCTGCACTGGCTCATTTGCGTGTGAGACAGAGAGGATCCTCATCGGGAGCCAGTTTTGTTAGAGTCTCCGCAGAGACTCGACATGGCCGCCCCGTGATGCTCAGAGATTCCTGGCAGTGCTAATGACATGCGGGCGGAGTCTGCGTGCATGTGTGTGTGTCGCCAGGGCTCGCCGCGGAAATCGGGCCCCGGTAGGTCAAAGGAGGCGTCATGTCCTGACAGCAGATGGTGATGCCTGATTGAGTCTGAATGGACCCGACGTTCCTCTGGAAGGAATGAGAGAGAGCGAAAGAATGAGGGGTAGGGATGAAAGAAACAAAGCGCAAAGAAAGAAAAAGAAAAGCAATCAGCTGGTTGTGAGTATGCTGTGCAGCTGAGGACCGAATTAAAGCAAGAAATGCAAGGTTATCCTAAAAGTTTATAATGATTTTATATTGCACTCAAGGTTACTATTCTTGAGACTCATGGGTGGAAGAGTTCACTCACTGCTGAGACTGGCACACTTGTGTGTTACAGATCCATCACACCACATTAAATAGGTAAGCAACTATCCCTCTCAGAAATCATATGTTTATGGAATCAAAATTCTCTTTGACCTGAAAACAAAAGTAATAACAAAAGTAATAAATGACCCTGGAAACATCATTGGGAATATTAGGCACCTTAATATAATATTTTAATATAATATATATTATATTTAATATAATATAGTATTTCTGCAAGAAAAGGTATTAAGTGCCAGTCAACATATTGAAACCGAGAAGCTGAGCATTAAGTGAAACATTGGCAAGGATCCTCTGTTACAAATGTTTGGAGGGAGCCTGCCACCGTGTG
This sequence comes from Petrocephalus schoutedeni, assembly GCA_026780765.1. NCBI lineage: Eukaryota > Metazoa > Chordata > Actinopteri > Osteoglossiformes > Mormyridae > Petrocephalus > Petrocephalus schoutedeni. The sequence continues at coordinate 10,554,877 of JAODKL010000040.1, read as the reverse complement.
GGACACATATATCCTCAACATTTTCTGACCTTTCAGCCAATTGCTTTGTTCTTACAAAACAGTCTATTGTAACTTACTGAAAAGGAATTCAGTTGAATTGCAGTATTTGTTATTATTTTATAGCGAAAAAATGAATTGCGTTATAACGTTCTTGTTCCATCTATGTACATGTTTTATTTAGATTTATTCACAAATTGCTGTTCCTCTTTGCCTAAAATGCATATGTTTTTCTCTCCAGTTTTTCATTTGCTGGAACAATGACTTAATTTGTGGTTGGGATCTCTTCTAAAAGAATATGTCTTCAGCACTAAACAATGCCATTCAAGTAAATTGCATGCCCATTTTGGCACACACCCTCGCATCTAATCAGTCTGTATTGAGCACTATTGTAAATGCTTTACAAGTGACCAGGAATTTCTGTACAGCCTATTATTATAATAATAGCAATAATTATTATTATTACTATGCCTCACATCTCCATGTCTGGGGGTCTGAATTTCACCTTTGCCCCCTGTGTACAGTTTGTTCTGCTTGTGTGCTCCGTGAGTGTGTGATGGATTGTTAAGCTGTACAGCGTGTACTTTTCCACGTGTCTTATCTCGCCAGGGATATCTTCCACCCCCCATCAACTGGATGTTGATTCCTGGCAGCCTTATAAAGACCATTCTTCCAGAAGGTCTCTTCTTCTTTTGCAACAGTGATTGTCTTTTCCGACACACTGAGTCTTCTCATGATATAACAAAAAATAAGATATATATATGGGTCATTTGCACTTCGGCTGAATGTTCACGTCTGACTTGTTTTCCATGCAGTCCATAGTATTCTTAGAAGTCGTTACCAGGACTAAACTGCTGGTCATATGTTACAGTTAAACCCAGATGAGCCTGGGCTGGACTTTTACTGAACCAGTTTAATAATGTGGTAAGAGCAGTTGCCCAAAGAATAGTGGCACAATGCTAATACACAAGAGTTTTGCCATTCTGATATTTTGTCAGCAAATCAGCAGCTTTAGAACCTCACTTACAGCATTACTTCTTTTCTGGAAATAGTGGCCAAAGCAAATGTGCTTGAATTTTGGTCAGTATATAACCCCTTTAAAGATACATCTATATCTTCAGGTTGGCGGTGAGGATTAGAATCTGCCAGGAGACACCACAGAGTGTGTAAAAGGCTCTGTTCAGCTGCACTTCAAAGCAAAGCAGGATCAGGGGGGAACAAAATGGGTACGACAGAACGACTAAGCTCTCTCTATTCACCATCACGCTAAATTGAAATGCAGCCCTCTGTGGAGATGGCTGCTAAGTGTATGGTCAGTTACAATTTCGGACAGCTCTAGGCAGAATGCTTTTTATCTTCCAATCATCTGGAAAGGATTACAATTGTTCAGGGAAATGGCCTACTCTGGGCACCCATATGTATAATATGTGTGAACGGCATTATAAAAAGCTATTATTAAACACTTCCCTACCTCTTCACCGGCATATTATATATAAAACTATAGGCGCCAACCAGGAAACATGATTCCCTAGACAGTAGTGGCCAGCCATAATGCAGCCTTCCTGCATTATGTAAAATGTAAAAATAAATAAACAAGCAAGAGGGGGAGCATGCACAGCAGCGCGCGCTTACGGGCTGTCCCCTCCCGTCCAGTCTAACTCGGACGGCTGCGCTCATATCATGGTCTGGGTTATGCTCCAAAACGGCTCGCATTCTCCTGTATCGCTTTACCATAGCTTACCTAAGCGGACTTTAGGTGAGTGTACTAATCTTCTTCTTAGGCAGTACCGACTGATGTAGTACTTTAATGCTCAAAAACTTCGTTCTGTATTGCTTATGGTGACACTGTTAGCAAGGTAATGCATGAACTGTTTTGATTTGTATACGAGTATACAAACATTTGCGAGAAAGACGTAAATATACATTATATATATAACGCACAATGTTTTAGAGATATATATAATTATAATGACCTACTGCTTTATGGAACTAATAAAATTGTGCAGAAAGTTTAACCAGCTACGATTGGATTGCCTAGAATACAAACATAAACCAGCCATGTTTCAGCTCACTGAAGTAGTAACAGTGGTGTGCTAGTATAAAGTAGTATAAAGTAGCTAGTATAAACAGATCCGCTGACAAATAATAGTAATGAAGTTTATAAAAAGTCAGATGAAATTAATATTATCTGTTGATTTTCATTTACCACTTTGGTAAATTAAACACATTATCTTGTCAGATGTAATATGAACAAACATAATTGTTTAAAAGTTTTTTGAAAAAAATGTCACCATTTGCGACCTTATCAGTAATCTTATATCTTACATCTTCGAGCTGCATATCCTACTGGTGGGGCTTGTATTATGAATAATATGTATTTATTTATTTATTTTTATTCTGATAGCTATGCTGGACCAAAATTAGTCATCAGGATGATTTTATCCGAAGACTCATTTTGGCCAAACTGTACTGTAACAATGCTTCAGTGTTGTAAAATTCTGCTTGTGCTGCGAAATAGGACTCAGAAGGACAAGTATCTTAGGAGGCCTCCTGGGTCTACATCTTGGCCATTCATTAGCAATATGCTACAGATACTAATACAGATCTCTATGACCAAAATGAGGGTTAAGTATGGAGAAGTGAGAATGGGCTCAATGGTTGTGGTGGTGCTGAGTGGTTATGACACTCTCGGGCAGGCTTTGGTACGTCAAGGAGGGAGCTTTGCAGGGACACCAGAGCTCTATTCATTTTCGTCTGTGGCCAATGGGACCTTCATGACATTCAATGAGAAGTATGGCAAAGCTTGGATCCTCCGTAAGAACATCTGCAAGAATGCTCTGCATACCTTCTCCCAGGCCGAGGCAAAGGGCTCTGCTTTCTCCTGCCTTCTGCAGGAGCATGTCTGGTGTGAAGCTTCTGAGATGGTGAGCAGACTCAAGGAGCATTCAAATTGTGAAAGTAGCCTGGATGCTACCATTGCCTTGATTACTTCTGTTGCCAATATAGCCTATGCCTTTTCCTTCAGCAAGAGGTACAGCTACAATGATGAAGAATCTCTCAACGTTGTTCAAATAAATAATGAAGTCCTGGCAGACCTTTCCAAATTACGTTATTTTCCCAGCCCATCAGAATATGGTGCATTACATCCATAGAATGAATGGTTTCATGGAACAAAACATTAAGGATCATCTGAGGATATATGATAAGGTATACTATGATCCAAAGAAATCAGTTAATTTTGAGAGAGATTTTATTTAATTTATTTAATCGATGGAGCATTTCCTTGCGCTGACAGTGACTGTACTCACTGTACTCACTTGCAGTTTGTTTAAATAGAAAAAATAAGACATATTATTGCTAAGGGTGCAGAATTTCACTCTCGATGAAAGCCCGATCACTGATTTCATAACAGAAAAACTTTCTACCTCAGTATAGGTTTGTATACCAAAAACATTCATATTATATCTTTAATCTATATTTATGAAGTATACACAGGAAAGAGTTTATATCATGGCCAGCAAATTTATAATGTTATGTTATGCAAAGAAATAAAATTGTTGTTCTCCATTTACCGAGTTACTTATGTTTTTTTGCCTCACAGAATTACCTCACTGATGCTCTCATTGCTGGTGCGAAGATAGAGATGGGAAGAAATGTATGCTCTCCAACACACAGATAATCCACACCGTCACTGATATTTTTGGTGGTGGTAAGGATGATTTCACAAATTATTATTTACAGTCAAAAACTCAAAAGATTTAAAGTAAAACGATGTAGTCATGTAAGGTGGCAGTTCATTTAAACGATGACTGTTGTTATGTCATGAAAATGCTTCTTCTAAATTCTATAATAAATACGAATGGTTAAATATGACTTTCACATAAGCATGTATCAATGTATGGCACCCTCATGAATCCATACACAGTAATAGTTAAATTAATGAATATCACGATTATTCACCTTCTATTTGTTTTTATTATTGGTGTATGATTTGACGGGCATATAACCTTGTATGGTTTATGGGTTATGTAATCTTTTTAAAATAACTTCTTCTTTGCTCATATTTCAGGTAGTAGTGCATTTGTTCCTTATGTGCGCAATACAACATTATACAATCCAGATGTTTTTGCTGGTGTGGTTTCAGGCTTGGTTCAGAGTTGAATGTGAAATAAGGTGGCATATTTTTCATGCTTGTTTAACATCTGTAATTCTTCTCAGTCTTCTTTGTTACAGGGTTTGCTTCCATGATATGTATGGTGTTATGTTTGTGAAGCTCCCTTTATTTCGTGACTGGTTTGTGACAAGCAATATGTGAAAATTTATATTATTATTTTTATTTGTGTTGTTCCTACATAAAACTCTTACATAACAATTTTCTGTTTAGCATTTACGTGGGTGGGGAAAAATATGGTAGAGAAATATATTTAAAAGTAGGCTGGTCTAACACTTTACTACACACGGAATTGTTTTTGTTATATCACAGGCAAATTGATGATGTTTTACAAATGTTTTTTGAACGTTTCTTAATAATTGCTTAAGTTATGCTAGTGCTATGTGTTTTTATTCACCGGTTCATAAAGATTTACTGTAAGTGTATGAGCTTGGTGAGTTCGCACCAATGGTCTACAGTTATACATTGTTATATTATTGTATTTAGCCATCTTGACTTTATTAATGATACTGATAGTAATTATGGCTGGGTTCCAGTGGAGCCTATTGTACCTTATTAAGTTTCCAGATATACAGTCAAAAATATATAAGGAAATATGTTCTGCAAGTTATATTGCATTTGCACAAAATTTGCATTTCCACTTATTTTCGGAATAAAACAGAAATATTCAAATATTATGCTAACTGAATTTTCTTTCTATGTTGTTTTTATTCCATGTAAACTTATATATGTATTTCACTGTATTCAAATATTACTAGATACAGTAGACATAGTATAGTGAATATTACATAGCTGTACATCTAGGCAAAAATATAATACAAGGATGTGGTGCAGTGGTTAGCAGTCCATAATTGGACTGCTGACTCCCCACAGTCCATAATTGGAGCTAACAAGTAGCCCATTGGTGTGAATGTGTGTGGCCTGTGATGGGCTGGCACCCCATCCTGGGTTCCCTGCCTTGCACCGATAGGCTCTGGACCCCTCACGACTCTGAATAGGATCAGTGGTCACAGAAAATGGATGGGTTAGGGACTAAAGTAAATTACCCACTAAAAAAATTTGGTTCTTTTCAATAAAAAAAACACAGTTTATATTTTTAAGCCTCAGCTCTTATAATGAATGTTTGAGTAATTACCTTTACAGCTGTAATTACCAATCCCTTCATGTAATTACAAACCCCTTCATGCATTCAAACCTTTGTAACAAAGCTGTAAGTGTAGCAGTTCCTGGTAACACTTCTTAGGGTTTCATTTGTGATAACAACCAAAATATTTTTATTCTTTTTCAGTTTTTTTAATAAAATTTTTTATATGTTAAAATTACCCTGCCTCGTGCCCGTGGCTTCCGGGATAGGCTCTGGACCCCCCGCGACCCTGATTGGAAAAAGCGGGTTGGAAAATGGATGGATGGATATGTTAAAATTAAATTTATGTTTGACCCAACTCATGCAGTTTATTGCTTTAATTGATCTAATGTCTTTTTGAACAGATTTAATTTGCTTTTTTTCCACGGGAATCTTTGAAGCAATCCAGATTTATTCCTGCCTGGGAAATCTTTGGATGCACCAGGACAGATGAACTAGGACCTGACGGAGAAGGTGATGCTATCAGATTGGGGAAAGAGCCGCTGTGTCGGTCACGCCTTTCCCGTCTTGAGATTTTCACCTTCTTTGCTACTTTGCTTTATCAACTAAAGATAGAGAATGTTACTGGCCATGAACTGAATATGTCAGCAGAATCTGGTTTGACGATGAAAGCATAGCCACAAAACCAAAAAGCCAAAAAAAAAAAAAGTGGTGTTTCTCACCACTGCATTAATATTTTTACATACATTTCACATATTTTGATACTTATGTTCCAAAGTGCTAAAGGACAATTAATTAATAAAACATCTTTGTTTGATCAAATATTTTATTATATGCTCCTTGTATATTATACAGTATGTGTCGCTTAACTGAATTGCTGTCTCTCGGTTGCCTATAGTGTGCAATTGTGCCTATGTGTGAGGGCCCTATGTTAGATTGGCGTCTTGTCCAGGGAGTTCCCTTTGCTTCCTGTCTTTGGCTCCAAGCTGATGCATGAATGAATAAATGGACTAGCAATTGCAGTGGGCTATGAATTTACAGCATAGGAAGACAGTGTAAGGTGCATGTAGTTCCTAATTTCAGTTGAAGTTTCAACTGAACTTTTTGCAATTTCAGCAATACAGACATACAAAATCTTAATTCTAAAGTGCATAATTGCATTGAAACATTAAGGGTGTTTCCTAGATAAGTTATCAAACTTCAGAACACCATGCATCCTTGCCAAGTTCAGCGTAAAGCTCCCATATCCTAGATTACCCCCCTTGCCCTTATCTCCAGAATTTAAGAATTTCTTCAAGTGTGTCTAAAGCTAATAATTTGTCTTATCTCGAGCAGCTAGGCCAATCCCTTGCTCTGACAGATACATCTTATTTTTCTCGTTCCCCAGGCATTACAATTAGAGTCTTCATATTTACAAATCATTTCACAAGTTCCACGGAACAGATATTCGAAAAGACCTCGGGAGAAAGGCAGCGGACTTACAAATAAATTAATAATTAAACAGAAATTTCTTTTTAAGGAGATAAGGCCGTAGCTAAATACCGTGAAGACGGTTCATTACATTAGACTATTATCTAAATGAGTTCATCAGGAAGGGAGATGGGAAGGAATCTTTCTCTCTTGCCGTTACATTCTCTCTGCACCAACCCAGCGGTGTGAAATTACGGTTACGCAACCGGAAGGTGGAGGTGCATGGTGCATGGAACATCTTGCACCAACATATAGAAAATCATTATCATAAGATTGAATAGTTCTTCAATGCCCCATAGCTGCATGAATAATCATAGTAAATGAGATTTCGATGAGTCACACATTCAACATACAGTATATGAAATATTCTAAAGTTTTTCAGCTGAACTGTAAAGTATACATGAAGAGCTATATCTATTCTGATAATGTAAATTCCATGTTAAGATACTAACATTTAAGAGACCACTCTATATATTTTTTAAATCTGCATTTTTAAATCCTGGTTTAATCCTGGTTCTGCTGGCAGAAGGCTACACTCTGCAGCAGACTGCTTCCAAGCTCAAAGTTTCTAAGACAGCCCTATGAAAGAACAAGGTGAAGCAGGAGACACTGGCAATGACCAGAAACTAGCCTGGTAGAGGGTGGAAGTGACTTTCTAATGCCAGAGATGACCGTCAACTTATCTGACAGTTTCTCATGAATTGGAGGATGACATCAAGTGACCTTCAGAAAAAATGGGAAACATTAAGTGGTGTGAAGTGCATGGCTAGGACAGTTCGTAACAGGCTCCTAGAAGCTGGACTGAAGACCCATAAAGCAGGGAAGCCCTTCATCAATGAGAATCAGGGAAGAACCAGGCCGAAGTTTGCAAAAAAATCTATATTCTACACAGGCATATACCCATAAATTGTGTAATGTGTGAAACTGGAAATTTTGCTGAGGTCTGTGAGGCTGAGCTGTAGCTGCCTGTGCATTTAGTTGCATACATGATCCATGTGATCATCTAGTGCGTATTACTCATTCAGGTCACCTCCACTTCTGTTTGCCTGTGGAATGGTGGTTTTCAAATATGGCATCAATGAAGAATAATGTACGGGTATGGTATATTTTCTTCTCTCTACTTCACCAGGAGTAGCTTTCTGCTCAAATTGTCTAGAAACTTCGAACCAAATAGGATCAATATTGTAAGCTGACGTACAATTTGTGTTAATCGAGTAATGCCTGCAGAGGTGATAACACAAGGTCTAAAAATGTTTACAATTTCCGCCTATTTTTATCATGTAATAGTAGTAGCAGTAAAAAAGAAAAAGCATAATAGATTATTTCAATTAATCATTCTCAGCTCTTGAACACTAAAGTGATCCATCCATTTTTCCACATTTTACAAGCATTCATGCAACACTGCACGATGCAGAGATATGTGGAGAGGAACCATTTCAGAGCATGCAAAGAACTGTTAATCACACAGAAGTTCTATTTTCCGTATGCTAAATAGTACAGTTTGCGTGGAAGATAAGGGCTTACGTCAGGCAGCAGAGGGCACGAGGCAGTGGGTTGCTCTGGATGAGATGCCAGCCCATTGTGGAGCTCCACCATGCACACATTGGGGACAATTTAACTGCTTATCTTTGAACTGCTGAAGGCAACTGGAGTACACAGAAAAGAGCCACACAACACAGGGATAACATAAAAACCCACCGGCCCTGAACCTTGAACTCTGAAAGTGTGAAACGATGGTGCAACTCACTGCACCACCGTGCTGCCCAATGCACAGCTAAGGCAATTTAAGTCCATTAATAGTTTACACACAGGGAGTAAAATATTAGCAACCTATAAGATTTTATTAGTTAGGGTATAGAGTTAAAAGCCTGTGCAAGTCAAATGATCCATAGTTCAATATTTAATGGGGTCTGTGGGAAAGTCTTTATTGTGGGTCTTACTTTTACTGGCTTCTGTCCCACAAATGGAATCAGCCAAAGACAGATGAAAATGCTAATTAAAGTGGCATGCTTTTAAACACCATCCATCAACGGCCCATTTTGGGGTCTACGTTCCTGAATATGTTCTTTACTCTGTGGTGCAATTATAGCCTCCCACTTGGGATTTGAACTGACATCATATAGGTTAACAGTCCAGTTCCTTAATTTAACAAAGTATGCTTTGGAAGTGAGAATTATCCATTCATCTGTCTCCCACCCAACAGTCACTGGGATGGGCAGAGTCAGTCCAGAGGAACACAGGGCACAGGGCAGGGGCACACCCTAGATGGGCAGTAGGCATGCATTTGGACTGCTGGAGGAAAAGTAAAGTATTTTGAGGAAACTCAAGGCAGATCATGCACATCACACATATACGGAAGTTCAATCCCGCCCCATCCCAGGAGGTGTGAGGCAACCCAGGCTTTGTGTATGTTCCTTTGAAAGTAAGAATGATGCTATTATATTAAAGTTCAACCACCACACATATAGGCATATTCTTCTTCCTGCGCCAGACAAATGACCGTGTGTGATGAATGAATGAATGAATGAAAAGTACAGAATTTGAGAACCTATTTGACAATAGAAGGTATGTCGCTTAATATGTTTAATCAGTATATGCAGGAAGATTTTTCAGTTACATTAATTTTTTTGTTTTATTTTCATGTTAATTGTCAGAAAATTACAGTTTGTTATATGTGGTTCCAAGAGAAGGTTTTTTATCAGTTTATTGATATGAATTTTTACAGCTTTACTGGTTGCCAGGTTGCTCATTTGACGTACAAAGGCTTGTAGAACCAGACTACTGCATGCTGGGGATCTTTGCATAATCACAAATCTATAAACTGCCCTGATCTATTTTCAGATGACTGATATACAGGCCTTCCACCCTCGACTATGAATGAGAAATTTGAGCTATACGATGCTGGGGGTTTGGATTGTGCTCAAAGTCAAGTGGAATTTTTCTGTCCCTGTCATCCTCATGTAATTGCTGCAACTGGATCCTTCTGCATAACAACAAAACCAATCTCATTTGCTGCATGGCTGTGCCTGTACCAGCCAAGTGAGGTAATCTCTCATGAAGAGTTTCCTCACAATAGCAGCACAAACTGGCGAAGTGACTTTCTAATTGTCCTGGCTCTCAGGCTGCCTGCTTAGACAAACAATTTTCTGGGGGTAAAATTATTGTCCAGAATCCCAACTTTATTATAAAAATCAGTTAAAAAAATCACAAAAATTACAATTGCTACTGTTTATTTATATATTTCACAGAAAAAAAAACAAGAAGAGCACAGTGTTTTTTGTGTACAATATTTGTATTTCCGCCACTGGACATATACAATCACACATCGTCATCCACTGGTTGTCCCGATTTTAACTTCAGAATGATCTGAAATGAAGAAACAATTTCTTAAGAAAGGATGCAAATAAAATGAACCTCAAAAACCTCATTTTTTATGCAACATAATTTGATTCTTAGTACCAATAAAATACTTCGGCTGCACACTCTCTATAGCACCGCCTAGAGGAAGAAATGTGAAGAAGCCGTTCGATTTTGCAGTAAGAGGAATCATTTTAGGTTGCTAAGAATACTCATTACGACTCATTATGACATAAATACAACCTGAATATTCACATGTACAACCTTTTAATGGTATTTTATTTCTATTTGGTATCATTGCTAATTCACTAATACACATAATAAATACATAGAAATGCACATAAATGCCCAGTTATAAATAGTGACAGGCTGTTAGGGTTTCACATTATCCTGTCCATTCAATGCAGCATTTATTGTCATATGCAGCTATACATATGTTCTGTTTTTCATTGCAAAAGAGCTGTCAAGGTGTGTTAAATAAATAATAAATGCGCAGTGTGTGCACAGATACCACATCAAGGTGTCTAATTTCCTAATGAAATATGGGAAGGGTTTGGACTTAATAGCTCCCTACTTATTGGCTGTTGCAATATGATCTTTCAAAATAGTTAACATGAGGGATGAGGAAAACTAACAAGATGCAATGCTTGCATGCGGAAATGAAATTATGTATTTTCCTAGTCTTTCTTGTGAAAATGGAGTCTATTAATCTGATCCAGAAAAATCCCATCACGTTTGCATTGAACTTTTTAAACCTAAGGGTAAAAATTCTTCCATTTAAAAAGGTATCATTAAATTTGAATAGACAAAAATAACTGCATATTTGAGTGACGTACCTCTTTGAGATGAGCTATCTCCTTACTCTCCGAATTTTTTTGTGCAGTATTGGTTATTGCTTTAACTCGTGTTGCATAGCTAAAATACAAATAAAAAATGGCGTAATCAAAACACAATGTATGTATATTTAAAAAATGGAACAAAACAAGTAACATCGATGAAGTCCCATTAAGGTATTGTTTGGGTGCACTGGGAACAAATATATATCAGAGTTTATTCTAATCTGCCCTGTTTTGGAACAGATGGATAAGTTTTTTCCGGAGTCCCCAAATGCTATCTCTTGGTACCTGTTCACTTGTCACAATACCACACAATGTCTTAAGACTATGCATTCATGGGCCATCAGTGTGCAATCAACATGCTATCTGTAATCACCGACCAGCTGTCTCAGTAACAATACTCAGAGTAATGATAAGACAATGGGCTGCACACTTTGGGCTGCCTTACGTTAATGAGGTGAGGGTCTCCTCTGTATTGCAGCTGGAGGGGGAGATGTTGACGAACATAAGCGTTTTGGCATTTCCCCCCAGAGAGTCCTGCATGAACTGGGTTAACTTGTTGTTCCGGTATGGGACATAAGTCTGCTCTGTAGACAGAGCAAATATGACATCAGCCAGAGCACTTAGGGACTTATTGATGCTATTCGCCTCCTGCAAAAGATGAATGGCAACACTTTATTCATATATGACTGAAATTCACACACTAATATAATACAAAACATGGCAGACAATATCCCATATGCATATATAGTACTGTGCAGAAGTCTTTGGCAGATAAAGAAAATTATACTAAAATGATATTCATGTTGGTGTTAATCTGTAGTATCTGGCGTATGTTGTTGTGTGTTGGCTCAGTCATAAAGTGGTGGCAAAGTTTAATTAATTCATGGAATGGCTGAGGTGCCCCTGAGGAGAGGTTTGGGACCTGAAGCTGTGTTCATCTAGCCATCCAACAAGATATCAGTAACATTTTGGATAAGAGAAGAAATTCTTGTTGGTTTTTAATGTATTATTCTTAATTTGCATATGTTCTATTGTTAAATTGTGTGTAGTTTTCTGAGCAAATATGCACTTACTACCAAGATAAATTCATTTTCTTTGACTGGTTAAGACTTTTGCATAGTACTAATTGCATAGTAGTTAAAACTGATACAAGTACAGTATTCACTGCTCTACACTAATGGGGAAAATGTCATATACTTGTCTTTGAAATTTAGACATTTACAGAGATATTTGAAGCATTAGGAATGAATTTGATACTGGAATGGTTACTAGGTAATCTTCAGCACTCTACACATTCTACAGTTTCAGTCAGTTATCTCTAATGAATTTTCTGTTCATATCTCATATGTCACCCTTCATGTGTAGAACGTCTCCTTAAAAATAAGTGTTACTTAAACACTAGATATAACAGTAACAATGATGAGTGCAGTGTTTGCTATAAACATTCTTAACATTAATGGTTTAACTTGCAAATGCATATTCAGGCACTAGGCACCTGATAGCAAGTTAAGTTGTTTTTGATTTATTTCTATTAAATTTAACATGACCTGGGTGGCTCCTTAGCCATACTGAGGCACCGTGTGTGGTGTGTGTCTGCATTCTTCTCTCACCTTCAGCTGGTCGTCTTTGGCGCCTGTCTTCGCCGCCCGTTCACTCCCTGCCAGGTCAACCAGGCTGAGCTTCCCGTAGCTCACACAGCCATTGGTGTGGTTTCTGCTCTCAATGGTGATTCCAACGATTAGATGAGAGCGGGAACTCTCCACGTTCATTTCTGAGGAAGGAAAGCATCACGCATGCTGGATGTGGACTGCAGGACCAACTAAAACCAAATCAAGGTTTAAAAAAACGACAACCAAATACAGCATGTGCAAGTAATTCTACAACTGGTAATGTTGATGTTTTGAATATGAGTTACGATACATTATTTGAATAATACATGTCTTTTTTCTTTCATTGTGCTTTCTTTCATGCGCTTAGAACGCGTTCCTTAATACCCTCCGGTCATTTACGATGTAACTAAAGCCATTACTGCAGGATCCTTTTGCCGTCTCCTGATGCACATACTTGTGGCTGCGATGTGTCGGTTACAGCAGCCCTGTTCAAACAGTGCCAACAGCTCCTCGCTGCTGGCTGCTTCCTTTGTCTCCGCGCCGTGAGCAATCACAAGTCCCTTTCTGTCCTTCTTAATTTCTACTCTTTTACTGAGTGCATCGACAGGACTGACGAAGAGATCCAGCAGGCGCTCATTGTATAGTTCCAACATACACATCGAGACCTAAGGAGCGACATGACACATAAGGGGAAGGGCAAAGGGCGCCAGTGCTCCCCCTGCAGGACAGATCCAAAAGCACAGGGA
>JAODKL010000040.1:10523924-10537248 GCA_026780765.1 Petrocephalus schoutedeni | reverse complement strand
TAATTAATTTAGAATGACTATTTTAGTATATTGTTAAAGTGAGATCAAAATAAGAATGATTCCACTTTAATACCACAAATTCTATTCTCTAGAAAAGACCCACATTGCAAATAGGCACACTGAATGACTGAATTATCAAGCTTTTTCAATATTAGGGTCTCCAGTTCTCTCACAAAATTAAATTAACCGCAGAGAATCAGAGGTGGTTATTGCCCAGTAATTATAAAGTGCCACTTAATATTGCGGTGAAATGCTACATAATTCCAGGGCATAGGTGGAGGAATACCATCACCTTTTGTATAATTGTTCTGAGTAAAGCAGTACATGGGATTTGTATTGCTGTAATAAGTGTCTGCTCCCTCTCCATGTCTTTCTCTCCTTGAAGCAGCTCAGTGATTTCCCGCTCTCTTTTGTACAAGTTCTCCTTCAGGGTTTCCAGACGGGCTTGTGCTCCCTCTAGTGTTAACTCGCCGCTACCAGCACAACTTTGACCATCAGTGCCATCTTCTGTCTCTGGCTGGAAAGTAGACAAATTATGAGCTTCAATGTTATGTTTAATGTTTCTCAAGTAGTGCAACCTTTCCATAAATGTAAGTTTGCAAGACACGTGAAAACATGTATACATTCCTAAGAAGCTACTTGATTCATGGTACAAACGTTACTTAAAGAGATGTTTTTGTGAACCCCAATCAAACCTGTAACAAATCGGTCTCATTGGTCTCCTCATTGGCACAGGTGGGCTTCAGCATCTCCTGGATACTCCCCAATTCCTCCCTGGCCATCTGAAGCTCCTGCAAAGCTATAGCAGGACAAAACATCTTTATACTAGACCAAAATTATGGACTGTAAGCAGAGTTTAAGTTGGGCCGGAGCCCTCCGGAGCTCAGCTCCGCCTCCTCACCTTGGCAATACAGCCATCTGGAGCTAAGCTCCCTCTGCTTCAGTATTTATAATAATACAATACTTTTATGCATTTTCATTTCCTTCTAAAAAATACCATCATATCACGTCTGTTCTAGATGGCGAATACTTATATAGACAACACTAAATTATAAAGTGAATCACACCCACCAATGTTTTTCTTTTTATTGGAATTAATTATCGTTGAATGCACATGCCCTGCGAGAATGCGTGACGTCACAGAGTTGGTGAGCCCATTGCCGAACGTTAGTTCTTGACTCGAGAAGTTGGCCCCATAGTTTTGATTGATAGTGAAATGTAGGCTTAAGAACTGTTGCTAAAATGTGAATTGATGTGAGAAATAAATAAGTAGGTCTTAAGTCAATAAAATATGTACTAAACCAATGGTGTGAGTCGAGGTAAATAACGATGTTTTGAGAGCTATTGACCACTGTGAGTAAAGAAGGGCTCCCCCTCCTTACAAAAGCCAATTTAACTACTGACTGACTAAAGTCTTATAGGAGTGCATGGGAAAGACATCAAAAGGAATAAAAAAATTCTTGGCTCACAGCTGCCAAACATTTCTGCCTTTGACATCATTTTTTTTGTAAATTACTCAATTACTCATTCTATTAATCTGATCTTTTTGCAGAGAAAAACAACACACATTTCATGTGTCCATCATAGATTTTTAACTTACACCCTAAAAATTAGTTGGAATGTGAATTTTCAAACTCAGTAAAAATATTTTACTTAGCTCACCCTCCTAATGTTGGAAACATATTTTGTATAGATAAAAATCATGATGAATGTACCCTTGGATACAATACTGAGATTCCATCCTATGTTTATGCACTTGTACAATAGGCAATAGACACAAACTTACTGGATGCCTGGTGCTTGTGTAGCAGGTCTAACCTGGTAGAAAAGAGCTCGAGCATTCCCAGCTACAAAGAGCACATTCAGTGTCTTTCATTCAATACAGCAATTATGGATTTTTATCAACTCTGAACACGTTTATGAGATGCACAGATAATGAGATGTACATTTGTCACGGTATAGACATACTGTATACCATACCATATATACTGTATATATATACACACACACATATATATGACAGGGAAATTCTGTACCAATATAAATGAATTAGCAAATTTCAAATTGCTATTTAACAATGTTTTACTTGCTAGAAAATAACACACAAAGGTTACATTACATTTTCAGCATATATTTACGTTTAGATTGTTATATATATAATATCAAACATTACAGTGCAATATGCATATCTTCATGTGTGTGGCGTCTAAGCAAACATGGAGTTTTATAAGGAGAACAATAAAACCTTTTCTCTTTCCCATTTGGCAGCATCGGCATGATTCTTCTCTTGAAGAGCTATTTTCTCTTCCAGATGTTTTTGGTTGAGGTTTTTTAAGGTCTGGGTCATGGAGCAGAGAAAAACACCATTATAGTCATTCATTAAATCTGCTTTTTCATTAATGAATTTTTGTTGACTTGAAGGCCCAAATGAACTGCAACCTTACATCTCTAAAATTGGGTGCTTGTCCTGCCTGTGACTTCGTGGATTTTTACTTTACTTTACTTTACTGGATTTTACTTTACTCCCACCATCCAAAGACATGTGATTAGGGGTACTGTTACAAAATTGCACAAAGTTCATGATTGTAGATGTATATCTGTGCCATGTGCTGTCTGTGACAGGCTCCACACTCGCTGCTGCTAAACTAGGAGTTTTAATGGAAAATGGATACAAGGGTTAAATTTTGAGTTTCTATGTGCAAACTTCCCCCAATAAAATCCAGGGACAAGTCTCAGTCCCATAACCCTAGAGGTGAACAATGAACACAACAGGCATGCAACACTCTTCAATTTGAGATACATTAATGTATTAATGTGAGATACATTCATCTGAGACACATTAATTTAGGATTTAGCCCATTGACTTTCAATAAGCTAAATCCTAATTGTTCACAGTAAACCTTTTAAATGAAGAACTAGATATTACATTGATACAATAAACCTGCCTTTAATTACCTTTATTCTGTCTTCACAGTAAATATTTTTCTTTTCTGCCATCTCCTGGTATACATCCAACATTCCCTTTAAGGAGGTGAGCCTATTTTGGTAATGGGCATTGAACTTTTGGATTATTTTTTCCTAAACAAAGACCAAGAAGTTCTCATAAAATGCACACAAGTTGTCTGAACAACTGCCTATTGTTAAGCTGATATTTGGTTCTTTAATTTCATTGGTTAATATGTGGAAAGACATGCTTAATCTCTGAGCTGGTATGGTTTCAATTGAATTTATCTGAATTTGTAAGCACCTGCTTGTTTTTTGATGCATTTATATAGCTCTCTTCAAGCTCTTTGACAATTTCCAAATGTCTTCTTTTCATAAATTCCATGTCTTCGATGATCTGTTAAATAAACAACAATGCCAGTACCACAAAAACAACGATATGGACAATTTCACAATTGTAAGTATGAGTTTTTATGCAAATGGCATATTTGATTTTGTAGGAATCTTGTAGAGGTTTGATTGAAGATACTTAACAAGAAACTTGTTATCATGCCGAGTTACAAAGGCATCCCCAGGCATCTGCCATGTGATACTGTATTAAGAATTCCTTTGTATGACACAACCTGACCGGAAGGGTGTTTCTCTTCCTGTTGTAATACATGTGGTTAACTGTTGCTAGGTGTGTTTGTGCTGATCCAAACAGTCAGTTGTCATAAAATATGTACTGTAATTCTGTTTTTAGCACTCTGTTTTCAAAATGCCCCTACTTAAATGTTAACCTACTACACTTGCAATCTGGCCATAACTGATCCCACATGGAGACTCCGTCATACCTGACTGACATATGACTTGGCTGAATCGTAGGGAACAAATATTTTGAAATTAGCATCTTCTTCCTCATGCTGACTCAGGGGTTTCCCTCTGGCTCTCATAACATGACGTCCCGGATGTCCGGCTTTTAAGAAAAACATGTAAATTAATAGGAGATGCAATGGTGCTCATTATAACCACTGACAGACGACTTCCACATTTTTGTTGTATTAAATGTTTGTATATAAATCCAGGTTACTTTTGCAATTGAAACAATATAGTTAATTGCTTAATTTAGCTGCCGCCCAATATTTCAACACAAACACTCTGATGAGGGGTGTATAATAATGAGATTATTATATTTCCCAGCAGGAATTTCTCGGCATGCCATCACATTTATAAGAAGTGATGCAACTAATATATGTACGAACATTCCTGAATTTCATAATTTTTTTCTTCACAGTAAATAATTATACCATACAACCACATTCAGCAAAGGGTCCTAAATAATTTTACTGTATAATATCACCGATATAACAAATTCTACAGTTTACCCAAGCAGACTTAGAATTGGAGTTATTTCTTGGTTATTTTGGCTGAATAGGGCACTAAACATTGAAAAACTGTGCTTAGAGTTTGTACAGTAATTACTATGTAATTACTATGGCTGATCTTTGTATTACTAAAAGCTCTGTTCAGTACAGTTTAATGTCCAGCTAATTACTGGAGAGCCGTGTGTCACTGCTTATCCTGGTGAGACAGCATGCCTCTGTCAATAAATATTATTAAAAGTTTATGGGATACCTTATGCCAATGTCTCATTGGACACTTCTGGTTGTATTTTTCATAGAATCCCATGTATATATAAAATACATGAAATAAGTAATTGTAAATCTTATTATTCGGTGAGTCTAGGAATTGAGGCTTAAAGTAGTAACATTTACCTTTAGGACCCATGTTCCTGTCCACTCTGATCCACTGCTTAAAGGCATTCCATCTGATTTTGTGTTTCTTCAACCATGTGTCTTTCATGAGAGTTTCGAAAAGCATAAACAAAAATTCTAATAAGTAAAAACTCATTTACACATCAGCTTCTGCACCCACTGAAATGGAGAATAACTATTTATTTTTATGATCATTTAGAAAAGCAAATGAATTCATAAATTTTTACATTTATATGGTGCTTTTCAAGACACGCGCTTTACAGAAGCAATTGGGAGCCACTTCAACCACCACCACTGTGAAGCACCCACTGGGATGATGCAACGGCAGCCTTTCTGCAACGGAACACTCACCAAACAGCAAGTAAGGTGGTGAGGGAGCAGGAGAGAGTTCACCAATTAGATATAGGGGATGATTAGGAGGCTTGAATAGAGATTTGAAAGGGTCACAGAGGGCAATTTTAGCCAGGGCATTGGGGTACCAGCCCTATGCATTCGAAAGATGCCTGGGGATCTTTTATGACTTTAGAGAGTCAGGACCTCAGTTGTATGTCTCACCCAAAGGACGGTGCTCTTTTTACAGCACATTGTCTCCGTCACTGCTCTGGGGCATTGGGATTTATACAGACCACAGGATGGGCTAACCTTTTTTCACACCAATGCCTCTTCGACGATCATGTTAAATTTGCTGTATTGCAAGGGATTAGTATTTTACTATTCTATGATAAAGCATAGCTCACACGAGGCCAAACACAATCATCTTAATCTTTCATCGATGTCCTGTTAAATGCAATATCAAACAAACTGTGAAGAATAATTTTCTAATTTTTCCACAGCCACAGTCACATAAGGGTCTTGACTGTGCAATGATTGTTGAATGTCTGCTAAAATTATTTGACTTATTATGAGAGTAGTATCACTCCAGAAGGCTAACTGTATGTTAAATTACTCTTACAAACACTGAAATAACTAAGATTAGAGTTAGAGGCCTCCGTGGTAGGCAGACTGCAGAGAAGCCGAATGCAGTGAAAGTTGTTGGGGTGACATCTCTTTTTTGCTTAAAATGTGGGTAAAGTACTTCTGGTCT
The DNA here is from genome assembly GCA_026780765.1 of Petrocephalus schoutedeni. Lineage (NCBI taxonomy): Eukaryota > Metazoa > Chordata > Actinopteri > Osteoglossiformes > Mormyridae > Petrocephalus > Petrocephalus schoutedeni. The sequence goes on along the minus strand of JAODKL010000040.1, from coordinate 10,531,467 downwards.
GCCAATCAGATACTGTCGTCCCTATTTTGAAGAGGGGCACTACATGATCTGCTCCAGATTTCAGGGCTCACTCTTCTCAGACTTCCAGGGAAGATCTATGCCAGGGTACTGATGCTGAGACCCAATGGCCAAACCTAGGATTCTGGAGGAACAATGCTGATTCCAGCTTGGCCATGGATCAGCGCACCAGCTCTTCTTCATCACACTCCCACCCCAATTGAGGGTTCACAGGTGCATGCTAACATGTACTTTATGGACTTGGGGAAGGCAGATGACTATGTAGCCTGGAGAATGCTGCGTAAGTCTTGTCTTCTTTCCTGTTTGTGACTTTCATTGACAGAACATCTGGGCACAGCTGTGACTAGACGGGTGGCCAGTATGGAAGACTAGAAGTGACATTCCTGCTATTTGCAGATGATGCCCTCACTTCAGCAATGTGATACTCATGAGTGCTTTGTTGTATGAGTGTGAAGTGGCGGGAATGAGAATCATAATCCAAGGCAGTGGTTAGGGGAGGGTCTGTGCTTAGTGAAGGAGTTTCATTGTCCACAAGTAATGATAATAATAATAATAATAATAATGAGAATAACAATAATAATAATAATAATAACAGCAATAATTAGAAATATGTAATACCTAATAATACCTTTGAAAACTGTATTACTTTAATATAAAACAACTTTTTATAAATATTTATAAATAATTTAATTATTCTGTTTTTACTTTGCTAATATCATTTCATAAGTATGAAACTTGAACTCAACAAGGTCTCCAGATTTAGAAGAAGTTACAAAGGCAAACCATCGACAGCAGGGGGTTTAGGTGAATTAAACAAGGTTATTAAACCCAAACAGCACCCTTTCCTGTGACTCAGTGATACTAACCAACAGACTGCGGTAATGGAAGCTTTACTCGCATGGGTGGAGACGTGACATACCTTTTTCTGTGTTTGACTGTTAAGTTGGACAACAATTGTCAGCAGCACTTACATTAATACTTAATTAAGACATTAATACTTTAATTACCTGATTCAATGTCTTTGTCTAGGTGTGTGCTGTGAACAGTGCATTGTAAGTGCCGTGGTAGAGCTTCCCCAAGGTGCGGGACACTACCAGGCAGCTCTTCGGGGCCTAAAGTCAAGTGCTGGGTATTACCAGGCCCAGAGCCTGCCACAGAAACTTCTGAATTAGAAGGTAGAGCTGTAGATTCCCAGGCACCTGTGGAACAGCAACACAAGGGAGGATGTGGTAGTCTATTCATAACATTAACATAAAAAGTAAGAGAAAAAAAAAGATGATAAACATTCAAACTTGGTGGTGGGATATAACTGAATATGCAAAATATGCACATGAAAAAAGCTGCATGGTTCATATATGGCTATAAAGTGCTTTTCTGATTTCAATTAAATGTGACAATGCAGGGTGTTTTTTATAAGTCAGTGATTTTCTTGTATGTTAATGACCACACTGATACCAAAAAAACACATTCAACATGAATTTTTTACATTTTATTTTGGCAAGCTATAACTACTATATTATAATATATACTATATACTATATTATAATTACTGTATATTATAAAAACTGTTACATACTTGGTTTTACAGCTGGGCCAATGGTGCTGTGAATTTTCTTCCCCAGAAACGTCAGCGAAAGAGAGACACTTTCTGTTCCAGGTGATTTCATGTACATTTTCAAGCGTTGTGATGTGGGACTGCATGCATAGGAATGGGTTAATGATCACCACAGCATTCTGAAGATATATGATTTATTTCCTTTATAACTGCAATTGTAGTTTTTACCAGGGTTGGGCCATTCATGAATTGAATTGATAATTCGTGATAAATTCCAATTCACTTCCTGAAGTTGAAATTAATATTAGAATCTCTCCCTACTCATGGAAAACAGAATTGGAATTCAATTGGAATGACAGGGAGCAGTGAGTAGCTTATAAAAATATAAGTATTACAAAAACATTTGATCATAATTCGTGTATTACAAGTTATACAAGATCAACTTACTCTTGCTTTTTCATTGTTAAAATATGAATCTGTGCATTATTTGCATGGTACACAGATCATTGCTCAGAATAATTATTTTGATTTGAATCTGATTAAAAATACATCACCCAAAATCCACATAGTCTTGGATCGAACTGATGAAATTGTGAAACTGGTGGTTTATTGTGTGGAAATTTGACTTTAATTTGATCTTTATACAGATAGCAGCAGCAGAGGACACCAAGATATCTGAGCCTGCCTTGGCGAGGAGATAGCTCTGCAGATCCTCTGCAGTATTGTAAGCATCACCAGAACTGGTTCCATTACTTGATGAAACTTGCAAAACTAGTCGGTCGACTTCTTTGCATTCAGTTTGCTGGGGGGGGGGGTCATTGATGATGACACTTGCGGATAAGAAAATCTGCCGAGCGGATCCCTACGATGAAATTTGCTGGAGGGTACCGCAGGGGGGTGTGCAGTCCAGATTAAATTGTGCTGAGTCAGTAGATTTGTCTTTATGTAAGTAAAAATCCACTGAAAAATTTAGGCTAACAGTGAGGGGGGATGGTATTTTTGTCACTTTTTCCCTCGGAGGGGGTGCCATCCACCTGCATCACAACTCAAGCCCTGCCAATACCCACCAAGGAATCAAGTGGAGCAACACATCGAAATAGGTGCCCAGCAAAGCACCTGGTGAGACAGAGGAGAAGAGCCCAGACTCAGGCACCCTACAGTATCCAGAACCTCCAAGCTCCATATCCCGCAACTAGCCAGTTTGATGAGGACCTTGATGCTGCCCTTGAAGCTTCATCAAGAAGGAAAGTGGATCAGCGACTGCAGTTGATGATTATCAGCACTGGCACGGAGAGATTTGGCATAAAGCAACCAAAAGCTAATAACATCACAGCTAGGTCAAATCGAGCATCTTATGACATGCTCTTACATGCTGACATGCTGAGTGGCACAGGAGAGGGGGCAGAGAGAAGGCCCACAAGCGCACTGCCCTTATAGCGAATCCCTTTGGATTTACTATAGAGCTGCTTGGGCAGAAGTGGAAAGGGACCCTTGTATGCCCGGAAGAACTGGGAGGAAGTGGTGGGCTCAGGTGTCAGTCAAACAGGCAGAAGCGAGGCTGGGACACGGCATCCTGGTAAGCTCTGTGGGAGTCAAACGAGCTGGGCTTGGTAGCTACACAGGACCTCGCTATGACAAAACCCGAGGGAGAGAGGGACGTCAGCTCGCCCAGGGAGAGATTTGTGCAGAGGTGGAAGAGAAACGCTATAGCAAGACAGTAGCTATGCGCAAGCAGGGAGTTTGGATTAACTGGGACCATACAACTGCCCATGAGGTCACCTGGAGAGAGCTTTTGAAGTCAGAACCAGCTCGACTCAAGTTTCTGATCCTGTCAGTGTATGATGTCGATCCAAGTCCTTCCAACCTGCACTGCTGGGGTCCAGCTAATACCCCGGCATGCCCACTCTGCCCGACAAGAGGTTCCTTGGAGCACATTTTGAGCTGCTGCCGAAAAGCCTTGGGAGATGGGAGGTACAGGTGGGGCCATGACCAATAGCTGACACCATCAGCTCTCAACAAGGCATAACATTAGCTTTGTTAGGGCAGGAGAAAAACCTCAGGTGGAGCTCAGGGCCTCAATTGGGCTGCTAGCCTCAGCTCTGGCCTGGCAGCTGAAGGCTGACCTAGGGTAGCAGCTGAAGTTTGCGAGGACACATTGCGAGGAGGACACACAGGCCAGATTTGGTCATAACATATGACTGTTCTGTTTTAGTTTCTTCCCCCAATTCCCCCAATTCCATATTGTGTTCCCTGTAAATCACAACAATTACTTGTGGAAAGGAGACGACGGAGGGCAAAGATAACACTTGAGATAACCTGATAACACTTGAGGTTCATTCACACATCGCACAACCACAGCAATGCTCCTTCATCCAGCCCCAGCCACCCCAGCTCAGAACCCCCAGTCCAAAAAGACACAGTTCCTTTCCTAATCAGTCTCAATTAGCTGTTCTTTGGAATCAACACTGTCCTCTATACCAGTGTTTCCCAAACCCAGTCCTACTTTTGCTTCCTCCCAGCTCCCAGCCAATCAGGAACACCGGACAGTCCACGTTTTTGCTCCCTCCCAGCTCCCAGCCAATCAGGAACACCGGACAGTCCACGTTCTTGCTCCCTCCCAGCCAATCAGGAACACCAGACAGTCCACGTTTTTGTTTCCTCTCAGCTCCCTGAGGATTGGATTGGGAAACACTGCTCTATACCATAACACACCATAAACTGCAATTCTATTTCCTGATTTGAACTACAATTGATGAATTAATTCAAGAATGGCCCCAACCCTGGTTTTTATATTTAAAGTTTTATCATTTTACATGCATATCGCAAGTAAATGAATGTAGTCATCCCACAGGTCATTAAAAGTTAAACCAAACTTAAAACAGGTTATAGATGTAATATCCATAAAATGTTTTTATCATATATGTAAGAATATTACTGTTGTATGTAAAAATGTAAAAATAAGTAGTAGAACACTCAATAAAAAGGAAATAAACCAGCACCCTACACTCAGGTTATGTACATAATAAAAATAAAAACATAAAGTATCCGAATTTAATTCACATATGACCTTACAGGAAAACATACTCTTGTCTCTTATAAAAATTGCTTTAGATTTAAACACATTGTATAATGACCCTAGTCCTAAACAGATCCAACAATCAGTTTGAATTTCACAAAAAGCAGCAACCGTAATTAAATCTCCAAAAAAAAGGCAATGCAATGCAAATAACAAAAAGCGCACCAATAGCAACACAGGAAATTGAAAGAATGGGTTTTTGTTTTTTACCTTTATGTTTTTTGTTGTTTTTTACACCTGCAGCTCTGACAATGGAACTCCTCTAAGAAAGAGGAAAGATGTTTCCTTCACATAGGAACCAGACCCTCAACACTCTTTAAATATTAAACCAATGGATGGCATTGCAGTGGGTATTAGTTTGCTTGCAAGTAGACATCATGTTTCCAGTCAGAGGAAGTAAAGATTGCCCCTATATCCCTTAACGTTACATTACTGTGCAGCAAGCCATGTCTGCTACAACCTGATAATTACTACCCATGTTTTGTCTTTTATCATTTTTATGTTTCACACTGAATCCCAGTCCTGTCAGGAGGTAGTCACAAGGCCAGTTGAATGTGTCCTTTAATTAGCATTCACAAAAGTTGTTCCCACTGAACATCATAAAAAAGGCGATTGTTTCAGATCTGGCTTGGCAATGACTGTGCAATAACTGATCAACATTCCACAGAAGAAGTATTTGATATCCTTTCAGTACTATATTCCTTTGGCTTTTTAACAATATTGATTTTTACTTTGATATGATGTCTGTCCAAGTTATGTGAATAGTACTGTATCCACATATCACTAGAAGCTGGCAAATATATGGGTCTACAGAAAAAAACAATAACTGTACCATGGAAAATCTGTGTAGAACACTCTCGAAATAGGGAATTTATTCTGTGATGAACAAATTTACATAGCCAGAGGTTTAATTGCCAGTTATTGACTCATTTCCACCTCTAATGCATTTAATAAAAACCGGTCTTTCCTCTTTAAAAAAAAACAGCCTGGAGAAGTACAGCACCACCCTGGGAACAATCTGTACCTTGACCTCAGCAGGCACACACACGGAGGCTGAGGAATCAGTGTGATAGTAGGAAGATTGTTTTGTGCCATATGAATTCTTTAAACTTAATTTTCATTTCAGCACGTGGGATGAAAAAGAGAGCTAAAAGCTTTCCCAACTGGAGAACAGAACCTGTGAGTTAGCAGAAAGCTGATCCCAGAGCTGTCACTAAGCCCCCATGAAAGTTTTCACTGATCTAAATTAGCTGCCATTGAAACACTGAGAAAATTCAAACATCATCGATACATCTTTGAAACGTTTGTACTGGAGGGTGACTTGGTTAAGAAACTGATATTAATAAGTACATTTCATCATCTGTGATGGAGGGCAAACATTTCTTTAAAAATATTGCTGTCTCTAAGAACTATGACCAGAATTGTTCAGATTGCACAGAGATTCAGTGACGGGGACACTGTGCTGTAACACTGTTTTTGGTCTGGAGAAAGGAGCTGGGTGGAATGAATGTTGACACTGTTGAACTTTAGTGCTAATGAAGAATTTTAAGAATGGCGTCAAACAGAAGCAAAACCAGTGATGAAATTTTCAGTCTAATCCAACTTGCACTTTGCACTTGCAACCAGCCCACAGGAAACGATCAACTGACTATAATGCTCGGAAAGTTGAAGGTAAAACAGAACTGCACATACTCTGGAAATGTGTGTGCTGATCTTCAGCTTTTTAAAGGTGGCATGTCAGCTGGTCATTGGGAGGCGGCCTTATGAGGGACTAATTTCACATTGAAAGAAAGTGCAGAAAAACTGAAAAGAAACCATAGTACTTCCACCAGGAGAGCTGCAGAACAGACTTGATGGAAGGATGGGGGGAAATACAAGAGACTTCCACTGGGGAGGAGCGTGCAGAGAAATTCAACAAAATCAGCCAGGGGAAACAACAACAAGCAGTAACTACAGCAGTAGCGGGAAAACGGAGAAATAAAAATGAAAATGAGAATGCTAGCAGGGTGGCGCATGGTGATCTGAGTGCAATTACTTGGGGTAGGAGTGCCGTAATGGGGGGTGGGCGGGAGTGCGGATGATTCCAAGGGCAGGGACCCTGACAGGGACCCTAAAAAATTGAAGCATATTTGGATTGGTTTGGGTTGGAGGCCCAATATAATATGGTTTCATGGGGCCCAAAATCTCTAGCAGCACCCATGACTTAGGGTGAGAGGAGACACACTTATAATCTACAAAAAAAATATTGTCACGCCCTGCCCGTCCTATCCTCTGTGTGCCACGCCCCCTCATTATCCTCGTGTGAATCCCAGCTGCTTCTCGTTTGTGTCATTAGTGCTGTGCATTTTAGTCCGCGTTTCAGTATGTGCGTTAGAGTTTGTTTCCCCAGTCCGGTCACTGACGTCGTAAGGTTGTGTCGTGGTGTTCCCTGTTCGTCCGAAATAAATCCTCGTTCATGTTACCTTTTGAGTCCTGATCCTGCTTCCCCGCTCCAGACCTGGCACCGATCATGACAAATATAGGATTTTGGATGTTCACTTTGTGCATTAGTGCTCTTATACAAATTTATTCATTTTAAGATGCCGTCGTACCATTCCATATTTCATTTTGTGTATATTGCATTGCAGTGTTTCACAAGTTAATGACAACAATACACCACAGCTGGCCCAGCAGGATCTCCCAGACTGGCTCAGACACAGAAAATGTAAAAGAGAAAATTGTTAAAAGAATGTAGATGGGGCCATAGGACATCCAGGGGACTGATAAGCCTTGCAGACAGGATATGCACTGAAAATTATTGGGATCTAGCTGTTGAAATGACAGAAACGTACTTTGAAAATGAACACACAACACGTGTGTCTATAGCACGCTGTGCCCCTAGGCCAGTGTTTCCC
>JAODKL010000040.1:10471013-10489969 GCA_026780765.1 Petrocephalus schoutedeni | reverse complement strand
AAAGAGAGCGCCGTTCACTTATTGGTGCTTTGAATGTTTATTTTATGAAAAGGATTGACGCTGAGTTGTTTGACTTTGTTTTCACACCTCCCTGAAGCCTTTCTGGCTCCCTTTTTGTGGGGGCGCGTGTGTGTCGTTACTGCTCTTGCCCGATGCGCATGCACACAAGAACAAAGGGGCCCCCGGTTTCTTCTGCTATTTAAATATTATATGAGGCACCCTGCCTCAGATGAGACGGGTTCCATATAGCTCATTTCTGGATAAGTAATGGAGAAGTCTTGTTAGGCAAAACTAAACATCGGCACTGAATTATTCAGGGAACGCTGAAAGTCAAAGGCAGTGGCGCTTTAGAGGGAATACATGTTTGGCTGAATAGGATGAGACGGCACTCATTTGCGGCCCTCGGCTTTCTTCCCGGCTCCTTTTCCCAGGCGCCAATTCTTGCTTTCGTTGCCTTTGTTCGCTCTTTTCACATGCCATTAAGGTTGCCTTACCTGCCAAAGAAAACTAAAAGCTCACCGAAGCGCTGGGTAAGGATTAAAAACGGGAACACGCAATTTCCTGACCTGGCCGGCAGAAATCGGAAGTGTGTTCGTTTACTCTCTGCAATTCACTGAGGTCTCGGATGCTCATGATCTAAGTTTTGCTTGTTCCAGTATATCTGCTGCCCAGGTCAAACTGCTGCTTAATCCCAGATAGTGACTGCCAGCCCCCCACTGCGTTAATGAGACTGTTCCTCTAATATCTCGTTACACTCCACCTGTCTGAAACCTGAAAATTCAGAACACCCTTCTGGAATGACAAGGTGAATTCAAGCCAAATTTAAAAGCAAATATTTTTAATTTGGATGTTTTGAACAATATTTTATTTTCTTGGGTAAGATGAAACTAGTGAAGGAAAGTCTGCTGCTTCAGGGCTCAAATCTCCCTAAATCTAAAGCAGGATTCCCCAGTTGTGGTCCTGGAGGGCAGTTTTGCAACACAGTCTGCAGATTTTCCTGGTCTGACACACCTACTAATTGTGGTAATTAGCTGAGTAAGGTGTGTTTGAGCAGTGAAATCTGCAAACTGTGCAGTATTCCGGCCCTCCAGCACTGGAATTTGGGAACCCTGACCTAAAACCTAATCCCTCTCTGTCATCAATGTGTCAAACGCTTTCTAATCTTGATTTTAGTGTTGTAGCGACCATGTATTTCTCTTGCTGTCTCAGGTGCTGCCATACTGAGTTTGTGTGTTCAGCATTTTCTGGGCGGACTCATCACCACTCTTACGTTTACCACCATGATGAACTGCACACAGAAAGCAGAAGAAAGCATTCAGGTATGGCTGTGAACCCAGGACACAGACAGCATGCAGTGAGACACCTGTGAGGGAGGTGGTAGCGGGAGAGGGGTTGGTGCCAAGCCCCCTGTAAAACACAGAGCATGCAGGGTGGGGCGAAAGCTCTATCCCTCAACCATTTAAACAGAATTTATTTCTGGAAAGAATTGAAGCTTTCAGTTCATTCCTGTGATTTTCAATCCAGTCAATCCAGTGTTCTTGGTATGAGTTGAATTTTATAACACATTCTCGATTCCGAGCTTCTTCGCAGCTAGATATTACAGTAGATGACTTGAGCAGTGACTTTGCAGGGCCTTCTGGTAAGTCCCAGCCTTGCTGAAATGGCACAGTAGCATTTTAGATTTTCAAAAGTAGTATTCCAAGTGACTTTTAGTAGCGTCTTAGATAAAAGTTGGCAGAGAACACTGCATGTGCTTTTTATACACATTTTAATGGGGGGGAGGGAGTAATTATTGCCAGAATAAACTGCAGTTTAATCATAACACAGATGCATTTAACAAGATATTTCACAGGTTGTGCCCAGTGATTAGTAAGCCAATACTCTGTGGCACGTCCAGTGAGGGTCCTGCTAAATACTTTTAAATTAGCCAGTGTACTCATACCAGCCGGACTAGTCTCTGACAGCTGAAACAGTATACAGAGCGACAGCTCGCTTTTTATATATTTCCAGATTTGTGTGTTTGTAAATAGCCGCTCGCCAACTTTGACACAGCGCGTCATTCCTTTTGAAATGTCGCACTCGGCTTCTCTGCACTGAACTTTCGGACTAGCCTGCTCTCTCTGCACATGTTGAGCATAATTGATTTTGGTAATTATAGTTTTTTTCTGCGTTTTCTTTCCTTTTTGTCGTGACGGATCCTGGATTGCGATGGGAGCTTTGCCACAACAACTAGGGCAGCCGTACGAGATTGTGAAGCTGATATAAGTCAAACCTCCACTACCGCTTTCCCTGACTTTGTCTTTGCTAACCTCCCTCTTTCAGCTCAGCTGTAGCCACTGACAACCTGTCCTGTGATTCCCGCTAATGGGTTTACACATGTCCCCACGCACGAGAACTGGTTTTCAAATGGTTCGTCTTATCATTGAAGGGGGGTTAATTCAAACTTGTGCCCTCTCCTCTCGTCGTATTTCGCCAGCTCTCAGTCGGATAATCAGTTTTGGCTTTTCAAAGCTTGTTTCTTTAGAGGTCCTGTAGGCTTCAGGCACTGCCTTTGGACCAGAAGTTGCATTAAATTCTCCCTTTCTGTAGTGCAGGAGATCGGGCAAATTCCAACAAATATCCAAACAAATCAGACCTCTCCCTTTAAAGTGCCTTTAGCTTGGCCCTGTCCATGTCATTCTTTTTTGCATCCCTTATTTCCCCATTTCCAAATTTTTTTTTAGCTCCTGCTCTTGCATGTTTTTTTTTTTCTTTCTTTAGTTGGTTTAGTTATTTAGCAGATGCCTTCATCCAAATGACCCTGTACTGGAAAAGCTGTTATCTAAAATGATTAGGGATGGTAAGAGTCACTGAACTGGCAGAAGTGTGCACTGGATACAGTTTGGGATGAACCCGGTATGTATCTAAAATAAAATCTAACATTTTTGCAACGGTAAAATATGATTTATTAATATATAATTCTTAATGATTTGCACTACTTGAGACCCAAATATATAGTAAAAAAAAGGAGTGCTTAAAAAGAACCAAATAAAATCGAACTATCTGTATTGAATTGAATAGTATCATATTCATTTGCATTGCGTTGCATGGGATCACATTATGTTGCTTCAAATCGTGTCAAATCGCACTGCATCGCAATAGGGGTGAGTCATACCGTATCGCATTAGTAGTTGCTTCATATGTATTGGATCATTAGCAGTGTATTGACATGTGTATCACATCGGCCTCATACTTTTTTCCATATCCTTAGTTTTAATAGTTTCCTAATGACTTCTTTTCCCCCTTCCTGTTCCTCCCACCATTCCTTGAGTAGTGATATCAAAGATGGATACCACATGACACGTCTGTACAGGTAACATCCCATCTCTTTCTTCTGTTTTCCAGGCCACTCACTACAGCTTCCTGGCCACGCTGGAGGTGCTGGGGAAGCTGACGTTCAGCGCTCTGGCGGGATGGCTGGTGGACTGGCTGGGATTCCCAGTCAGCTTCCTTATCTTCCTGCTTCTGTCTGCTGGCGCTACACTCCATGTCTGCAGAGCCACGGAGCGGGGGGAGCTGAAGCACCAGACTAGCTAACACGCAGTCAAGTGGCCTTCAATATGCTTCTGATGCTTTGGGAGCGTCCTGATATTTTATATGACTATTATTTTTAAATTACGCTACACTTGGAGTGAATAAAACTCTTTGGAGAGTTTTCTGCATTGTGGTTCATGACAGACTGTTGGCTTGGAGACTGAGAAGGAAGGTTGAGATTTATTACGTCTGTTTTCTAGAGGAACGAGAGAGCAAGGATGGCTCTCCCTTGCATGTGTGTGTCACAGAAGGGATGCCAGCTTCCCAGCCTGGCCTGCCACTCCCCCGGGCCACACTGGTCCAGAGGGGGCTTCTCTGACAGCCTGTGGGTGATGCACCACATGGTTTGCCCCTCTCTGCTAGCATTGAGCCCCCGGCTGCAAAGCTTGGGAAGCCGCTAGGCTCCTGAAGCACTATGACTTTGAAAAGCCGTACTGCCGCTGTTGTAACTCACACCTCTTAATGTGCCGATTCTGATAATCCTGTGATTATGGGGATGGCTCATCAATTTTAAAGCATGTTCCCAAGCTGCAGCTAACCAATTAGTGAAGCGGGCAGCTGAGAAGCTCGCGCACTGGCTCCCGCTCGTTATTTTTACATTTCCATTCCTGCTAACTCAAATGCTTGTGCTTTGCAGACTGTTAATCTCAAGTTAACAACAACCAGCCATAAACAGGTAGTTTTAATTTGGATGGCTAATATTGTTAAACTGTTTAGAAGTCAAACTGTTTTAGTACATGGTATTTTTGATGCAGTGGGCATTTAATTATGCTCGTTTGCTCGGATGCTGCTTGTGCAATTCCAGTTTGTAAAATGGCTAACCAGCTCTTTCCTAGTAAAGTATTGTTGGAATTTCCAAACCAAATTATTAATTGTTATGATTGATTTTCTAGATGTTATTTATTAATAAATTAACATGCTATTAAAGATTTTGCTTTGCAGGGTGGAATGTTGTTTTGCCTTTTTTTCCCTGAAAAGTTTGGCTCCTCGCATCAGCAAAATAACTTTTGAAGGACAGAAACAACTGTGGTTAATTAAGGGGCAGCTGTGTTCATTTTCCTGGCATCCAACCACCAGCTGTTGAATAAAACTGACTGCCACATATCATTGTCGTTTGCACATTTACAGTTTTCAATCTCTGTTTCCGTTCCTTAGCCAGATTTATTTTCATGCATAGGTTTATATACATCTTTATACCCTAGATATAGGACATTTTCATGCATGCATCCACCTGTTCATTTTCTATAACTGCTTATACATAAATAGGACACACTAAGGGTAACTGTCTCCAAATTTAACCCGATGTCTTTGCACAACACGAGAAAATCCCAATGCAATTGGGGCTCTCTGCCTTTAAACAGCCAGCTAGAACCGGATTCTGACCTGCAATCCTGAAAAGCTTTTCTTTATAGTTTCAGTTTTAATTTGTTTAAATTCTGTTTTAACATTGTGGCTTTTATAATACCTTCTACCTTATAATTCCTTATGTGAAGTAAAATCACGAAGGCTGCTTTTCACAGCAACTGGCCGCCCATTTCTTAGGACGAAATGTAGGGCACCTTAGGGTGGTTTATCCTACAGATGTCCGGAAATGGTCAAACGGTCATCGTGTTTATGTAATATTTATTATGTACTTTTTAAAAACCGTGTACACCTGTGTAGTTTAAGTCAGTCAATCGGATGCTGGCAATGCTGTAGTGATTATGTGCCCTGTGTGTTGGACAACCAGTGAGACAAGGAGGCTGACATCAACTGCAAATACTTCTTCCTCAAGTTTTTGCAAGTTGATCTTGTCCGCCCTTCCTACCCTTCTGTGACACACCTCGTCATGTTGTCCTCAAACATAAATGCCAGAGGAGTAGATCTTCATTGTATGTGCCTGTTCTTCAGTATTGACCAAGCCCACTGATTTTCTTTTCCCGAGGCGGTACTATACAGCTGCTGGTCATGTACAGAATAGGTAACGAGACCCCATCTTCCATAACTGCTCATCTGAAATGGCATTGCAGTTGAGCCGGGAGCCTCATGACGCACAGAGCTCAAGGCAGGGGATGCCAGTCCCCACACAATGGGCATTTTAGTGACGATGATTTATAATCAGAATGCAATTATTATGCCTGAGGAAATTCTTTAAATTGAATCTATTTACCATGACTGAAATGCAGAGTGAAGTTATACCGCTACCTACTGAACCCCTGCACCACCCCTGTGCTTATATTTAAAATCGATATACATTAAATTTCGAGCATCAGTATTCTGTGTTGAGTCCTGAAATTAGGTATTGGAAATCAGCTAATAAGAGTTGCATAGTTCCACCTTTCTGCAAGTGTTGCTGAATTTGCAAATGTATTCTATTCAAATGAATATAGAAATATGTATCCTTCTTTTATAGTGCATAAAATGAAATTTACAGGATTTTGGAGTCTGAAAGATTAACAATGGAAGATTTAAATTCTGATTATTTTATGCATGACAGACTTGGAGAACAAAGTGATTCGAACACAGAATACTGCATACAGTTAAAAGTGGTAATGTAAAACTTGTTGCTTTGTTCCATGGATTGACATGAATCATTATTTGAATGATGTCACTAGGGAATTTTACAGCTGCTGCCAGTTTTGTTCTGGATATTCGTCTGGTGAGTGTCATTACGTAATTTATTTATGTAAGGTTTTCAACGTCGTGTATGGCCTGACAGGATGTTCTCTGTGCGTGCATTTTTAGCTCCCAGATCTCTTCTGTCTCACGTTGGCTGCATGGCTAAAATGCGCGCCTGCACAGAAGCGCTCAGTAATCTAACGCAAGCCATTTTGAGCCGCACTGCAATGGGAAGGCTCCTTAATTCTGATATTGCCAGGAGATTTAATACTGCGGTCACGAGACCCGCAACACTGAATGCAATAACAGGAAGGAACAAGGATACAAAACAAACACCAAGCTTCTATCTGATAAACGGATTAGTGGATATGGTAAAATGGCTCTCTTTGCCGAGCCTTCGCCTTATACTGTATTTGGTTTCTATTGTGGAAATGCAGGGATTGCAACATGTTTCTAACCATGCAAACAAAAGTGTTTTGTCAGCGCCTGAAGGAAAAGGTGTCGGTTTTTAACTTGGCTTTGTGTTGAGGCCTATAGAATGGGCTACCGGGCCCTTTGTCTTTATGGGAAACTCTCGGCGATGGTGCAGGGTGACTGCAGTGCCTAGGCATTGGGTGTCTGTGCTTCCTCTACTGATATTCAGACCTTTGTCAGCACACAGAAAAAGAAATATCGGCATGTTTCCAGATCAGATCTATTTTCAAGTTCTGCTCTTCCCATCTCCTCCTTGTCTTTTTCACTGTGCCCCCCTCTTTATTTGTTTTTGTTAAACTTTCCAGGACAGACTGTGTTCATGATACTATTTAAAAACCTTAAAAGTCGCTCCACACTGCTTGGCACTGGGTGCATTGTGCAAGCTCTGAGGAAGCGCACAGCCTCTGTCATTGTAGCACATCACGTTGTGCAGGATCTTGAGGATCTGATTTTTTATTTCAATTTTTTTTTGTGATACCGTAACTTGAATAAAAACACCTTTTCCTTCCCTTGAAAGTAGGTGTACTCAAAAAAATGTCTTACTCTGCCTGACTGTGTCTGGAGAAAACATTTGAAAAAGCTTACTTCAATGTAGCAGAAGACATACAGTAAAAAAATCCATGTATTTCTTATTTGTGTTCACAGTATCAGTTTCACAGGCTATTTACAGAATATGACAGCTTTGTACTAAACTCCACCCAGACAGCAGAATTTACTATGGCAGTAGATTCAACTTACCCACCTGTTTGCTGTATTAAAGGCTTTAAAATTGAAATTCTTTATTCTATGTGTGCAGGTCAAATTCAAACCATAATCTATTGCTTATCAGAAGAAACCCTGAATCATCTGCCAAAATGTTTTCAATATGTTCAGTGTGTTACAACAAAATATCATGACAGATACTTTCACATTATATGAGAGTCATTGGTCTGATTGGTCTTTTTGAATAAAACGTAATTGGGAAACCAAAATGTAGATAAAATATTGATAAAAACAACAGAATGTAAAGTGGTGAAGCAGTAGTGGGTCGGAAGGAAGCACTGGCATTGTTGCAAAACGCACACTGACTCTCAAACAGCAGAGATATGACATGGGCCTAAGGTACACACTACCTGGGATCCCAGCCGATGGCCACTCTAGGAATGCCAGAACTGCACGTCTTTCGACTGTTAGGAAACCTGGAGAGACCTGCAGAACCAGGAATCTGTCATCTAATCAATAGTAATTGTTTGAAAGCTATTCAGTTCAGGTGTGTACAGTGATTTTTTTAGTAATTGTAAGAGGAATTACATAGAGGTATTACTATTGCATTCAACTGGTGCTTTGATTCTGCCCTGTGATTCTTAGAATATTTAAAAAACCTATGTGAAAAAGCATCTTCTTTGACTATAATGTAATATAAATGCGTCTTGACTACAGTTGCTCTGTAATGTTTCTTTATATTCCATATGTAATAATGATTATTTGACTCAAACATTACTGACAACCTTTTCGAAAATTATGTTGCCCGAGCTGTGATTTTACACTGTGTCAGACAAACTGTGACTTGTAGCCAATTGCAATTGTGTCACAGCAATATATAGCAGCATCCAAAGTTCTTACGGGAGATTGAATGAAGTCATCTGTCATCCTGACCACAAAGCTTGGTAATTTTTTTAACTGAAGCCCTTGTCACCTCGTATTTCAGGAATATATATACCATATATATTAGAAAAAAGAGTTTTGGGATAAATAGACAGTTTATCCTTTTGCACCAAAGTCTCAGTTAAGTTAATTGTTGAAGCATGTACTCAAATCCTGTTACTTAATTTTTTCTTTTGACCAATATTTTGGTGGGAATTAAAATGTCACAGAGGAGGACAGGTCAAAAAACTGCAAAAAGCATTATTTTAGTACAAAATACATAATGTTACTAAATGTGACCCAATCCCTTAGAAACTTAAAAATGAAGTGACAAATGGAACAAAGTCAAATTATTACAGGTAGTGCAGCATAATCTATATACACAACAAAAAAGAGAGAGCATGAAAATTGACATTGCGTACTACTGACTTGGTATGATATGACGCATTGGTTGAATTTTTACCGCAAGGGCCAACACTCTGCTCATGATATTGAGGATTACATGCATCAGTTGGAAGTTGAATTAATGCTTCATTTGAATTAAATATACATTTTTTTAACATTTTACCTTTTTTTTCTCATTCTTTTTTTTCTTCAGTTCTTTTTGTCTTTTTTTCAGTTATAAATGATGAAACCTTGGTCCGCGGATACTATGTAAGAATGAGTACTCTCAGGTTAAATATACTAGTTGATCTTTTATATAAATTGTGTGTGTGTGTGTGTGTGCGGGGGGGCAGATGCTTTTTTTCCTGCAGTTCGTTCCACTTGAGGAGGTTTGCTGAGTGTCTCCAAACTTCTCATTATTGCCTGGGGTTCACCAGTGACACATCCACTGAGTAACTGGGTACATAATGTGACTAGTGTTTTTACCTCAAAGCAATGCCTCGCTCAAGTTATTTCTTACTTTTACATAATGCTTTAATACATTTTTGTAAACACCATATTTGCAATGAGTTAACAAGTTAATTAAAAGAAGAAAGCAATGAATATTTCCTGACCATATATATGATTTGCTTGTATTTCAATATATGTAATGTTTTGTTATTTATGATTGTGACTTGAACTTGAAGTTAATCATGAGAATGGATAATGATGAGATTGATTTTATTGGCGATGATAGTGATGCTTTAGACACGTGTGGGGCGAGGAAGGAAATGGGTGGTGAAGACGAAGGCCGTTGTGATTTGTCTTCTAGCTGAAAGCTAGTAGCAAAGAGGAGAGGCTTGAAATGAAGTGTGAGGGAAAGCAAGTCCGCCCAGGCCGGCCACTGACACAAGGCAATGTGACAAGCTGCCAAGTCATATGCTCTGCTTAGTGAATCATTGCTTCCATGGCTCCTGAATGAGCTTCCATTGGGCTTCTCGGGTCTGTATAGCTGTAGCAAAATGCCACTCCAGCTCTGCACGTTCTTTAATATCTGGATTTCAGTGTTTGTCTGTAGGAATTGTACCTGACAGGTTCATGTCCAATGCTAAAGGTCAGTTCCCTGTGTATACCTGACCATGGTGCACTTTATAATTCCTTGTATCCTAAAAGACATATGCTTTGCCTTGTTTTTGATGGAATTCAGTCTTCAGCATCATATTTGCTCTTCTCCAAGGTCAAGAGGGAATCATCACTCAGTCTGTGCCTGTGCCAGTGATATATAGATGTGCTCAAAAGTTTATTCATTTAAATCCCAGAAGCTTTAAAACTGATTAGACATCAGGCTCAAAGGATGTGGGTATGTTGGTTGACGGGTTAGAGGTCAATGCATGCTAAAGAAACACAAATAGGGAATTGCGAGCATATCTTCTGTGCTCATTGAGCTGCTCTGAGACAATAACACAGTAATTTATGTCCATGCATGTATACACATTATTATCCCATATATAAAAAAGAAGCTTGTTTTTCTTTGCAATCCAATTAGATGAATAATTCAGTTATGAATGTGTGGTGATAATATATTCGAAGCATCTGCCATCTCCATATTACTAATGCAAATGAGAACAAACAGAAAATGAACAACGGTTTCATACAGGAAACGACAAATGCATATCTTTAGCACCCTTAGAAATCTCCATGCTTCTGTAGGAGACCTTTCCCTGTTTAAAGGGGTGTTCATTCCACATTTTGCCAGTGGAGGTCTTTGCATCAACTCACCCATGCTCACGCTCATAAAAGCAGTCCCGCCTTCCCAAGCATGACCAGCGCCATTAATCCTTTGAATGCTGTCATGTCTCAGAGCTAAAGCCGGGTGAGACGGGTGCAATTGGACCAACAGGCTGACTGGGGAGACAAATCAGACTGGATGATCTGAACATCATGTGTGCAAGACACAAGCTCAGCTTGAAGGGCCGTTGTAGAACCTTCATTCTGGAGAAGTACCTTCCTCATGGTGAGCGCTGGGTTAAATCCCAATATAGAGGGGCTTCTTTGTAAGAAGAGTGCATGACACCTTAACCTGGCCCACAAACATCCCATAAAATCCTTCAATCATCATTTTCATAAACAAGAAACAATTACTCTTGATCTATGTTTTGAAGTAGGGTTTATCTCTACTTCCACGTAATATACACAAATGGAGAATTTTTCATTTTATGAACATATGATTGGATCAGTATTAAACTGACTGTTTAAGTGGACACAACACGGTCAAATCCTGTCATACACTGGACAAATGCAGTGCCATAGGAATCACACCAAAGGATTTCCCACAGCATCTGAGACTGACACGTAAGGGTAAAGTGTAAGCTGGATTTCTGAAATGCAAGCTTGATGCTGTAAAAACGGCTGTGCTTAACGCTATCAGAGATCACAGGGGCTACAGCTGAACCAGAGGAAGACCTAAAGCCATCTATCTAGGTTCAAATATAATTAGGTTCTCATCTGCTGTGGTTTATGGTGATGAAAAGTTACCAGTATGCTATATTGGTAAATTCATTTGGGGCATCTGAATGTCAAGCATATACTTACAATATTCTTCAGAGTCAGAAGGTGAGCACAGGCTGACACAAAGACACCTTTCTTCAAATAAATGTGTGGAAAAAGCACCCTACTACATTTGCAAATGTATACATTTATTATAGGGGTTTATAAGGTAACTTGAAGTGAGTCCTAGACATGCAATTAAAAATAACAGAAATAATCATCCAGAGACCAATCTAGTCTCCTTCAAAAAAAAAGTTACATAAGTACAGAAGAATATAGCTCTGATCATGTCAATTTCTTCATTCTAGAAATGTTTTCTTTGCAACAATTAAACAGAATCCGGTATTTGGGATCTATAGCATGTCCATCAGTTTTTGGAATAACAAAATAAAATTACTGAAGCTTTATATTTATCGGACACAAAAATGTTCAGTTTGCATGTGCCTATTGATTGTGACAGGTTCTCTTATTTAATGGGCATTTCTTAGGTTTTTTTCATATTGCACACCAATAATGGTCTTTGTGCTCAAAAGCAAAATGGTTTTATTCTGTTCTGCTTGATCTACAGTTGGGTCCTGGGTGGTTGTTTTTCCCAATCGGTCCAAGCATAGCCACAATTATAGCTACACTATTTTCTTAAGACTTTCTCCTTAACAACACTTTCTGCTTCCAGCCTGAGTTATTGCATCCGAATAGTGCAAGTATTGTTTACATAGATGAAAACCGTGAGGATCCTCAGAGAGAAGGAACAAGGCCCCTGTTGACTGCTTCGCAACCTGGCTGTAAAGAGCCAAGGCCCACAGCAAGGCTTGTGATTTTACACAATGGCCTTTCAACGCTGAATGCCGGACGCTGGTTTCAGACCAGTCTGCTTGTCATTGTCTTTGTTGACACGCAGCCAAACTGCTAATCTGAGATCAGATAGGCCTCCCCACAGAGCAGGGGTGGTTCTGCTGTTCATTGAGACCGAAGGTGGGAAATTGGATTTGGGGAAATCAATGGCGCGACAGGTGACCGCGCTCACAGCGGCCTGACACCGCTAAGGAAAAAGGAAAGTGATGACGGGGGGGAATCTGAGCGGCGAGGATTACCTTACAAACTTGCTGCAATCTTAGTAAGTGCTGTTGTGCAATCGTGGATGCGCTAACCCGGGGGTTTTTATTCCCAGTAATACAACAGCAGTGTTTAAACTTCTGCCTTTGACATGCCTTGTGTAATGTAATATGAGGACTTATCTCCTTCCACATGCAAAGCTCCTAGATCAAACCAATAAAGCTGAGATAAGGACAGAAGACAAGCCTTTTGCAGATGCCCCTCCTATGTGTATGTACATTTAGGATACAAGTCATACATATGTATTTGTGATTTTTTTTCCCACATAATGCATTATATATGCAGAAATACGATGCTCACAGAAAATTTTGGGGTGCTTGCTTAACTCTATAAAAATATTAGTTTTTTGATAACCAAACTTACTTTTGCCCACATTTCATTTCAAACCCCATTACTTTATTATTTTTTGTTTACAAATATATACCACATTAGAAACAATCAGTAGATGTAAGTGCAACATTTATTTCAAGTAGTAATAAACTGAAACCCAAATGATAGTTCTGAGAGAGCTGTTCTGAGTAAAAAGTTCAGTAGGTGCTTTTTAAATAGTAACACCTTCGCAATAACACAGGAAAACAAAGATTTTGCTACTGGAAGTAAAACATGTGATTTACATGAAATCGAATGTGCCAAGTTCAGATCTGCACTCAGAATTTTCCTAGCTAGCACATCCAGGTTTTAAGTTATTGGCATAGTATTGTTTTGCGATTCTGTTACTTGCATGGCAACATAACAGCTTTTTTTTGTCACGTGTGTGTCCATTTTTGCCTCGTTTGAAATATGTCTCCTGCTTGTATTCATGCTTCTGCATTATCTGTGCACATTCCCACAGAGCACACGATGTAGGGCGAGTACCACTGAATGCCTGAAGGTCAAGATAGAACCATGTGTGCTTGTTTGCATGAAAGTGTGCCTAAATGATGATTAATACTGTCATTTCCATGTGCAGTGTGTATCTCTGTGGGCTAGAACTCTGTATCAGTGATCAGAAGGTCATCAATTCAAATCCTACGGTCAGTAGAGTGAGTTTACTTTCGGGCCCTTTACCCCAAATACTCCATGGACACTATTTGCTGGCCAACACTGCACTCTGACCCCCAAGCTTAATCTCACTTTTATGGGTGTCTGTGTGTCTCACTGAGAGCAAGATTACATAGATGAAAACACAGGAAATTGATTATGCCGAGTTTAGATCTGCACTCAGAATTTTCCTAGCACATCCAGATTTTAAGTTATAGACATAGTATTGTTTTGCGATTCTGTTACTTTGATACACGTATTGTTGCACGGCAACATGACAGCTGTTTTTGTCACGTGTGTGTCCACTTTTACCTTGTTTGAAATATGTTTCCTGCTTGCATTCATGCTTCTGCATCATCCATGCACATTCCCACAGAGAACACGATGTAAGGCGAGATTCGGGGCCGCCGTTGCACGACTCGCACGTGGCTCACGCTGAGTGTATGGCTTGGCGTCATGTGCTGTGTGGACATAGGCATGTCGGTGAGCTGATTTCAGCTCACTTTTGAACAGTATGTTATGTCTTGGTGAACTTCTAATTGTAGTTTTGTTGCAATGAATACATTTTTCAAATATCACACAGTTATAACACAAACTTTTATTAAGTATAGTGTTTTAGTAATTTTTTCGCTCCCGCACGCATAACTTGAGAACCGTGACAGACAAAATATGCTTTCAGTTGACCTCAGCACACTGGATTTAGTGTAGGACACATGTATTAGACAAAGTAGCAGACAGAAATTATTTTCTTGTGTTCCAGTGTCATTGAAATTGCCAAACATTTCTTTAGTACCCCTTTGGGAGCCGGTGGCTACAATTGCAATTAATAGTAAAATGGCAAGAATAGAACTGAATGAATCAGTGAAAACAATTATGTCACTTAATAAAAAGAAAATGTCTGTGCGGAAAATATGTGCAGATATGTTAAACATTGCTTGTCAATGGACTTTTGTTATGAAACCAATATATTTGTACATTACAGAATTACGCAAGCATCTCAAATCTTTCTGTGAGCACTGTATAACTATATATATCCTCTTTGCATTAACTTGTCTTGTTACACAGGAAACAATGAGGACAGGTGCTCAGAGTGTAACACATGCAGAAGGTCTTTTTTTGCTTCCCCCTTTAAAAGGAAAATGGGTTTACAGATTGTATTACAGATAGTGCTTACAGCCTGGGCAGGTACAAATTATGTACTTAGGAATTTAAATGGAGCATATTGGGCTAGAGGTGTGCAGTTAGGCTCTGCCTGGAAACTTCCTCTGGCATTAAATATTGCTTTGACTCCTTAAAAAACCCAGTTTTCTTTTTTTCTTCACTCTTCTTCTCCTGAAAATGTGCATGGGCGGTGCCGTCAACACAATTTGTGTCAGTCACTGAATTGCCCCTGCCAGAAACGTTATTAAAAGTGAACCATTTTAATGCAGGCCTCCAGTCTGATACAGTGAGTGAGAGACACTCGTATCAGAGACAAACAGCAGACTTCCCACACTTCAGTCAAGCTGAGCTCTCCAGCTCCCATTCTGCATTAGCCTTTCCTGGGTCGGTGGCCAGAAGGATAGAAGCACACACTCACAGCACAAACATCGGGGGGAAGGAACTTGTAGACCAAGGTTCTGCAATTCTGGCCCTGGAGGCCAGTCGGCAAGACAGATTTCCCTTCTCAGATACACCTTCTATACCTGGTAATTGGCTGAGTTAGAAGTGCTTGAGCAGGGAAATCTGCAAACTGTGTTGGATTCTGGCCCTCCAGGACCGCAGTTGGGAAAACCCTGTTGTAGACCTTGTGGAGATAACCTAGACTTACTGCCAGTCACTTTCTTCTTGTTCTTGTTATTGTTCGAACTACTGCATCAAGAGATAAAAATTATTTGCAAAAATCAACATGATGTCTTGCGCAAAAGAAAAATGTATTCAAATGATTGTCTCTAAACAATGTAATATGTCTCCCTGAACTAAACGGTATAGCCTGTCCACAAGAGCTGTGCAATGTGCTATACAATTGCCGAAATTATCCTAAAAGGAAGGGGTCCGTGTAGTTTGTAAGACTATTTATAGGAAATGGTTATAATAATGAAGGTCCAGGGTGATGTCTGCATTATCATCAGCCATGACTCTATAGGCTTACCTAGTTAATAAAGACCAAACCGAGCCCTTGTTGGCTTACACAACTTGTGAAGGTTAATTTTAAGGGTCAGCTGGGCTGTTTAAGAGAGCAGGACTGCTGGAGATATTCTGGAAGATAGAGTCTTTCTCCATGTGTAGGCCTTAGGCTTATCTGTGTTTCTACATGTCTTGCCCCCACTTCATCTTGTTTAGAGGAACACAAATGCCCTGTACCTTTCTCCTGCCTCAAGGCAGCATGTTTCCCAATAACCGCAGACCTAACTTATTCAGATACCATGTGACTGAGAGATACCTATTACACAATCTTCTGCAGTCTTGGTGGTGCATGATTGTAGATAGTACTCAAGGTTGGTTTGGTGAGGAAATCCCTACATTTTGCTCTCACTGAGGAATTCAAACAAATGAAATAGTTGTCTCTTGAATATTACTGTTGTGATAGATTACACATATTAAATAAACATTAATATAGTTACTTATTATGGTGCCTCTACAGTGTCTTTGCCACTAAATAAACTCCTTTGGACAGTGCTCTGGCAGTGATGGAAGGACTGTTTAATTAGTGTAATTATGGAGTTTGAAGACCAGCTTGGAAAAGGGAACCATCGTTTCTGGTCAAATGGACATTTATAGGTGTCAGGTTTACAGATTGGTTGAAATCTGTTAGCACTTAATTATCTATCAATTAACATAAATTGTCCATAGCCCTATATTATATATTGTATGCATATTGCTATTTAATAATGTGTCAATAATATATTAGTTTTTCTATGAAAGGAAGCTTTTCTCCTCTACAGCAGTGTGAAACCTTCACCATCATTTTTGTAATGTATTTCATTTGGTTTATAATCCCATTTTTTGATCCCACTCTTCTCAGCTACAGGCTGATTTATTGCGTTTTAAAGAACCCGCTAATACAATATTTTATCACTGCCAATTGGCCACAATAGTTCCAATATATGCTATAAAAACTGAATATGTTGGAAAATAAAAAAAGACCAATAAAATTAAGAAAGATGCTGTTGCCGAGAACCAGAGTGAAAAAATAATTATCAACTTCATCCAGTTTGTGGGCATAATTTTGATTTTAATTATTCACTAAAAACTGAAAGAAAATGACATTATACTTAAATTTACAGTAAAATATAAAAATTTTCATAAGACAAAACATATTATTATTATTATAAAGGTTACTAGTGTGCCAAATG
Source organism: Petrocephalus schoutedeni (assembly GCA_026780765.1). Classification (NCBI taxonomy): domain Eukaryota; kingdom Metazoa; phylum Chordata; class Actinopteri; order Osteoglossiformes; family Mormyridae; genus Petrocephalus; species Petrocephalus schoutedeni. The sequence goes on along the minus strand of JAODKL010000040.1, from coordinate 10,473,323 downwards.
TTCTAAATTTATGACTCATTATCTACAATATTTGTGGTTTAAAGTATAGCCTTTTGATGCCTTTATTTCTTATCTCGAAGAGTCAGACTTTATCTGCAGGGCCGAATCAATGGGGGCATATAGACAGCAAAAAATGCTGCTATAACTATCTTATCTCTAAATATGAGTCGTAAAGCTGCCTGGTTTGAATATGCATCCACTCCGGCAACCCAGTGTTATTCCCAATTCAGCCTTTTCAGCTGATAAGATCTTCTCTGATTTGATCCAGGGAGCCTTTACATCGACGTACATAATCATTTTAATAGGATTCACTTGTTTCCATTGCACTGTTGTTTTACATTAACTGCAATGACTGTCATTTGCTTTCAGCTGACGTCACCAGCCTGTGTGTTCATGTCTGGTAGAATAGGCTGTTTTCAGGCAGGACCCTTTATGATTATGCCGGGTTAGTACTGAATTTTTTTCTCCTCCAAAGGATGTTCTCGAGGGCTAAGCATACAAATATTTGAACAGCAGGTTAATTACTTAGTCTCTTTCAGATTCTTTTTCCTAAAAAGACAAAGGGTTTGGGCATTCCTAAACGTAAATTGGAGATGTTCACCCTAACATTAGGTCAATGTGTATTGTTTGTGGAAAACAAAAGGATAACTGTGAGGTCATGTCTAGACTAAATGCAAATGAACGCAGAGGATATCTTGAAAGCAGGCACGTATTCCACAGGCTGAGGGAGAAAAAAAAAGAAATAAATCTCTACAAAATAAAAATTAATCTGAATCAGCTCTAATCCGCAATTATTCATCTGATTACCCATGGCTGTCGCTAACTGCGGGAGCCCGGGTGTCCATCTGCGAAAGCTCGAGTTCTGCTTGATGTAACCCCATCGCCGGGTCCGGAGCTGAGTAATGTAGCACACAGCTGTCATGGATATGTCTGTAAGCACCCCCCCCACACCCTGCCCTGCCATGCTTCAGGGCGCCTTGGGAATAGAGAGCATACATTAGTGCCAGTTTACTGTAACATCCCAAAAACTTTCATGCGGGCAAAGTTAAAACAAACATTATGTGAGGAGTCCTGATCACAGGCAACATGCATCTCATTTTTCCTTCTGTATAATTAAGATAAATAGCAGCCAAATCACGTGGCGAACAACTGGACATCCAAACTTCTGCATTATACTGCAATTAAATGTAATTAAATTGCAGACAATGTTAAATCTAAACTAGGGGTTAAATAGTAAAGAGGGTTGGTAATAAGGATATCTCTAAGTATTTTTCATTCATTCCGATATGTGACCTTGTCAAGTGTTTTATTAACTTGTCATAAGGGAGGTGGCTTACCAGAAAATTTCTCAGGTTTCACACGTAAAATACATAAAACTTCAGAGGAGTTTAGTAATATGGAGTTCATGTTTAATATTTTGGAAACGTACGAGAAAATGTGAGGCTAATGTGAGGCTGATATGGAGGTGAGGGCAGAATTAATGAAGTGTATGCAAAGTGTAGCATGAAATATTCTTGGACCCACCCAAAAGTAAAAACACCCGCCAGCAAAACTGCTCTGGAATCTTGGCCAAGTGTCCAAAAAATTTCCATAAATGTATGCACTGTCCTGACTCTACCTCATGAGGCGTACATCTGCAATAAACCCTCTCAGAAATGTGCCCTGTGCATTGTTTTGTGGCTTTCTTGCCTCGGGATCATCCCTGAAATGTTTCCCTTTTCTTCTGCTACTCAGGAGAGCCTCAAACTGACCCCCCGCCAATTATCGCAGAGCTATATTCTCAAGGGGTCTATCATAATAAAAATCTCTCTTCACAAGCTGAGAATTACATGTCTTGCTAGCCAGTTCATGTCCCATGAAATACACATACTGAACTCAATGTGTTTATCGGCTTCCATTCCACAATTATTGATAATAATGATTCTGCTCCAGAAAAGTAAGTAGACTACTTTTTGATTGGTTATCATCAAAAATGTTAATAACAACTTTAATAATAATGACTTTTCTTTGCTGTTCTTTCCCTTTTGAATATCATTGGCATTCTAGATTCTCTAGGTCACTGGAGGTTTATGCCGCTGACACATTTATTTTGGAATTTAAACATACTTTGACATAATTACTGTGAAAATTGATAGTGGTAAAAAAGAAAAAAAAAAAAAAACTTTTTCCAGATGTTTGTAATCTGGAATGGTCCCATGTTTTCCAACTGATCAAATATCGCCCCCAAAAGAAAACTGCTTTGAGTACAGATTAAACAGAACCATTTTTAGAGCATATGGCACATTAGTTTTTGGGGTAAAAAGGATGCTT
>JAODKL010000040.1:10429139-10461457 GCA_026780765.1 Petrocephalus schoutedeni | reverse complement strand
TCTCCCCCCCCCCCCCCGCCCCCCCCCCCCCCCCCTAGCATCCACATCCTCTGATGATCTTACAAGCTAGTCTCTTCCTTTGTTTATTAATGAACAATCAAGAGCTTTTAAAATCCACGGGGGCTTACCATACCACCCCTCAACACACACAGTCCTATATTAAGGGGGAAAGCATTCATCAACTATGTCCTATGAAGGGTGTCTGATTCTTCCACAAATTTGTTATTTGATGTATGTTTATAATCATAATGGAACATGTCACAATAGATTTATCTTCAACCATCCTGGACTGGTGGAAGATCTGAATTACTGAAGGAAGTATTATTCACAGACCTTTACCCTGCATTTTATTTTGAAAAACCCTAAATATACACCATCATATTTTTTTTATATTAGTATATAAAAGTGAGCAGCTGGTTCCATGGTGTTTAGGGAATGATGCTCTGAAGTTTTCCAGTTACATCTCCATGAGGGACCCTGCTTTTACACTCTCAAGCAAGGTGTAAGCCCTGAAATGATCCAGTAAGATGAAGGAGTATATAAATCGGAATGGGAAATACTGTGGACAGAAGAATTGCTAAGTGCCAGAATAAAGGCGGCTCCCAGAGCGTGTCGTAGCTTTCCTTACCTGGAAAAAGTTACCGTTGTCCAATCAATCAATGATTTCACTACGTACTGTTTAATGTGAATATTGTGTCATTGTTTCCGCTTGGTGAAGTGGCATCATCTTTTGTTCCCTTCTGGTCGGTACCACCCCCCCCCCCCCACTCACCCCCAGGAGGGAAAGGCGGTCGGGCAGCATGTGTGTGGACGCTGGCAGTGCCCAAAGCTAAGCAATAGCTCCTCGCCGATTCTCGCAAGCCGTGCTACAGCCGCAGCTCGGCCCACCCCCGCCCTGTCCCCAGCCTCGCCATCGGGCCTGGATGACTCTTATCGGCACTAGATTACTGCTATACTGCTAGCTGCTTTGGGCAAGGGGGATGCCTCATATGCATAATTTTTAGCCAGCTTTTAAGAAAAACTGGTTTAGTAATGGGTGGAGGTAAATAAGGGAAGTAGAAATTGAGTTTAATTGCTACTGTTGCATAATCAATCATGTAATTGTTATAAGCTAATGCAATTAAATGTACATTCATTCTTATAATTAATGTTCTAATTTATTTAAACATATTTTAGCTTTAAATGCTTTATTCGTGAGCCTGAAAAGGATTTTTTTTATTTTAGCCTGGATTCAGCTGAACAACATCCACACAGTGAATAAAAGGCATCCTCACATGGCTGATTAACGACAGGAAAGAAAGAGTATTAGAATTTAGGGAACAGGATTTAAATAAAATGAAAAACAAAATATCTGCCTTGTTGCTGCATTTTCGTCAACTTTTTAAGGTCATGACTTTGTGTCGATCGAGCTGCTACTCGGGGAGTCCCGATTGAGGCATATTACCTGCATCGCGAGGGAGCATCAGTTACGGCAGTATGGCCATGTGGTGCAATTCCCTGAAGGTCATCTGGCTCGCAGGATCCTCATTTCTGAGGATCTGAGTGGCTGGACCAGGCCAAGGGGATGCCCATATAACACCGGGCTGCAACAGATAGACGGCCACTTCCGGAGGGTGAGAACAGGTGTAGGCTGCGCTGTTGGGTGTGGCAACGCGCTGTCAACCTGACCTGACCTGACCTTTGTTTCTTGTTTCTGTAAATATATATATTTATATATTTCTATTTATAGTTAAATAGTTATATTTGCAGTCAATCTGTGTTTAAATTAATCCTCTAGTATATAGTTTTTTCTGAGAACGTTATAAATTCTTAAATATAAAAATAATAAAAAAGAAAGAATATAAAAATTTTAAATGATAATATAGTTGTGGTACAGCTTATATTCTTAATAGAACATACCTTGAATTCAAAGTATGACTTTTTTTTTCTTTAATTTTTTTTCTTTACAATTTTTAAATGCATAAAAATCACCGATAATTAGTTTGCAGTTATATTTTTGATGAGAGGTGCATTTCTGGAACCAGCATCCTTGATTGAACTGGCTCTCGGTACAAAAACAACAGAAGAACAAATGAACAAAATAAGCAGATAAATGTATGAATCCAGAAACAGCGAATGAGGTAATATGCAAATGGGGAGCATGGGATCAGTGCACAGCCGCGTCGCGGGAGGTGATGAGGGAACCAACACGCTGAACACAATGTCTGAAAGCCTACTCAGCAACAGACCCCAACACTCTACCGAAAACGATGGTCACTGTTTAATCCCATTGCATGTGCATGGGACACTAGCCTTCCACCCTTTCTTTCGTCAAGACAAGCACAGATCATTATTCGGAAAAAAAAAACATACACATCATGGATGAAATGAAGCATAGCAAGAGGAATTATATCTTCCCTTAAGCTACTCTGGGGACTTTGAATTAACTTTGATGTCCTTTAAAATGGTAAATGTTAATGTCCTTGGTATAATAATTATAAATGTTAAACATGCCCGCAGTCAATGGTGATCAACAAACACCACAGTTATGACATTTCCTTTGAGAAGAAGTCTTTGTAGAAGGCTGGAATTTGCTTGACTGGATGTTTATTGAAAGATATGCCCATGCATAGAATCTTAAACCAAAACTCAATATCAATATCTCTAAAATCTTAAAAACAACAGTTACATTTAGAATTTTTTACATATTATGCATGCACAATGTTGACCTAAGGGTGTTATCTGGGACAAGTGGGAACAGAGAAATGTAGTAAGTATTCAGGTAGGATGGTCATTGGACACAACAAAAGTATATAAAACAAATTTTAACGGGACACTGCTAGTCACCCACCAATTACTAGTCCTCCATAGATTTTTTAGATGTTATAAAAATGTTACAGTCTCACTGAACAATAGGAGCATATTGATAAGCATCCTCTTTTTTCTTGTCTGCTGGAGCAATGAGATGTTAACTGAAATACTAGAAGAACATCTTCTCGATCAGCATCTGTAATGCTTTTTTTCTGAAGTCCAGGCTTCCTGAGAAGTTGTCACCCATGAGTCTCCCCTGCGTACTTCTTTAAATTCAGCCGCCTTGTCCTCATAGTCTGCATACAGATAATGTTACTGAATTGACCCTCAGATTTTTTTTTGTTTGTATCGGTGTGACGGCAGTAAGAATCAAAAGGATATTCGATCGTCTGCAAGTATCGCTTTCAAGAGGTGAACAAAAGCAACGTTAGCAAAGAAGCACTCATTTAGCTTATATCTGGGGAAAAAAACCCGATGAAATCAGTGTGTTTCTGTTTAGTCTTTGAGGAACATTTCTTGTGCAACAGTGCCATCATATTCAGTAATCCAAACTAGAGCACCTGGTACATTGCCACAATGTCCAACAAAAAAGCCCCCCACCCCACCCCATTTTCCCCAGACTGCTACCACAGTACATAAACACATACAGGTGTTGTTACTGAGCTCACACCTCAGACCCTTGCAAAACACTATTCTCACCCTGTGTGTGCCAGACAGGCCCGGAGAGCGCCAATACGCATCCATATCTATACACATCTACCATATCTACATATCTACCAAAACAAAAGTTATACAGAAATTCCCAATAATACAGATAAGAACTTATATAAATCTCAGTATGATAAAGACATAATTTTTTCAACAAAATATCATCAAGCGTACTTAATATATTTCAGCAGTGATTGTTATTATCCATTTAAACAAACAAACAAAAGTAAAACAAACATTTTTGCTAAAAGGCTTGTTAATATAACTGGTTATTAAAAAATCTTTTCTGATCCTCTGGCCTACAGCTCAAAAGCAGTTTTTTTTTGGGGTAACAGAAATAGAGCTAAAAATTGAAATGTTAATTGTGCATACAATTCATGTACATTCTTATTGTATATATTTCCTCAGAATCGCTCCAAAGTAGCAATGATTCAAGATTAATGACACATTTTCATTTTCTTAAAATAGTCGTAAATGTGCTTCTAGCTAAAAGAAATATATTTGATTAATCTGAGCGCCACATTCAATGATAATATATAATTAAAAAATCATTTTACTTCTGGAGCATTATTAACCATTGCAATGCTTTAGCAGCAATGTAGGGCCAGCAGTAAAGAGTTCATTTCTGGTGCACAAAGAGGAAAGATTTGCTAGATTTTGTCTTTGGGCTAAGTAGGAAAAAAAAAAGATACAGGCTTTTAAGTGTGTCAAGACAGCAATACAAAAGGCCGCGCGGACCCCCAGGAGCATCCTGCATGAGCGGGACGTGACCACTTTACCTGCTGAGGAACTCGTCCCTCTTCCACCCACCCATTTAACACTGGTGTTCACGTGATCTGTCAGACACCTCCCGCCCCGGGGCACACTCTACCCCCCAGGAGGAGGCACCCAATCACTCATGTCTCATGTAGCCTTTTTAATAGAACAAAATGTAATTTCTGAACAAATTGAATACTTGCAAATGTATTGTGGCGATTTTTTTTGTTTGTTTGTTTGCACTCGTGGAGCTGGTCTGTGGCTGAAATCGTTTTTAGCTTTGTTTGATTCAACAGACTTCATCGCTGGGTCATTTTTCCCTTGATCTGTATCAAATTTCTTGTTAATAAAGTCCTTGTTAGTTGTTTTATTAAATACAATGTATTGAATAAAAATGTTGCATATTGTGGTATCTTTTGGATTAGGAAACATCCCTTTGTAAAATGCAGTCTCGTCAAGGCAATTGGATATAATTCATTACTGTTCATTTGTATCTGGAGATGTTTTTTTTTTCTCAGTTATTTTGCCTATTTTCCCCATGTCAACATTCTGTTTCCTCACGGTTCTGTGCCTCTTTGACCCTTAGTTACACAGAAAAGTCTTTCAAAATAAGTTGGGATTGTATGACTCCAAGCATCCATTATTGATGATGTCCTGATGAGATTAATCAAGCCCGAGAAAATGCGTTGTTTTTTCATGTTCAAACCAATAATTACATTGTAACATACTAATCATTGTGTTATGAATATTATAATCAAATGAAACTGTAAGCTCCATATTCATGACCCCTATGTTTTGCCGTTTTATTTAAATTTTAATTTATGCATATCATAAAACCACAATGGAGATTTAGCATTGACCATGACCATGATTTTGATACTTGACTGAATATGGTTATTATCATTATTATTATCATTTTTATTATTATTATTATTATTATTATTATGCCTTTATACATTCAAAACTCATTCCACACAGCTTTCTGGAAGCAAGAACGACGATGGCACACCATTATTAATTCACTTTACTAGATTACACTGTGATAAAACTATTTACACAGCTCTATGGATGTAACTGAGATACAGAGGCCAAGCTGTAGAATACAACAATATATTCTCCATTCAAGGCAGACACCGATCGTACTAAGTCGTACTAAGCCGAACGCAGTGAAAGTTGGGATTGAGGTTAAACATTCAAACAATATTTTATTCTGGAGTGCTCTGCGTAATAAATGCAAGAATTAGTATATGCAAAAGTAGGCCTTGCCACCCACCCATCTGTCTTCTATCCTGGTCAGCATCGCAGGGTGTACATAAAGGTATAAACGGTATGTAGTTCAGTAGTGGTTGGATATAAAGATTTTAAATTGAGTAAATCGAAAACATAAGCAAGCATAAGGGATTACATTATCCTGATTAACTTGTACACGACTTGCATGTATGCCAACATGGTATGGGTGTTTCACACAACTTCATTAACGAGCACAACAGTCCATGGAAAAACAAGATTGTGGAAATCCCTGTGGAAGGAATTTTTTTCTTCTAGGATTATATTTTATGATTCACCAAATTAGTCAGCAGTTCAGCCGTTTTTATATGCAACTTGTGTGGATATAGCCTTGACAGTATTCCCCTGTGTATCTAATGAAGTCTATAAACAGAGCAATGGCATGTGATCCACTTGTTTGCCTGTCTTAATTAAAGCTTATAAGATACAGCCTGGGAGCCCAGATGAAGCTGTAGAGGGACTCTGTTGCAGGCTTGGATGGCTTCAATGGCTACTGGACTCCAAAGCAGGTCACTTAATGTAGATAAGGAAGTGCACAAGGGCCTACACAATCCCTGCAATTTAATTATGGAGAGTGTGCTACAATTACCGGCCTGATCTTGTCTCCAAACCTGATATTCTTCAATCATTTAAAGGCTTCTCCTTCTACACTTACCCATTGTGAGGGTACAGCGTGTTGGAAATAGCATGTACTGCACGTGTATCTCTACTACATTTGTTAAGTTTGTCATTTTTAAAATTAGTTTCTGGTGGGCATGAAACTTAGATAGTTGCTGTCGGAGGAAAGTGAATAGCAAAGCTACTTTGAAATGTATGTTTCTAAAATATTTCTAAAACCTTATGTCTATAAATATATTTGTTGTTTTTATGCAATCTCCCGTAACTCAAATGTCATAAATTCCTGTCAAATATATTGATATATATTGATATATGTTACAATTATGTCCTGTGCAGTTTTTAAACATTTGATTGTTCTTTAAGATATCCTCATGTTATATCACAAATGGCATATTTTATTTTGTCATTTTTTTATGTCAAATGATAAAAGCTATTTTAAATGCAATACAAAAAAATACAAAAAACTAAACAAAAAAGGAAAACAATTTTATGCTAAAATAACCTTCTATTTCCGCATGGTATGTTTTTTAAATATATATCTTCCATCTATCTTCCAGGAGCTTATTCTGGTCAGGGTCATTGGGGGAGAGGGGATGAATCCTGTCCCAGGCACCATAGGGCACAAGGCTGGGGTACACCCAGGATGGGATGTCAGTCCACCATAGGGCACCTACACTCTATGGGCAAGGTAGTGTAGCCAGATAGCCTAACTACATGCCAAGGAGATGCAAGCCAGCAGTGTTACCAAACCCACTGCTGTGCTGCCCCAACATAACATCGTCAAGCTTGGTATAATTGTGCGAAATATTGTGAAACGTGAAATTCCAACTCATGTTTGAATCCTGGTACAAAACAAGCATATTTATTTACTTGTGCACTTGCAGGAAAGTCCATTTTTCCATTAGAGCCCAAGTCAACTTTAAATTCCACCTATCCTGTCTTTACCTGCAAATGAGAGCTAACCACAACTGGTAAATAGGCATGCCATTTTTCTGAACTCAACTAGGCTCAGAAACAGTCCCACCTGCCATTTAATGTAATGATTGCAGTGTCTTTTCTCCTCTTTGTCTACAGTATATGTCAAAGTTTCCTTTTTTACTTTTTCTTCCAGAATTAAACATAAATATTTCTGTGTTGAAGTCAGGACACAATATACTTAAAGAAAATTAAAAAAACAAAAGTTTTGAAAAGTTTAGATACCATTGTGGTGTATTGCACATACCAAAGACTTGACAATACAACCCAAAACAAAAATCAATGGAGCATTAACTGTTATGAAACAGATAAGATTTACCCAATAACTGGAAAGTATTAATTGGTCATAGAACTGAAGAGTGCTTGTACATCGATCCATTTAAAAAGCACTAAAATGTCCTGTACACACAAAAATTGTATCTTATCGTTATTATTAGATTTGAGCCTGTGAATTGAATCCCTGTACTCATTACATAAAAGAACAGTCATCCCGATCCTACAAGACAGATGACTGGCTACAGACTCAAGGGCTTGCCAAGGGGGGGTTGCCATTTGGCACAGTAGGAATTGGATGCCTTCCACGTATGGGGATTAGGTCATCAAATCACACTGAGCATTATGGGTAGTTCTACAGCACAAATTCAACATTAAACACTGAATAAAAGAATACGGCAATGTTGTGGTCAACAGTCTATGTTTATTCTCATATATGCCAAGATCAGTGGGGTGAGGACAATTTCTTGATTTTTAATTGTTTTATTTACATTTACCGTTAAAACAAATTATATATATAGAGAGATTCATATTAAGTGACATTTTATTTCTTAATGCATGAGATGTTGTACATTATTAGTTTATTACCCGTATGGTTTGCAATGACAGCTGTCCCAGAAATTCCATATCCTTCATAAAAAAAAAATTGCAGCCTCTCTTAAGTAGTACAATATAAGGCACCAAATTAAACTAGACAGCATGATATTCCACATTTTTCCGGGCAAAGGTTGAAGCTGCCCGGCAGTGTGTCTCCCGGTATATATGCTAATGCTGAAAGGTGATTAAAAAACAGTGCTTTAACATGCTCTACTTATGCGGCTGCTCCGCAGCGCCTCCCCGCTGCACGGACGGAGGCATCCACTAGGTTTGGGAAGTGCAGGACAAACTGCAATTAGCGCGACTTACATGGGAATCGACTGGGCATTCTGGGAATGGCCGTGCTGGACCTGTACCATCCCTGCATGCTTCTCACTGCCTCGACCATCCAGTGGAGGTTCATACACAGCTCTAACAGAGTTAAAGTTCTAAGCATGACTGTCACGCATGCTCACCGAAGCCCCCCCCCCCCCCCCCCCCCCCCCCAATTACATTACAGAGATGGGGGAAGGGGAAAAATGGAGGGAAACATGGGCCGAAGTAATACGAGCAAAGGTGGCAGCATGGGTGAATAGTAGTGGTGCACTTAGGTATTAATTTGCCGGTACCGTCTACACGCGCCTCATAATGTCCTTTTGTGGTGCAGTCCCAGCTACATCTCGCATGTTATTCTCCTCTCTCCCATTCTCTCCATGTACTCAGTGTTATTGCTACCGGCGATGTGTCTCTGAGACAAGCAGGGCAGCGCGCGGTATTAAATACACACGACGTGGGTGGGCAGTGGGGTGGCCGTGCTAAAGGGAGTTGTCTGGACCTTTGGGGATCCGAAAATTGGTCCGAGCTTTTATCCCAGCCTCCCACCCGACAAACCCCTGTAACCTACAGACACACACGCGCGGCTTACATCTCCCCGATGCATGCGCTTTTTTTTTTCTTTTTGTGAAGGCATATGCCTCAGAGCTGTCTGCGGTAATGGTGTAGTAATGGAGATTTTACAGTGAAAGCATTGTGGTTTTTTATATATGTGTTTACAGTTTTGTTTATGTACTTAGGGGGTGGGGTGCAGTGTTATGTTACAGGCATTACATGCAGAGGCCTGGATGTCATGCGGATGAGGCGTGGGCCCAGGGCCTTGCTCCTACACTTGTCCTGGGTAGTAACTGTCAGGCAAGCTCTTTAAGACTCAACAGCAGCTCTGTCAATAGTAATACATCACAACTTCCACGCTGTGGAAGACGCCCACCCCCCTCCCCCAACACCCACAATTATTCTGAGGATTCTCTCTTTTTCTTTTTCTCCATTAGGGTGACCACCTGCCGGGAGGCTCTGCACATAGGTCCAGTGCCGACCCCCAAACTTCAGGTCTAGCCCCATCTGTGGGGGAACAGGAAATGGGGCGGGAGGGGGGGGGGGGGCTCAACTCAGTTTGTGAGGACACAGCGGCAGAGCATAATTACTGTAATTGATTGTGACTTCTTCATTTACATTACAACTGCGGGCATATCCCAGGAAACAATGGTCTGCTTCTCCAGCATGGGGACATATTCTTTGGGGGGGGGGGGGGGGGGCGGGGCGCGGGCGTGCTTAGAGGTGTGAGACTGGGTTTTTAGTGAATGCTGAAAATAATCTTCTGTTTTATCATGGCGTTTTTTAAAGCCCATTGTTAAAAGCTGACCATCAGCACAAAGCAGCAAAGCTACTTAGGGGGAGAAACTTCTCATTTAAACAGAAGTGATGCTTGAGAGTGTCAAGTAATTTTTACAAGGATATGGCAGCTTTTCAGACACATACAGTTAAAGTATTATTATGTAAATTTATTTTTCTGAAATTTACAAAGAGGGTGCTTTTTCTTTTCAAAAATCAACCCTCAAAATTAATCTGATTTTATAAGTGAGAGGTGGAAACACTGTAGTGTATATATTATTTTGTGTAATTTTGCCAATGTCTAAATTTGCAATTTCTTTTGTGTCTAATAAAATGGTTCTCATTGACAGAACCAGCCAAATAACAAGCATTATATATATATATATTATATATACGTTAAACTTATTAGTTGCATTCTTTAAATTTTAGAATTTCATAGTTATATTTTTTACTTGTGCTGTCGGAGGAAGTTTATTGAAGATACACATTCTCTCTGACAATGATGCAGCATTCAGGATTTATATGCGATGAATCAGTGGTCAACCTGCCACAGTTACATTCCAGAAGTCTGTCTTCCCAAAGCATACAATAAGGCTGCACTAAAATTCTCATGTCTACATCAGAGAAAATGCTTATGTTGTGGTCCATTCTATGAAAACATACTGAACCAGAAGTCCCATGATGCAGTGCACAAGTTGATATGAAAGATGGATGGATGGATGGATGGATCAAAATACCAGCACTGAATACTGGCTGAGATGTCCCAACTACTGACAATGCTTGACACCACCAATTTATAGGACCAGCACACTCTGACTCCTGACTGCAAACATAAAGGTTTCTGACTGAGCTACAATGGCCTAGAACCCCTTTTTTTGCTTTGATCCCCCTATACCATTATAAGGAAAAGTAAAATACGGAGTCATTCATTACATTTCCAAGTAATTATTTACATTTCAAAATAGCAATGCTCTAATCCAGAGGGTAACTGGAGGGACTACATGTAAATAACATAATAAATATCAAACAAAATAATAACAAAATAAATAATCTAATAAAACGTTCCAAGATGATGCCAGATATGTGTATGTAAAGTTTTCTTTTCTAAAAGGGCTCAGTGAACACAGCAAACCTCTGCAAAATTATTGCAACAGCAACAAAAGTTGCAAGATTGATTTAGGGTAGACTATAAAAATAACAAGCATATAATATATATAAATCACAAACATTCAAATGTACATGGCTGTTATTTTAGTAGCTTCTCATCTGTCTTCTTCCCCTCCCTCCACCAACAAGACTGCCATTTTCGGTGTGCTCTCTTTCGCCATAGACAACTCTGTGACATTTCTGTAAGGCCGAAGAAGAAATTAAGTGGCAGTGATGGCCCAGTGCCTCACCTTTTATGTACATCCAACTCATCTACCTACATGACCAGTGTTACAGAATTTAAGTATTGGTTTATTGCCCCACACACGGTATTACAAACCCTTACGAAACCCTTCTTGACTTGTATGTAAACAAGGCTGCTCATAGGGATGATTATGTTTGGCCTCTGTGGATCGTCATAGGTCAGTCTAAGTGTTGATGCATTGTATGCATTGTTCTGCCAACATGATGTATTAGGACGAGTGTTACCTTTCTTTTTCTTTTAAGTTCCTTGGAAAATGAATATGTAATTTAATTTTCTAGGATATCATTAGACCGCATAAATGTAGGATCCAAGGTGAGCCTTCATGAATAAAGATTATAAATATTCTATGGGGACCAAGTAGGGCTGTAAAGCAGGGTGCTGCTGCTTTATTTGGCCAATGGAGCAACTCTCCCCGATGTTAATAAAGTATAAAGTTATACAGTTCTACAGTACGATCTGGTTTTAGAGAACGAAAATAAATATATAACAGTGATAAACAGCTTGATGCTTTTTATATGCTAACACTCTCAATATATGCATGTTACGTACAAAAAAAAAAAAAATCAGTCACCAAATGTTTCTCTCAGTAAAATAAGGAGGTATTTCATCGCTATTGCCTTTGATTTTTGTGGAGCAGCTACACCTCTAGATAGTCAGTTACATCACTGTCAAGAAGTACAGAGGGAAACCAAAGTTTAACGCTTCAGTCTTCTCAAATTTACATGGATTTCTGTAGCAAGAACTCTGTTAGCTTTGAGCATTTTTCATTTAATAATTCTTGTCATAATTCTGTCCTGAAGTATGGGGGTTGTTACATTTCTGTAAATCCTCGCTTGAGGTATAACACTGGATTAGAACAGAATTAAAGGAATCCAATTCCTGTTTTAACTCCCAGAAGGAATCAGCGCACTGGAAAGCCAGCCCGTCAAGCCATCATGATAAGAACAAGAAGGTGTGTGTTCCTTCAATAGGATCGCTCCAAAGATGCCTTTGTGATCCCCATGAAAGAAAATCTCTTAAAACACAATTTCTAAAAGGAAGCAGCTGATTCTTAACTCCTCCATATGAATTTCAGGCACACAATGACTCGATATTGACCTGATGCTTGATATGACTGAATAAAAAGACGATTTCAATTGACTTGTGCCAGCTGTGCAGCTGCCAGGTTTATTCCCAGAACAAGACGAACATGAAATCCAAGGCTAATACACGGTAGCAGAGCTTCTTCTGATGCAAAGCAGCTGCTCTATTCTCACGCTCTTTGGGGTGTGTCACATTGTCTAAAGAAGGGTGCCTCTCATTGTTTACAGAGCTGTAATTTACCTACTGAACATGACTGTCCATGTGCTTTCTGCTTGTCACCTCGCAATGGTTTCTAAAGGTATTTTCTGATTTGTTATTTTTTGGAAGATGTAACATAAAGCAGTCTGTCCCTCTTCACTATCAATTTTCTGTATTTTTTGTGCTGTTATAATACAGGTTTGCTTTTCTCTTACCACTGACTACAATGGTCACAATAGTAATACCTATTTTTATAGCAGTAAGTCTTTTCCCATAAATTGATATTTTCAGGTTAAAATATATATGTATATATATTTATTTACGTTTAAAGATGATTGAAAGTGGCCCAACATATGTATCTGTTTGCTTGTTTTTAGTTGTTTATATGCCCGTACACCAAATCACTATGAAATCAATATCATAACTACTCAGCTGTCCAAGCTCAGTACTTAACTAATCTTTTCTTGCACTCGCAGGTGTGGATATTTGACACCAGGAAGCAAAACAGAACAATTAGCCAGCAATACCTGCTGTAATGATAATCTCCTAAAACTATTTTTCAGGGTGAATTGGACTATTAAAAAATGTGGGCACCCTTAGGCAACAAAGCCTATATGTCAATTTTTAAATGTAACATTACATATTAAAATATTGAATATGTCAACAATCTTTCACACATAGCCTACAGTGATAATGCTTTTATCTAAATATTTTCAATAACAACTTATTGAATCAGGGTTAAAATATGTCTAAACATTAGCAACTTGTTCTTTAAAATTGATTAAAATAAACTATGGGTACTAGCTGGTGAGTCTGATTAAGCACTTCAGTACCTGGACAATAACAATTGCTTTAATAATAATTTAAAAAATGGCAAACATTCTAAACAAACTAGTAGCAACCAGACCAGTCCCTGTATCAATCAGCCTTTGCTTCCAAGTACAGTAATGCTTGAATGATAAGTAATAATACTATCAAAAGACCAAATCTGATTCACAAATTACTAGTGCGCTCATGGTCATTAGTCAGAATTATATCAGAGAATTTAATTAAATCATTCAGTGGGAGAGATGATGAGTGAGACGAGGGAAAAAAATCATCGATGACTTCTTCAAATTTCTAAAGCTCTAATGCTTCATTGTACAGCAAACTATCGGTATATTAATGTAGCCCCTTGTCAAATTGCCTGTGTAATTCCTGATTAACAACCTAAGTGAATATGACATTTCTACTGGGGGCCTCACGCAAATTAGAATTACAGCATAAACTAGTATTTTTTAAATGCAAACCAGCAATAGGCAGCCCCTACATGTTTAAGCTACAGTATAGAAAATGAATAGGAAAAAAATCCACCGATTTGACTATACTGGCAAGGAAGCTGCATAAAATTAATCACTTGTCTTTAACTATCCAGGATGTTACTCATACTGGTACATCCAACAAAGTGTAATGGCCAAAGAAGAATAAGATAGAATCAAATTTTATCCTACATATTGTCTTTTATTTACTTTTCAGCACATTTAGGGAACTCACCATTGGTTGTCTAGTTATTTATCATTATCTAAGGGGAAAAGTAGTTCAACACAGAAGAAAAAGTCGATTTAACTTCCATTTAGTGTAATTGAGAATGTGTCACATAACCACACAGTGTGCCAATGTGTTGAATGGCTGGATTCATTTGATTGAGGGCCTCCTGCTGGCTGGAGGTCCATTTCAATTGAGCAAGGAAAGCGCGGCTAATCCGGCTTCTGACCCAGGCATGTTAGTTTTATTTAGATAACACACAGCTGGAATTCTCCACTTGTATGACGTTCCCCTTGCTCCCTCATCCAATATTCTCGCTGACAAATCTTTGTATCTCTCCTCGCGGCTGCCGGAGCATTCTCCCCTATACCCCGCGGAGGGCGGCAGATTTTTCCATAGCATTTTTTTTTTGTCATGATTTCACCATAAGGGCATGCAGCCGAGGAATCTCTTTGCAGCCGTTTCTGGCGCAATAGCTCAAGTTTTCCAGTGCAGTCCTTCACGTGCCTTTACAAAGTTTCCTGCTTTGAGCGCTTTGGCTTCTCTATTTGCACAGCCTACTTTAGTTTTGTTGCATTTCATGATTTTTTTTTACTATGGTAGAATGCCTGGAGGGGGACCCCAACCTTTTAATGTAAAAATAAAACATTCCCTCTTTTTTTCCTGCTGTCGGAAGTCTTTGCCTGCCGCACATATTATTAAACTACCAAAACCCATTAGTAACTTTGTCTTTTTTTATTACCTAGTGCAAGGTCATTAATTGCAGCTGGGACCTCGATATGCCCAGCACTGCTGATGGCTGAAAACCTTATTGTTAAACGTATTACAGCAAGGGCGTCTTCAGAGATCGTCTGCTTGATTGCTTCATAAGGGCTCCGTGGCACACAGCAATTAAAAACTGTAGACCTACAGACACTCAAACGCTTGACAAGGCCTCTGACTGTGCCCTTCAATACAATACACAATTTCCATCTTTCCCAGTTGGCTAAGATTCCAGAACTGACAGCATTTTTTTCCCCTCCCGTTATTCCTTTCCTGAAGTGGCAGAGTGTACTGTAAAAAAGGTTAATGACTTCCTCAACAGAGAACATCTGTAATAAGTAATTGGTAAATGCTACCTACAATAATGAACAATTATGCACATCCTATTAACACATCTTACACTGAATGTCTCGTTTCATTAGCGGGGAGGGGATTATAAATTTGTGTCACAGTTACCACTTAGAGTAAAACTTTGATCCTGAATGCAAAGCTATTATTACAATCCAAATTGGAAAACATTAACCGAAATATAATTTTCTTTTTACAGCTACCTGTTTCATGTTGTCATTGCTCTAACGTTGCATCTTTGCTCCTCCGTGAGTTCCCCCATGTTGGCTCCAAAGGCAGTTTTGCTAGTGTAGAAAATATTATGCTAAACGTTGTGTTCAAATGCTGCGATAAACTCAAGCAACTGGTTGGCTTGAATGGTTTCATTTTAGCTGAAATGCCCCAAGCTCTGAGTGAGATAAACCGATAGAGCGCCCATTAACATCTCACCCAGATGCTTCCCGTCAGGACTCTGTTAGTGTCCTGTGCTGACATTTCCAGTCCCCTGAACACATGTCTGTGGGTACGCTTGCTTAAAAGCAGAGCTAACCTGGTGTGCATGTAACATTTGGCCAACACAGAAGCCCCTTTGAAGAAACACATGCCAGACAATATTTTAATGGTTCTACATCTGTCTATCAGTAGACCTTCAAAACCAACTTTTATTGACTATTTCTTTTAATAGGCATGTTCATTTTTTATACAGGACAAAAAAAACATTTTCAGGGTGGTTTAAAAGTAGAAATACTTTCTCAAAAGCACATTTGCTCTTAAAACCAGCTCATGCGTTCAGTGGCCATTTCTTGTAAAAAAAAAAAAAAAGAAATGAAGTAGAGATGATGTCCCGGATTAGTGCTAGGCTGGTGCCGCACCTATTCTGAGCACTCCTGCCTTGCTTGCTACATCCAATCAAACACTCCTCCTGGGTACCATTGTTCTTTCTCCCACTTGCTGTTGGCAGAGGCCACATTCACGTTTGTTAGGGCTGACCAGCTGAGGCTGTCCAGTCTTGCATCTGCTCCGATTGCAGAGCAGAAGTTTGCGAATAGGATGTTGACACCATGTAATAGTTTTCATGTAATACAATGGTGAAATACCATTCTGGCAAATTCATGCCACTTTATGTCTCATACGCTGAGGGTTTATGTCTGCATCCTTCTTCGTCCTTTTCCTTCTGGAACTGAAAAATCACAAAATCATAAATTCATTCTCACTTAATTAGTGCCCCAGTTTTGAAACTAACTTCACATTAGCAATAGAGTGATCAAATGCAAAATCAGAAGTTGGGCTTCAAATTTCAACAATAATGACATTCTTATCAGCTCCAAATTAGTTTTAAAATTAGACTCAGAGTAATGTGCAATAAAAAAGGTTCTATTTTCGACTTTGCTGTAGGCCTTTGGTTTTCCGTTTTTCAGCTCTCTTGACTTATTCTCTTAAAATTGTCCTGATTTTTTTTCCTGAAATGTTTGGAGAAGTTAATAGCACAATTATTGGCCAGAAGATCCCTCTGAGAATTAAAGCAGACTTTAATTATTAATTAATGCAGTTATCATTCAGCAATTGAATAAACATAAACAGATACATATTTTTGCAGGAGCGTTTAAATTCACATTTAAAATATATGGGTTTGCTCTGTGGAATAACATATTAATGTAAATGTAAATGAAAATCCTCCCTCTAACTATAACCTAATGCCGCGCCCTGAGGTCATGTCTCTGTGTATTAACTGAGCAGATGGAGGGGGGATATTGAAGTTGCTTTGATTATAATGGAACATGGACTCAAAATCAAGATGAATTTTAGAAGCCATGTGACAAAGTAGCTAATGGTATAATATAGAACGTCCAGTGAAGTTTTCAATGCTAAATGTGAATCAGCAAGCCCATGGTGTCCCTTTTGCTATTTTTTTACTGTCCAGTCCATTTGCACTAAGCAACATTTACTTGATCTTCATGTTTTTTGGAAACAAAAGTGCTGAAATTACTTAGTGCCACCTGCAGAAGTCTTTTGTTACTGTCATGCTGTGGTGTGGGACGTGATATGGGGAGGGGTGAATAGTAAGGGGATTTTTATTTGCGTACGGTGCTAGAAATGGCTTTGACGAAACTGAAGCCTAAGCGTAACGCAGCAAAATAGGAGGGGGCATCAAATCTGGGCAGGGACTAGGACTGGATGTAAGGAAAATGAGCTGGGCCTGGACACAAGTTCTGCATGAGAGAACCATAGGGCCATGGTGACCTAATGGTTAGGGATGTGGACTTGATCGTAAGGTTATTGGTTGGAGTCTCTGCCCAGCAAGGTACCACCCCAAGTGCATATGGGTTTAAGGCAGAGGATGCATTTTATTGTTATGTGTTGTCAAAACCTTTCAGTCTCAAACCAGATACCTGTCTTCTATGACTGGTAATAAGGCACAGGTAAAATGTATGATTTGGCTCAGCACCTGACTTACACCCCCCCACCCCCCCACTCACACCATGCACTCAAGTAACTGTAACAGCCCTACAATACTATTCCCTCACCTAGCTCAGCTGGAAGGTATTGGGTCAGTTTAATCAGACAGCTGTCTGTAAAGAATGTGACACACAAATGATTTCAGAGTGATGACTCAAAGACAGAAATTTAAAAATAATCATTCAGAAATAGATAGATAGATACATAGATAGAATGACTGATTGGTTAATTGACTGACTGACTGGAGAAGTCTTGCATCACAATGGCATACTGAACGCATTAGTAGTTAACCAAGGTTTTCCCAGAAATGACTGACAAATGACACAAAAAAGATTGATTTTATGATTACATTCTTAAGTGGAAACTTGTGATTATTCCTGATTATAACTCCTGATTATTTGTGTATCAGTGATGGCCAGTGAATAGCAGCATGGAGACAATAAATCTCTTTATATGTTGTGTGTTTTTATTCTTCATTTGCATCTATATATTTTGAGCTCTTTCCCAAGGATGCTTTCAAGGGGACAGTTTAGTCATTCCTTTGGAATGGCATCATTTCCTATGTGTCACTTTTTACAATGTGCCTGCGATGGTGGAGACGCGGACACATGCAACATTTGGAAGGGGAGGCCGCATGCTATTCAATGCAACATGAAAACCATCGGTGAATGGAAATCGCAAAGAGAGACAAAAAGTGCAATCAAAACACAGAAGACCCCGTCGGTGGGTAACTGGGGGCGAACACAGTGAAGGGCAGTGGAACTGGCCACTTCCAGTCAGGAGAGGCTGTATCTCTAGGGCGTCCTCGTGCGAATGCTGCGAGGGCATTTCTCTGGGCCCCCCTCTAACCTCTTCTGACGGATTCACAGCGCAATAGCACATAATTGACATTCTGGTTAACAGCAGCTGATAAATGACCTTGATTTTCCCTGAGCCTCTGACTTGGCAGGGAGGCAAGGTCACAAAACGCCATCCCATCTGCAGCAAACATGCATAGTGTCATTTATTCGAGGAGTAAGGAAAATGTATTAGCAAATTAATAAGATAAATTGTGTTTCCATCCTAAGATTGAATAAATGGTGATACAAACACATCAGGTTTAGTGATTTCCACCAATGGTGTCAATCTGACAGTTTTTTTTTTGTTTCACAGCTTTCATGTGCAAGTGGAATCTGAATATGACTCATATTTTTCTCAAAACTCTACTTCTCTCATACTTGTTTACACAAGCAGACCTTGGTGATGTAAATGAATGTTCATTTCATACCTTGAATTCTTACCCTGACAAACTGCCATCTGGATTTACAGGCCAGAGAAATAGGATTGGCAGGGATGCTTCAGTGAAGTTTTGTATTATAATACACACAGTTGCAGAAAAAAGTTTGGCCTAAACAGAGAACACAGCCGAGTTGCGGATGACGGTTACCCGTCCAGTGATTCTGACAACTAACCAAACGCACAAGGCTCAGGTGGAGCTTTGTTCCGCGTCTCCCGTCACCTCCCGTCTAGCTGGATTCAGGCAGTGACGCCGAAGCGCACACGGGACACGGCGTTCAAGCCTTCCAGCGCAAATAGATGTAAATCAGCACCGGGAGTAACTCTTTGTCCCTCCACTGTCTCAAGTCCCTGGACCTATGACAAGGTGAAATTATGCAGCACATTCAGCATAGCGGGAAGGCTGACATCATTTGCGGGAAAAGGAAGCTTTCGTATGTAACACGTCAGGTAAATAAGTTACAATGTTCCCCGGTATTGCTCGCTTGCGATAAATTGGAAGTCCCTCTAAACTAGCTCTAAAATATAGGTGATTAATGGTTTTTATGGAAGTAACGAATGTAATAGGGCAGAAAATGCTGTATAATTTGTTGAGCTTTAACTTACCCAAATGAATACAAATTAGAACGTGGTCAATTTTATAAATGTAAAAAGGGGGAATGGATGGATTTTGTCCATAATACACACACACAATCCATGTATGCCTATCTTTATGGGGACCCTCCATTCATTCCTATGGGCATAACCCAAATTCCAACTATGACATCCTTAACCACTACCCAGTCCTAAACTTAACCATCAGTAACCAAACAAAATACAAGACTTTCAGCATTTTTATATTTTCTATTGCAGTAACGGACTTGATATTTTTAGTTTTTTGATTGCATTTACAGATTTTTGTGCGGACCTATAAAATATCCCCACAAGCAAAAACGTAACAGCTGTCGCGACATGATGGGGACATTTGGTCCTCACAATGTGGTAAATACAAACCCACACACACACACATGTCTGACTAATATGTTTGTGCATATATGCTGACCCAGCCAACGCAGATTATTTTTCCAGTGTGGTCCGGTATTTCCAAACAGCCATATTTTTATTTACATTTTCCTGTGTGTGTGTGTATATATATATATATATATATATATATATATATGGATTTAAGGTTAAAAAAATCATTACACAGTTAAAGGTAGTGCATCATAATACAAGTTTGAAAATGCATGAAAAGTTGACGATTTTTTGCTGTTTGTATTACTGCCTATCAAATATGGTTGCAACATAAACAATATTTCAACAAAATTAAACTTGGGTTGTGCTGAAAAAAATAATTAAATTTTCAAAGATGAGGCAAAGCATTCTTACCATCCAACACAGGTAACAGGAAGACAGATCAGGCAGAATTCCTGACCACTCAAGGCCACTTCCTCTTGAAAATAATGAGTTCAACCCAGGCGGCAATAGGTTTCTATTGGCATAATGTGTGTGTTTGTGACATGTCTAATGTTTCATAGGATGGTGTCTGCTGCTTTCTCTGCTCTTCTCATTTACCGTAACCTGGTATACGCTGGTCATTTCAGCAAATTTGATGAAAAGATGAGCTCTAGGGTTTATTTCCTTGGCCTAAACCCCTGTGAGTCCCTGATGAAAAGACACCAGTTACCGGGCCCTTCTTCATTACGCGTGTCTCCCAAGGGGCTCACCATCCCCGGTGATATGCTTCTGGCCCAGGCTACAGACCTCAGACTTTTCTTATGCTCCAGGTTCCAATTGCTGGCAACAAGTGCCTGGTTTTTGTTGCGGTTTTTACAATATTGTTTATTATAATATGCCCAATTACTGTAATACAGCAGTGGCCAATCTTATCCGCAAAGTCCCGGTGTGTATACAGGTTGTTGGGATAACCTTTATGTCAGCTGTGCAAACCCAGGTGTGATGACTCTTTAGCCAATCAGTCTTCTAATTAGTAATCTAATTAGGGAGTTGCAGTGAAAACATGCACGCACAACGGCCCTTTCAGGATAAGATTGTCAACCACTGCTGTGACAGAAGTATTTAATCAGACTCTACACACTTTATCATGTTTAATTTTTGTGATTTTCAAATTCTAACACACTTCTCCACTCCTCATGTCACACACAGAATTCAGTCTTTGTCCTGCTCCCCAACTAAATAAAATATGAAATAAAAGTGAAATTAAAAAAGATGAATAATGTGAGCTGAACAACAGCAGATTCTTGGAAATGCATTTTATAGTAAGATATCAAAGCCTGCAGCCATATATGTGATGATAATGAACACACAAACTTCTGTCAACAGATTTCAATATTTATGAGTACATATTTGTTATCCACGTGCGTTTCCCCGATCATGCCCAGCTGCCTTGTGTTTAGTCCTTAATGTCTTGCCCTATTTAGTCGGTCCGTGTCATGCTCCCGTTGTCGGTTATTTTGCCCTTTGTCGATGTTTATGGTCCTGCTACGTATGTTTGCTCGTCCTGTTCCGTTTGAATAAACATCTTATGAATCGCAGCCTGCATCATGGGTCATCGATCCCGCTTCAACCGTGACACTCCCAGCAATAGACACTGAGGCTCCTGGTTTTCACTTTATGGTTATATACTGGTAGAACTTTTCATTAACTGAATTTATAGATAAATTTATCTGTAAACTGTAAGTTTAGCTTCATTAACTGGAAGGCAATGTATGCATAATGTATACTGCAAACTACTGAAAATCATAAAAACTTTAAATTTTAAAACACAAGGCATGTGACATATTTGTATATTTACAATCGTAATGTTTTAAGCTTGCATGGGTCAAAAAGTACAAAGAATACAGCCAATATAACATGAAACTCCCAAAGGTTCTGAAAACCATCATCTGATTGGTTTGCTTATGTATATCCATCCGTCCATTTCTATACTCACTGTCCTGTGCAGGGTCATGGGAGAATTCAAATATATTAGAGAAACAAAATCCTATATAAATATAGTTTGTTTCTGAAATGTGCCCTACTATAATGAATACCCACGTGTAGTGGAGAGTGACATTAGAGCCTTACTCCACAACCTTCATGACTGCACCTGTCGCATCTGTTTCCGTGGCGACACATGGCTTCCGTAATTGGTGCTCCAGGCCAGCTTTGCCGCTTATTTTCTCCAGAAGCAAAAAGTTGCTCAGGAAGTTATTGCAACTGCTGTGGCTTGGGTGGCAGAATAATTTTCTTTTAACGTATTTTTTATTCATGTGATATTTGTTTATGCAGATGAATTATTAAAATTTTCTGCATTTTACAAAGGTTCTAGTTTGCAGTTAATTATTTCGCCCATTTTCTCCCTATGGGTTTTATTTGTAATTTTCTTGAATATAAAAGTTGCATTATTCATGTTTATCGGCAGCATCTATTAATTATGTCTTTCTTTTTAGGTGCTTACATCTTTAGGAAGCTTTTTTTTAATTAGCAAATGAACTATTTAACAATGATTGCGCTTTTGCCCTGTGCGAGGCTGAAATGTATTCACAAGCCTCCAGGTTCTGCTGGACAATTGGCATGTTGTGTGTTTGGTCATTATACATTTGAACTGTGATGTAGATGGTCTTATTTAGTAATTTATAGTTGTGGGAATTCAGTGCACTGCACAACAGAGTCATAAACTATTGATGTGTCTAATCCTTCAGATCCTGCCAACGTTATAATTATGATCTGTATGATGGAGCAGCGATATTCCGTCAACATTGCTTCTTTTTCAAGATGCTAACTTTCAGACAACGAGACTTCCGTGTCTCATTGTTCAGTATCCAATGAAGAGGTAAACATTGTACCCATATTAGCAAGACTTGATGCCTACAAGAGGCTTCAACCCTCAGACAATTTCATGAAGGCATTTAATGACTCAGTTTGGCTTAAAACATCTTTGGCCCTTATAAATTATACCTAAAAAATTACCCCCCCTCCCACCAGTAACGTGCACCATTAATGTGTGAAACCAGTTTATTCATAAGCTTAGTGTGTTGTCTTAAGTACTTCAGCACAATACCTGGTCCAGAAGTTAACAGTTCTATACTGCAACATTATTTCCCCTGCCCTTAAGGTTAAAAATATGACCTAAATTGAATTGATTTCAACAACATTAACTGCAAAATTGGGTAATATGTACAATGTGAATTCATATAATATGTAGTGTGTCAATTAATAAATTCAAATTGGAAACAGGAATCTGGTGAACAAATAAATAATGTAATATAGTTTACCTCTGGATCCAATTAAATCCTCCTGAGGCTAGTCTTTGGAGATAGTTTGTACACAAAACAAATCAGATGTACCCTATCAACAGATATTTTACATATGCCAGTTTTCATTAATAATTCAAAATTATTGCTAAATTTTTAATCACTTTCCAGCTTTCCTGCTATGTGTGTGTGTGTGGGGGGGGGGGGGGGGGGGGGGGGTGCAGCTAAGACAATGGAACAAAACAGGGATGTAGCGTTAACTAAGTGCTCATAAACTGAGAGCAATTTACCATATAAACTATGATGGAGGATTCCTATCTGTCAGAGGGACGTCTTTCCTTGCGGGTCGCTCTGCAGGATTAAGTATCACCCAGGGCATTTTACAGTCTGAATGCCTCAGCACATTGCATGTCACATGAGAGTGACATGAATGTGTCCGCTGGAGTGAGCAGGATTTCACTCAGCCAGGTGCACACCGCACTCCACATACCATGCACCACATGCCTCTCACTCGGCCACACACATGCATATGCTGATGTCTTATGTAGCAATTTCTTTCACCACATACTTGTATACTTCAGAAAGGTTCTATATTCATATTATACTTTATAACGTTGGCTGGTAGAATGGCTTGAAAATGGATGGATGGATGATGGATGGATGGACGGATGGATAGATAGATGGATGGATGATGGATGGGTGGGTGAACATCAGATAACCTACGAGATTACCTGTTTATTCTGATAACTGATTTTTGTTCCCCATGTATCTTTCCCAGGTATCCTCTGCTTTTTGGGAAGGGCTCCAGGCTACCATGACCCTACACTGGAGAAATGGATAGATGGATGGATGGATGGATGGATGGATGTCAGCAATCAGCAATTATGAAAAATGTAGTTTTGTGTAAATGTATGTGGATTTATAATGTATTAATGAAATGATTTGAATAACACTTTACTTGAAGTTGTCATCTGCAATGCATTATAGATACCTTCATAATGCATTATAATGATCAGTACAAGAATTAATAAAGCATTATAGCATCTTCTATTGACAGTCGTAAGGCATTATAGTGCTGAATATAATACTTCATAAGCTCAAATTGAGCTCTCATCTATAATGCACTATGGATACCTTCATAATGCAATATAATGGTTGTTATAAGACTTAATAAAGCATTGTAGCATCTTCCATTGACAGTCATAAGGCATTACAGTGTTGTTGTCCTGAGTTCCTGTATGTCTTGCCTCTGTTTTCCATTTGGACAGCTCATGTTTTCATTTAGCAACTGAGGAATGAGTAGCACAGGCAGTGAAAATAGGCTGACATTTATTTTGCAAGTGATTTATTTGGAGATAGGTGAGTCACATGGCATATAGGCAAATTGCTCGCTTATTATTTGTATTATTGAGGTGCAAGAGATTGACCTTCAGGCTTAGATCTTTTCCAAGATTAGCCAACCGATTTATACGGTTTTACAAAGTATGGTTTGTATTTAAGAATAACACCGATTTTTTTTATTTTGTTGCCTGGCCCAGTTTGCCCTTAACAAATGTAAATAAGTGTTTTTGTTTATTTTTACTTATATAACATACCCAGAGCAAGCCCTGAATCAGCTGAGAATGTTGTAGAAGCAACGCAGTACAATAGTTTTCTGTAGCACTGTGCCTAAGAAAGCTGTGCACACATCACAGTTGCTGGCTTTCCAAATCTGATTCCTCCTCAACAGAGGGTGTCTGGGGGTGAAGTGTTGCTTACTAGAAGTTTAACACTATCCATAAATGTTAGCAATTTCATTAACTTTACGCCATGTGGGGAAAGAATCTAGGAAAGAGAGGTAAAGACATAGATTTGTGCAATTTAAAAAAGCGCACAGGGGTGTAAATAAGGTTTTACAAATTCTACTTGCCTTAAGGATAAAATATAAAAGGTATAGAAGATGGAATGTGGGTACAAAATACTACAAATATATGTATATGAAATATTGGATGGAAGGCTTTCAAAAATGGGCCAATGGGTCCTATCTATCCATCCACCCAACTAAACATGTGACCATCTATAAGTGCTTCTCTAGTATGGGTTTATGGAAAGCTTGGAGCCTGTCCCAGGAGACACAGTTAGGGCTTAAGGGAATAGTGCTACCCACTGAGCTCATCAACTCTATTATATTGGTTTATCTAAATTGGTATTAAATGCAAATAAATGCCAATTTAAATGCTATGTGCGCATTTTCCATTGGCATGTCCTCCTCTTGTCATGCAGGTTTCCTCCAACAGTTCAATAACATGCACTTAGGCCAGTTGCTTCTTTAAAATGCCCATAGTGTGAGTGTGTGCATGCATGTGCACTGTGACGGACTAGCGTGCCATCTGCGGTGCACCCCTGCCTTCCGTAGGACGGGATAGGCGGCAGTCATGCCCCGTGACTCCAACCAGCATGAATGCTTGGGAGATAGACAGCGTCATTATACAGATGTAATGCTTTTTTTGTGATAGTGTGTGCCACTTGACAAAACAGAACCTTTTTAGGGATTATTAAAACTTGCATCCCTCTTTTAAAACGAAAGCAATTTACGTGCTTGTAATAACATGGGCTTTTCTTTAGGTTGATAAACAACTGTCATAATATAGATGTTTTTAGCTCTCAGCAGAAGCGCGTCGTGGCAAAATCCCCAGGATGGCGCGGTCTCATTGATAAGCCTGGAGAGGAACATTTTCAGGGTACTGGCACCATTTGCCCCCCCCCAAAAAAAGCACTGTACATCATAAACAAATGGAGAGGATAGTTAATGCATCATTTTGAAGTAGGAAAATATCATTTTAAAATGTTGCTACAATGCATAGTATTTGGCACTGATGTTGGCATTGTCACCTCCCACCTTCCGGTGTGGTTCTGAGGTTTCCTCTGGGTTCTGTATAGAGCAAGCAGATACGAAGAAGTATGTGGATGGTGTTTTTGGCATTTGTGGTTTTTGTACACTGATAATGGATTTTCCCCCCCATTTTATACCTACAAGCTAGGGAGCAAGATGATTGTTACACTACTAGTCAAAGGTTTTTGCACACACTGAGATTTTCTACATTTGCATGTTGCTCACTTAAGATTTACTAAAAATACACCCAATATTCTTTGCTAACAAATAAATTTACAGTATATTCACTGTTTGAGTTCCTTCATTAGCATAAAAAAGTCATGTCTTTGATTACCTCTTAAGTAACCTCTAGCAGTTACAACAGCAGAGCAAATTCAAAGCATTCTTACTGCATGGGGCATTAAATATTGCTCTGTTTCATGGGATGAAACCGTTAACTGGTGTATTTAAAGTTAAAGGACAGCCTTGAATTTGACAGCTGTTACCACACAACCAGTTAATATGATGTCAGACATGCACTGTTACTCTTTCCATGTTAATAAGGAAACTTGTTTTTCGACTTATATTTTCATTTATAGTTGTTAACTCAACTTTCCAGTGCTTAACAGGAATTTAAAAAATCTACAGTTTGTGAAATAAATGGAAAAGCGGTAAAAACCTATGGTGCGCAAAAACTTTTGACTGGTAGTGTATGATATTATGTGCATGTGTGTGCTCTTTGATGGACAAGCATCCCGCTCAAGGCACCCAAATTTTGTGCGCTGTAATACCTGGTAATAGGCTCCATACCAGCCTATGACCTTGATAGAGATAAACTGCTGGAAGATAGATAGATTTTAATTTGAATACAGCATGTAAGATGTATTATCCAAATTCTTTTTGCATTTGGCACAATTTCCTATTTCTTCTAATTGCTGGTATATTTGTCAATTTACATTATTACAGACAGCAGCACTGACCAGGTGCCAGGGGAGGGACAGCTGTTAGCACTTCTTTTAATTAAATTAAATGTGGATAACTTGCATATTTATAGTGCCTTTCTGTGGAAAATGGCATTGACGGTTTCCTCACATGTTGACCCGGATGGCTATGCCTGACATTGTAATGGATGGCACTCCCTGTGCTGGCACTCTGCTGTTAAGAAGGCAGGGTGGTGAGTACAATAGGGAGCCCAGATGGTATCTTGTGATGATATATATGACACGGAGGACTGAATATGGAAAAATGGTTCATATGGAAACCCTTGGACATGACCTTGATTGTGTTTTCCATCTGACACTTCAACCACATGGTTGGTACCTCCAGAAAGTCATAACTTTCCCACCTTCCCTGGAGGTTTGGGTTTGATGCTAATTCATTAATTAATCCAGCTGTTTACCTCTGGTTTCTCTGCTATGCTTTGTCGTCAGTTATTCTAGCCAGTTCTGGCAAATACTGCTTAGTGCTCAAAGATACTATGCTGTTTGAGGTCGTCTCGAAAGTTTTTGGTTGGTTAAAATGCTTGCCAGTTGTTGTAAGAATTGCCTTGTCAGTGATGCCTCCTCTCTGTGTGCCGCACTCTCCAGGCTCACCTGCCCCCCTATTGGAAAAGAGGCTATAGAAGAGGGAAGACTGGTTAAATGGATGGATATACTGAGGGGCAGAAAGATGGATGGTTTAAGAGCTGGAAATATAGGAGACATGTTGTTTTCACTGGATATTCTGTATGGCCCAGAAACTGAATATATGCCTGGATAACACTTATATTTGACATCACCAAATCGAATTTTCTTTGCACTTTTCTGAGTGGTGCAAAGCTGGGTCTGTTAATGACAGAATAATTAATTTCAAATCCCAAATTCACCATGCTGTTGCTGTGAGACTCTATGCTCATCCCAACATACATGCTTAGCAGCCAGGCAGCAGAAGCTTAGAGAAGGCAGTACTTGCAGCTCTTGGTTATATCAAAGCGAGATGACTATACAGCAAAACAAAAAATAAAAATATGACAATACGACAGACAAACAAGTGTATTGTTAATATTTGGCAGCCCTAGTCTTGCTTTTGAGATCCTTAAATAGTTGAAAGCTATATAAGAATATATGACTTCTTTATTTCTGTTAAATTATTGCCAAATGAGGTTCCCTGATCGCTGAAGATAACCAGTATGCCCAACACCAGGGCATGGTGACTTTCCTTGGTGAAACACTGCCCGTGTCACTGAAACTGAGGACATCTTTTTAACCTAATGACCTTTGTAATGTGCCCTGTTGTAAAACAAATCCCACGGTCCCAGAATGCACTGCAGGAGTACATGATTGTTAATAATCTCAGCCATTAAAAGTGACTGCTTACAGCATGTAGTAAAATGAGTGCGATCTGCAAAGGAAATGGCCATAACTCTATGACTTTGGCGTGTTTCCTATAGTTCTTTCCCCCTTTTTATTTCCGTAATGGTGTTATGTCTTGGTGTATTTGCATCAGCCAGAAGTGGTAAAGGTGTCTTTGACTTATACATACTGTGTACTAAACAAAGCATATAAAACCTTTAGTGCATCCATCTCTGAGATTTAATAATAATTAATAATGCTTACCAAAAATGGTTCCTTCTGAGATTCCGAGATGCTATGCACCCAAGTATATTTTGTCTGTAGCTCTGCATAATATTCTGTTTGGTTTGACAGGAAATGGCGGGGCATTGGCACGGGGTGGAAAGGGGGGGTGTTGTCTCCTCACTTGGGACACCTACTGTTAGGTTTATTCACTAATAAGCATGATAAATGTTTTACTCTTTGATCAGTGCTAATTTAACAAGTGAGCTTTGAAACAAAGGCTTTGAGGCACCCAGGGTTCTGCCTGTGTGTGCGTTGGGGGGTGGTACATAAGTCAGGTGATTGATTGCACTACTGTGGCATTTGCATGAAAAAAAAAATCTTCCGCCGGTTAGGACCATAACAACTCGGTGTTTGTTTCTTCCAGGCAAGCTGGAGCAGGCAGTGCCGCCTCTACATGTAACTTCCTTAAGCTGGAAGGCCCCCATCCTGATCCTCGGTGACCCTGCCCTCTGTGACACCACTCATCTGGATCATTGAGTCCCCTTGACATTGCCCACTTATTTATTTTAAATCACTTTTTTCGGTCCTCGCTACTTCAGACTTTTTATAAAAATCTTTGAATGCAATCAAACAAGTAAAAATGCCAAAAGTCTTCTATTTTCTTTGGTTACTTATGGCTGCGAGACATGGACACTATCCAGTGACCTGAGATGAAGACTGGACTCCCTTGGCACTGTGTCTCTTTGGAGAATCCTTGGGTACCGCTGGCTTGAATTTATGTCCTGCGATCGGTTGATCAGGGAGTCGAGTGCCAGTTACGGCACCATGGCCATGAGGCGCCACCCCCGGAGGATGATCGGGCTTGAGGGATCCACCTTGCTCAGGATCCAAGTGGCTGGGCCAGGTCGAGGGGACGCTCAGGTAAAACCTGGCTGCAGCAGATGGATGGCCATTGCCGGAGGGCGGGACAGGACTGCGTGTCCACCTGGGGGGTCACCAACCGGGATCCTGGGATTTTTTGTCATGTGCTGTTTGTGCAGCAATGCACTGCACCCCAACCTGACCTGACCTGATACACATCATATTAAAGTATTTTTTATGAGCATTTTTTGGCATATGTACAACAAAAAAACTGTCCAGAATTCGGTTGCATTTCCTAAGTACATGCAGTTACAGCCCAGATGAGCTTGATGATCACAATGGTCATTTTTGCCAAGTCAAAGGTGATGTTGCGAGCGGTCTCCTAGCAACCCACTCTCCTAACACAATGTCACGTTTTTTCACTGTTTGTTTTGAGGTTGAAAGCGTGATACAATTTTCAGAAAGCCATTCAGCCTCGTACCTCTTCACTCTTTAATGCAGCTAGATAATGGGTGTTCATTTTCAGTCCCGTAATTACATTATTTAGTTTTGTAACAGAAATGTATTATTTTCTTATGACAGTTGTGGAGAACAGATGAATTATATAACCCCTTTGAAAAGAGTAATGGACGTGATAGCTGTCAGTTTAACGTCTTAGTCTCTCATTTTATGCTTTAAGAGCAACAAATGTTCCAGGCTGTGTATGAACAATACCAAACGTTACTCAAGAAAACATTACTCACCATAGAAATAGGGCGCCGTAATATGCTGATACAGGGCTCTACATGTTTTCTCAATCTTTTATTCATTTGTTGTTTGCAAAATGCTCTATGAAATATGTATGGTCTGTGCAACACTTGAATCTTTAATGGCACACAAGCTGGAGGAAAAGGCGGCAGAACAATGGAGCAGATTCAGGCAGTCTTCAAGCACACCGCCGTCACACTGGCCCCAGACTTCTCAGTCAAAAGAGGTCCCTCAGACAAGTTAGCGGGTAAGCAGTAATTGCCAGATTAATTTGATTCCCTAATACCATACAACACAGAAAAAAAAAAGCTTTAAGCAGAAAACCTTGCGTCAGCTTTTCTTCTCCTGGGTACCATCAGCAAACACTCTCCTTGGGAGTGGTAATCGAATGCCACTCAAATTTCAAGTTCCAATTAGTCTCCATTTAAAATGATCAAATAATGTGTTTAATAGTAGGATTTTGTTAAACAGACATAAATGCCATTAAAAAGGGTATATAAAATAATAGCAAACCCAACACAAAAAACCAAAACATTACATAAGCAATTTCTTTGATCCTGCTAGGTCAACATCTAACATCCAGCAACTATCATCCATCCATTTTCCAACCCGCTTTTTCCTATCAGGGTCGCAGGGACAACTATTATATACAGTAGTTATATATCATATTACACATTGCAAATACCTTTGGCAAGAATTATAGCTATGCCTTTTTCTGATAGGGTTTGTTTCTTGTTAAGTGTCTTCGAGTTGAGCAGTCAGAATTAGTTACAAAGAGATGTCATAGCAAAGGACGCAAATCGTATTCTTTTTATTAACCTTTTCTTTATTTTTGTGTTACAATAAAATTTCTTTTTTCATCTTCCTGGGAGTATTGTTGATCACACAGTTAAAAGTTGATCAAACATTTAGGCATCAGCGCTAATAGTAGAAATGAAGACAGTGATGGTTGTTTTTAAGTTGCCATTTTACACGTACAATCTATCGAAACTGGGAAACGTGAGTGGAGGGCTATAGCAGAGGCCGGACTGCCACTACCACTGAGATAAACAGGCATTTACTAGAGTTCCTCTTAAGAATTGCCGTAAATTCCGTAATCTATATTTATTAGTACTGATGTCTAAATGTTCACAGGATTGACCCTGGACCCACGGGAGGTAATTGTGAAGAAGAGGATGATGACAAAATTGGACAACATTATGTGCAATTCCGCCCACCACCTCCATGGGGTGCTCTCCTGGAGCACCTTTAGCCACTGGCTCATTCCACCACAGTTTCCTAAGAAGCACTGCTGGGGATCCTTCCTACTTGCTGCCATTGGGCACTGCAATAACGCCTCCCTCACCCCCAGTCATCTTTATCTTATCTTAATCACTTCTTTTCTTCTCATCTTAAGAATCCATCTACTTATATGTGTCCGCAAATATGTTTCCTGTGGACTTTCTGTTATGACCTATTTACAAAAACATTTTAAGTTTCCGTATATTCAGTTTTAGATGCAGAGACTTCATTTTTCCCACTATAAATACGTCAGTAATGTCAGAAAGTGATCTGGGAATACCGGGTGTATGGTTTTAAACCGTCCTTTATTTATTTTTTTTCAAGTGTGTTCTGGTTTTGGCAGTCTGAAAAAGAAAAACTTAAAAGTTATCTTTCAAATCCCACAGTATAAACACTGACAGTCACTGTAATGAAAGGTGTGTACTTGGAGAAGTACAAAAGCAAGGAGCACAAGAAAGCCTTAAAAATTCAAGACCTCACTTTTTATTGCATCCTTGCTGTTTTTTTTATCCATTCTTCTGTCAGTTGTACCACTCTTTTTGTCAGGGAAGAAAAATCAGTGCTAATTATAGCGGGTGATTGTGTTTATGTGTGCATCCTGTGACAGGCTCACATACATTCCCCGGTGTAGCTGGTTTTCTGCCGTAGACTTCCTGGAATATACTCCAGGATCACCACAAATGGCTGGGTGGATGGTCATTTTCTGTTTTCCAAAATACAGCTCCGTAATACAGCTTCTAATACAGTGGCTCATAACCCAAATCCTGGGGACACCCTCTGCCTGTTGTGCATAGCACTTCCTTATTCAGCAGGGATGTATATTTGCTGGGGAGACATGGTGGCACATAGGATATCATCCTTGCTCCCCAACTCTGAGGCTGGGGGTCAGATCCTATTGGGTGTTCTGGCTTCTTCCTGCACCCAAAACACATTTAATTAGGCTCCAGCCTCTAAATTGCTCGTAGTGCATACAGCCTCTAAATTGCTCGTAGTGCATACAGTTGAATAATTCAGTTTCAATAATTCAGTAATTCAGTTTAAAGGCAATTCAGCCAAATACTAAGCAAGTGTATGTAAACTTTTGACTTTGATGAAAGTAATAA
>JAODKL010000040.1:10396378-10420190 GCA_026780765.1 Petrocephalus schoutedeni | reverse complement strand
GACCGTTGCTATGATGTTAATGCCCCAGACCATCACACTACCACCACCATGCTTGACCGTTGCTATGATGTTAATGCCCCAGACCATCACACTACCACCACCATGCTTGACTGTTGCTATGATGTTAATGCCCCAGACCATCACACTACCACCACCATGCTTGACCGTTGCTATGATGTTCATTCTCTGAAATGCTGTGTTAATTTTACACCAGATGTAAATGGACGCAAACTTTCCACAAAGTTCAACTTTTGTCTCTTCAGTCCACAGAATATTTTCCCAGAAGTGTTGGGGATCATCAAGATGCTTTTTGCCAAATGTGAGACATACCATTTTTGCCCAGTCTCTTTCTTATTGTTGAATCGTGAACAAAGACCTTAACTGAGGCAAGTGAGGCCTGCAGTTATTTAGATATTATTCTGGGGTCTTTTGTGATCTCCTGGATGTGCTGTCAATGCACTCTTGGAGTGATTTTGGTAGACTGGCCACTCCAGCCACTCCAAGTTTCCTCCATTTGTGGATAATGGCTCTCACTCTGGTTCGCTGGAGTCCCAAGCCTTAGAAATGGCTTTGTGATCCTTTCCAGACTGATAGATGTCAAAGACTTTGTTTCTCATCTGTTCTTAAGTTTCTCTAGATTGTGGCATGATGTGTTGCTTTTTAAGATCTTTCAGCCTACTTCACTTTGTCAGACAGGTTTTGTTTCAGTGATTTCTTGATTGATCAGGTGTGGAATTAATCCGGCCTGGGTGTGGCTAGTGAAATTGAACTCAGCGTATGTGGTTAATCACAGTTAATTCATGATTTACCAATGAGGATAATAACTTTTTCACATAGGTTTGGATATCTTTTTTCCATTAATAAATGAAATCATTTAAAAACTACATTTTGTATTTACTCTGGTTATGTTTGTCTAATATTGACATTTGTGTGATGACCTGAAGCATATAAGTGTAACAAATATGCATAAAACTAAAAAACCAGCAATGGAGCAAACTCTTTTTCACAGCACTATAGGTTATAAAAGATTCTTCCCACTGATTACATTACGGTAGACACTTTTTGACATATTAACAAATAGGCTTGATTATCCGTGCACAAACTGATTGTGAGCTGATTTTTTTTTCTACATATCAGAGGACATATCAAATTATAGACTTCACAGTAAACAATAAAACACTCCCACAGTGCCAATTTCCATTGGTCAATAGCAATGGATATTGTATGAAGTTTGAGTGAAAGTCACACCGCTGTACGCATTCATAGAAGCAAACAATGGGAAATATTATCCTAGCGGCTCCTGCCAGTAATACACCCATAAGTATGTTATTGTAATAAAAACGAGTGTGAAAATTTTCATGGATCTGAAAGCATGCACCTCGAATGACATCGCTGATGGAAGTCTAACATTTCACAATAACTACTGTGTTTTAATTCCCCATAACAAGATTTCAAGAACTTAAATATTCATTAGATTCCCTTGAAAAATCCAATTCACCAGCCTCTTCTGCTAATGTTTCTCTTTTGAGGAAGAGGGAGCCTGAATAGATTAATAGAAGCTGTTATCTCTGATTTCCATAGATATTTACAAATATTGTTATAAAAGTAGCCACACGAGAATTAGATTTAGACCTCAAACCAACAGCAATTACCCAGGTGGGCTATGAAAAATATTACACATTATATATAAATTATATTTTACTAGCAGACATGAGATGCAGCTTATGTGACGAAACTGAAATTGGTGGCATAACCGATACAAATTATTTGCTCTTAAAGCACCATGTCGCATGGACGCAGAGCTTGTAGATCGAAATGTAGCCTGAATATGTATCAAAATATTGCCTTTCGGACACTTGGGGCAACTGTTCTGGGGTTTTTGAGTAACATTGTGTAAAATTATACATAATGGGAAAATGATGCTGTACATAGCAGTAACAAAGCAATTACCAGCATTGCAGGAGAACCATTAACCACAGGCACTTAAGACCAGGATAATTGGACTGGGCTAAATAAGGAAATGAATTGTGGATATTCTTTAACGATGAATCTCATTAGTACCGACTTCTTACCCCGCTGCTCCACTGTCATGATATGGACCTCTCAGATTAATCTTTCGGTCCTGTTTCAATGAACAAACAGAGTGAGATCGAAGCTTTGCTGCTACTGCTGTCTACATGGATTAAATTGAGTGTTCTCTGTGTGGACAAGGCAGTTTTTTTTTTACATAAACTCTGATAAATCAATACTGAATGTGTGATGTATTGCCTGTATCATAATGACAAAGGTGCTGCGTGAAAATCTATATGGTAACTGAATATAATCCCTAATATGGCAAAAGGTACAGAGTCCCACTGTTGCAGAAACAACATCAAATCGATACTGCCGGCAGTTCAGTTCATCTTGCTTTGCATTTGTATCAGCAACCAGCAGTCAATGAGCTCAAAACATGGGTCTCTGTGAATAGGGAGTCTTTGGTGGCTTGGGAGAGCATAGCATAGCTATATTGTGTGTCTGCTTCCAGTGTCCACCTGGGATTATCATGTGCTTTCGGTCGCACACAGGTTTAACCAATTTTCTAACTTTAGTGGTTTGTATTGGTCTCCCTTTCAACCACGGATTATAAACTGTTTTGTCTCCAGGTGGCTAAATCCTTCTGAGAATGGAAATTGTTCAGCTGTGAGCTGGCCGAATTAGATGTAAAACAGCTAATTATCACTATTTTCCATCATGGAGGTAGCTGTGCGCTTATTTACAAATGCATTCTGGACTGAGAAGTGAAACGTTCCTTTATATAAAACAAAACTATAGCTTTATCCATTTTTTTAAAAATTGAGCTTAGGATGCCAGATGTAGGCTTAATAGAAATAAAGAAATAAAATGTGGAGCATATGACTGTAATTAAAAATTACATGTTTGTAAAACATGTTGAAGGCCGCTCCCATCATTAAATATCGAAACGTATGCTTGTGTCATGCGAAGGTATGGGGCGTCACATGCAGCTAGTGGGCATCACGTGTGGGTATGGGGCGCCACGCTTGGCACGGAGCGTTGTAAGGAGCAGCGCTAATCCCCCCAGCCCAGTCGCTATCTGCTTATGGCGGTTCAAGCTAGCAGTTGAATGAGGGCTATGTTTAGACAGCCCCCCCCCCCCCATTCCGTTGAGAATCCCACTGTTTGGTGCAGCTGTGTGGCTTGTGCTTTAATCCCCGTCTCCCTCCTGGTTCGAATGGAGCCCACTGTGTTTCCTCTAGTGAATCGGCACAGGGGAAGAGGAGGTTGGCGCTCACTGAACCTATGAAAAACAGAGGGAGAGAGAGAGAGAGAGAGAGAGAGAGCGTACGTCCCGAGGGTTCACAGGCAGCTATGAAGGTCTGTGAAGATGGCAGGTGTGTCTGTTGTGATGTGTATGGCACAACACTGCTTCTTCCCTGAATCAAAAGCGTGTTGCCTCTGCTGAAAGCCCATCTACATGATCAAGGTGCTTTTCATCAGGCTTTTTTTTTTTGCAAGGGTTTTAATTACAAATAACAGATTCTTGATACTTTACCTTTCTTATTGTTGCTGAGCAATAAACAAGCATCCAAATGATAATAATGAGGAAAAAAATATTTGTTGATACCAATAAGCATTTTCTTCCGTGGACAAACTGATTCTGACACAACCTGATTACTTAAACACTAGAATGGTGCCCTCTGCTAAACTCGCAAAATAGAGCAAGCCAAGCGTTTCAATTTTCCAGATTCACACTGGGAATGCACTTGACATTTTTTATATCTATTGTCTGAATTGATATGTATTTTATTTATTATATGCTTGAACAGGTCTGTTAAAAAAATGTATAACAGCATATTCAACCATAAACCAAATTAAGCAACATAAAAACATAATACCTTAGAATCTAGGATGTGTAGAGAGTGTAGTTAAATAATTAGCATGAAAGACTTTTAAATGTGTTTTTTTTTCGGTGGCATTCGCTGGTTCCCTATGTTAAGCACTACATATCAGAATCTCTCCCTCTGCAATGAAGAAAATGACCTTTTCTATGAAATTAAGAGGCGAGTTTTAAGTTGCGTCAAGCTCATTTGTTATAGTGTTAGTCATATAAACAGCAAGGTGGCATGTTTCAGAGCTGAGGGTCAGCAACGCTAAAAGCCCAGTCACCCATGGAATGAAGCTTGGGGGAGGCTGTCTCATTAGCCACTGTCAGAATGCTAAATCCATTGATTTTTAAACTAGTCAGTGTATTTTAAAGATTCAATTGAAAAACTGAACCTGAAGGTCTCTGTAAATTTGGACAGTAAGGTATGTGGGGCCAGTCTGTCTACTTTGGGTAGTGAATGATATTGAAACATTTGCATTTTTTATTTATTCTGAGGACAATTTTGTCGAAAGTAACATATAGGTGAGGACAGCTTGGGGACAGAGAGCAACCTGGAGTAAATGGGCTCGGGGCCCGACCTAGTCCCTACCCATGAACGGTCCTAAAACATGACACAAGTTGAACTGGTGTCTCTGAATTGCCCATAGAATGTGACTGAGCATGTGTGAGCTGTGGTAGACAGGAATCCCATCCAGGACATCCCTGTTTCGCAGTGTAAGCAGTTATCGAAATAGACAAATGATTGTTTAACAAACCATTGTCACAGATGAACCACTTTATTTGGTTTTAGTACCTTGCTGAATTGCTTTCAATTCATTAATGACAATGTCAGAACAGAAACCTTGAGTATAATCAAAGAACAGATATTTCATATGTAACATTCAATCTCTTTCCGTTGCCAGTCCTTAATTGTATAGATTTTTTAGGTACTTCTCTGAGAGATGTCACAGAAGTGTCCTTCTCTATTAAACCAGAGAAAAGTGAAGTCCAGCAAAATTCTAGTATGATGTAGAAAGACCTTTGTTGACTCTGTGTCCTTTTACAGAAAACCATTAGTTCATGACTTAATTAATCAGGGGTGGTCTGTACTGGTTTGCGCCAAAGGTATTGTGGAGGTTATGGAAGGACTTGTATCTTTATCACCAAGCTTATCTTTGAGTTTCTGGAATAGGGAGACCTGCTGGCTTTTCCTCTCCAGTACATCATTACTAATCCCAACACAGAAGCTTTGGCTGGACCCAGCACAAACAAGGGAGAGGAAGAGAGATATCAGGTCAAACCTGAAGAGAATAAGGTTAGAATAGACCTGTAACATAAATATCACAGATTATGGCTTCAGTTTGGATCAAATATAGCGGCATGAAAGGTGAGAGGCGGAGAATAACAAAGACTATCTGGTCTGGGTTGTAGGACTATTGGCAATAGGCTGAAAAGAATGACACCTCGGATAAAATTGTTTCATAAATGCAGAACTGTCTTGGTGTCTCTTTTACAAGTTGTCAAATCAGCCGAAGAAGCTCACAGTTTGTCTGATTGTTGGAGAAAGGCAGGTCATTCTTCGGCTATTTTGCACGAACACTCCGTGAGATATGATGCATGTCTTGCTTCTCAGCAGTGATACACCCATTCATGTGCCAGATGCCCTTGCTCAATGCGAGTTGCAGTCTTTCATCTGCGCTTCTAAACCAGCAGTTCAACAGCGCGTTATTCCAAGGCGCAGGATTAGAACCTGCAGCTTTCTGGATTCAGTTCATTTCCTTAACCTTAACTTGAGTCTGCAGCTTACGGTAACTCTGTAAATCACACCCATCTCTCAAGGTGACACTGCCTTTTCTGTGGCTTTGCCTGCTGTGCTAATGCTGCATCTTGCTGTAGTTTTCAGACATAGTGATGTGGTGAACAAGGAATGTAACTTTTGACCGGGAACACCTTGACAAGATATCCTGTATTGTTTCAGCTATTACTCTGAGGCAGATGAATGAACACGTACCATTACAACAGTATCCTGGTCCTGCTAGGATTGTGGAAATGCGTAACATGCATGTTCATTCATTTCATAACAGCGAAAATCATTCTTGATTTTGAGAGTGCATTTATTCAGTAATGAGTGCATTTATTTTCATTCTTGTCCATTTTGGCAAATTAGTCCCAGCTTCTAGCTCTAACAGAGCTAGCTTGGCCAGATGCAGCTTCGCTACCGCTGTACCCAACTTGCGTAATCCCTACATGATGACAATAGCGATGGCTGTGAAGGCTGCCGTGAATGGCAAGCTGGGAAAGTGCTGGAATGAGATATTTGTTATGATCAGCCTTTAATCAGACAAGTCCGTCCCTGATTTACGTATTCAGTGGTTATTCATGACGCCTTCTTCTGCTGAGATCCCATTGCTCCATTCAGACACACATTCTGGTTGCTAAATGGAAAGAAAGAAGCAGGTGTTAGTGTTTCTGGGGCCCGGAATGCAATACGTGTTTTTTATTTTGAGTTCCACGGGCCCAAAGTTGGAAACAAGTGCAACATGGTCACCATCACACATCATTTTAAGCACAAGGCTGTGGAGACCCAGATGAGGAATCACGTTGGCTCAAAATCCATTACTTACCCTCTAAACCTCCGAGTACCTTCCTCCCGCTGTTTCTGAAATACTCGTCATAGAAGCAGAGCCCTGAGCTGTTATGCTTTTGCATATATTAATATTTTAGCGTCGGAGACTACGGCCAGCTGTTGCCAGGCAGATTTGTCTGCTGTCTGCCACTGCTGGGTCACAGTCACTAATCTAGACACAAACTCCCACACTCAGGACATTGTCAACAATGCATGATGTGTGTATGAAGGTAAATTCTCTTAAGTAAAAATTTTCTTCTGTGAAGGGTTTGAGACAAATATGTAATGCAAAGAGTATATAAAACTATGATTGAAATATTACCTGGTGCAAAACAGGACTTGCTATTGACAAAACACTGTAAGGTACAAGTGCACCTAGGCCTTATTTGAGATTAAGTTGTGTAGCCATACACTTTTCCAAGCTACTACAGACACAGTGGCAGATTCTTGCCTTCCTTGAGCCTCATACCACAGTGTCTATAAGTCTGATGAGCACTACTCATTAGTTTTGGACTCTTTCTGAACCATTTTTTTGCTTAAAAAAGAGCTATGTTGTGCAACATTCATCTTATATGTGTTTAATAATACATATTGCCTACATAGGGTCATTACTGGATGAACAACTCAAAGTACTAGGATACGTCTGTTTAATAAAATATCACCTCTTGGCTTTGCACAAAATTCTGCATGAAAAATATGGATTTAAAAGTATATTCTTTCCACGCATTTTTAGTTCTGCTGGCTACACCTGATTAATGTAAATACCAACAAATTACATTTTTATGACATTTCAAGTTTATTAGCCCGACACAGTGTAGTTTGTTGGGTTGGTTTTAGTGTGCAGTGAGAAACACTGTAGTGTGATTGTGATCCTTTCAGTCCAATTGCGCAGTGAAGCTTCGCAGCTCTGATTGTGCTGGTCAATGTGCTCGTTCTGTGACTTAATGCCCCGAAGACTGAGTCTAGACACTAGGCAGCCGAGCTGGCCTGCTGACCTACATCCCGCAGTTATTCTACACTGCGCTTCCGCGACATTGCAGGGGCACGCAGGGAGGAGAGAGCATGGCGAGGGGAGGGAGGGAGGGGGATGAATAGCGAGTACGAGGGACAGGAAGCCCGAATAGGAGAGGCAGGGAAGAGAGTGAGCCCGATAAAGAGGCAGACTCCTTAGCGCAAAGTAATGGTTACTAGAGCACAGAGGACCGTCGCCGTGTGTACCAGAACAAAAAAAGGAAACGGAGTAATAAAACTATACTGCTGAAAAACAGTAGCAACAGTGACATTAACAGATAACAAGAAGCATGAATGTGCTGCTGGGTCAAACAAGTGAGGGAGTGACAGCTGAGATGGACGGAGGTCCCCAAACGGCCAAAGGCTTAATATTTAAAACTCTTATCATTATGTGTCATATTCCGTCAGTATTCAGCCATTCAGACCCTTCTGCTTATTTTTATTCTTCACCGTGTGACTTTCTGCATATTCAAATCATGCACCCTCTCTCTGATGCCACGGCCAGTGTCAACCAAAATGGAAACGCTTTGCTGATAACGGCCCATCATTTTGTTTTCCGATTTGGCGTCCGCTGGGTTTCTTCCTGCTAATCAGCAGTCTCAAAGTGACTGCCTTTGTCTGAGCACGCAGACGCATTTGTGGGCGCATTTCTCCAGACGGCGACCGACTGCATTACGGAGACCCCGTCTAACTTTGTTCTGGGTGAAACTTCGTCAAAACCCCTGATATGCTCCCGGCTCTGTCATCTTCCTTCCGCATGGCTGTGTCGAAACAGCACAGAGCACATTTTGACATCCTTTTCTACACAATTCCAGAAAGGCATCTCCGAACCTCAGCTGTCGTGTTTTGACCAAAATCATAACTTCCAGTAATTGCTTTCAAAATATCAAGCTATAAAGGACCTGTGTGTTTTGACATGAATTACAACACTTTGAATTCACCTCTGGATTTCACTTGCTTCTACACCTTGATAACTATGCCGTTTCCGTATGTCTTTTTGTTTTTTATTTTTGTAATTTTGAGAGGCCAAATAACAACTGGCTCAAGATGAAGTGACAACGTCTTCTGAAGTGTTTATTCTGAATGTCCTTTTTATTGTGCATATTTTAATCCATCCATCTATTCATATTCCAATCCCTTACCCCTGTACATGATATGAGAGAACCCTAAACCCTATCCCAGGAAGCAGAGGGCACACTGCAGTGGAACTATCTGGATAGAATGTCAGTCCATAGAAAGGGCACCCACTTCCACACACAATCACTTAGACGGAATCTATTTAGAAACAACACTAGAGGTGTGAGGCAATGGTGCTACCCACTGAGTCTATACGAAATTACACACAAGAAAAATGCTGCTAACATTTTTCATTTCACATGTAGGAAATCACTCTTTTGTCAGATTAGAAATATAAATATATGACTGTATATTACATATTATGTATATAATATACTATAATATATTTATATTTACAGTTTTTATATATTAATTGAACTGTAAGAATTAGCAGTGTGTGTGTGTCATAAAGTCTTGTATTTTGTTTGGTTACTTATGGGTAAAGTTAGGGCTGGGTATGGGTTAAGGGCGTCGTAGCTGGGATCAGGGTTTTGCTCATAGAAATGAATGGATGGTCCTCACAAGTACTGGAATACCAATGTGTGTGTGTATACCATTTACTGTTTATGCTAATATTTCTATGGCATCACTGGTACCATGACAAAGAACGTAATCTAATATGTGTATGATAAAAATTGCTGGTTTGTAAAAACCTCTAATCTTCCTTCTAGACTTTGGATTAATAGGTGGGGGTGGGTTAGACATGCTCCCCTAGTCCATGCATACAATCCACATTTCAAGATTAAAACTACTTAGCACGGCAAGCGTTCAGTGGGCAGTAAGAGGATATATTAACAAGACAGGTCCCATTTTGCTGGTCGCAACCATCACTTCAACCAGGAGTCGCATGTGAAACATAAGTCACTCTGTGACATCAAAAATGGGGTTGTACTGTATCAAATGGACCTGTGTTATGGCTGTTTGTGCTCATGGAAATGATGTTCTTCAAAATCTATAATGATCACCAAATAGAGTTTGCAAATAAAGTATTGGATAGTGATAATCAAAAAATTAACTAGCAAGTAGCTCTTTATAAAAATGACAGCATGTAATCATTCCTGTGTTCCTGTGAATTTGAAGTTGTAAATAATCATCATATAACGAAATCTGCGGCGGCTGTGGCCTGTCATCCTTCCTCCATTCTTGTCATAGTAAGATGTGCATATTGCTCCCAGTACCGCATCATTCCCGGATCTTTCTTGACAGGGCTCTCAAAAGGCACTCTTACA
This sequence comes from Petrocephalus schoutedeni, assembly GCA_026780765.1. Classification (NCBI taxonomy): domain Eukaryota; kingdom Metazoa; phylum Chordata; class Actinopteri; order Osteoglossiformes; family Mormyridae; genus Petrocephalus; species Petrocephalus schoutedeni. Next base: position 10,410,346 of record JAODKL010000040.1, on the reverse strand, counting down.
TGAATATTAGTGGAGCCTCAAATATACGTGGATTATCCTCACAAACAAACGACTGCTTCCGTAGTCATCTTGGTGACTCCAGTTGACAGCTCTGTGTCATTCAGCCACGTTACGATTTAAGGTACTGGTTCAGGTGGGTTTTTTTTTTTTGGGACAACACTTATTCAACAGTGCACAAACTAGGAAGCAGAAAAAAATCAGACAACTGGCATGTCACAACAAGACAGCAATATCTTTATATAATCAAAATTATACAAGATATATATAAGTCCAAGAATAAGAAGTGTCATTCAGGTAGTCCTACATCATTTAAACATACCAGGTTTTGGATATGTGCTGATGATATTTTGCATGTTATGTTGTTATGCTTAATTTATATATGTTATGCTATATGTCATATATGTTATTTCAGCACTCACCCAGGGCAGGGCGCCCCCATCAGGAACACAGGGGTGGTGTCTCCATCATGAACCGCAACCGCTGGGCCCTGAATTCTCAAACGACTCCATGCAGGCACCTCGATGAAGGGAATGAAACTGGGATATGTGGAGAACAGTTTTAGTACGTTCAGGAACTCATAGCTATCGGCACTCCAGTTTCCATAGAGATTAATAGGATTAAGTTATTACCTAAAAAAAAAAATCGTTTTCTTGCCTTAACATTCTTCTTCCCCACCATTGATACATTTGATTTATATGGATATAAACAACAAAGTGATGAGCAGAGTGTTAGTGACATGGGGATGATTGAGGACTTATACTTTGTTTTCATTATCTTGCATGTGTCTTGACAGTAAAACAGTGAAGGAATGAGCCATAACGGTGGTCTAATGTTTGCACATCCGTAGAAACCTAACAATAACAATCTTCTGACCCATTTAAAAAAATATAGTTCCTTCTTGGCCATTAGCAAAATTTGCTCCTCGAACTCTTCATTTGGATGGTACTTCGTGTACCAGTTCAGGACCCCTTCAGAAGTATACGTGGCTGTTTCACTTGGGGGGCCCTGGATGTTCACGACCACGGTGCTGGCTGTCACAGCACGGGCGCCAACGCTGTCTATGCACGACAAGCTGTCCCATAGTGCTCTAATAAAGAAAACATGAGACGGATAACAGAAACCCATCATTCCTGTGACAAGCCTCCTTACCCTAGTGGGTGCCAGCACAGAGAACTAGTCTGCTTTCAACACAGTACATTTGTACGAGTTTCTTCTGTATATTGTAAGCAATTATTTATTTATCTATTGTAAAAGGCTCATGGGTTATCTCAGAAATATATGTATGAATATTTTTAGATATTTTAGAAGTATAAAAAAACCTTCTCCCTATCCAGCCCTCCCCTTCACCAATGCACCTGTGAGGTATTTTTAACTCTCATGTCAATGTAAAATGAAGGTCACTTATTTCGCTTCTTTTTAAGCATTTAAAACAATTGTTTTAAATCATTTTATATTGCTCAATTCAAAACAAAGATCTCATTAAATAAAATGATTAAATAATGAAATCTGATCCCCAAACTGCAAAACAAAATCAAAACAACAAAAACTTAATCAAAGCATAAGTGCAAGTGATGATTACTGATTCCAAGCTATTTTCGCTCACTCTTTGAATCACTAAAGTAAAGTTGCATTCCAAACCAAAACTTGGATAATATTAATTTATGTCATAGAAATCTAAGAAATCACAGGATGACATAAATGTTATTGACTCAAACACCTTCCCTTCTTTAAACCGCATAAAAAAATGTACCAATAAATTAACAAATAAATGTGTTGAGAGTAACAAAGATCTACGAGAAGCTTCATCAGCAGCTCTGATCCTTGGCTGTTTTTTTTCTGTAACATGATCCATCTGGGCTTGTCCCCGAGCCTTCATTGTAAAAATGATCCGACAGAACCCTAGCTAATACAGAGGAGAGAGAGGTGGAATGGAGAGTAGGGGAACCAGACAGATAGAGAGACAAAGAGGGAGAGAAGACAAGCCAAATGTCCAAAGTCATGTCTGCTGTCTCAGAGATGGCTCCTTTGCCATCTTAGTGATGACTTTTGGTGACTTAATTGTTCAGTTCTGGGCCAGGTTGAGAGCTTGATATTCTGAAGACATCTCACCCTGTAAGTGATGTGTCATAAGGCCTACTCCAAGCGAATTACTTTTCAAGTGGATTTGCTGGACACAAATTACCCCCATTTTCAAAATAATTTCATCACATCCTAAGGTAATTGGTATTTTCAGGCTGCCCCTGCTCCTGGTGGACCAAAGGCTATGTAATTATGACAGTATGGCACAAAATATGTCTACCAGGGGTCCAAAGAACAGCGACAGCTATTCTAAGGGATATTTTCTCTCATGCATTATTATACATTATGTCAAATGTATGAAATATCCTGAAATATTGTGAAAAATACTTAATCACTTAGCCAAAAGCTAGAACCATAATGTATGCTGCAAAAAGGCGATGTGACCATACACTGATAGGCCATTATACCTTTCGCTATAACTACCAAATACAAACTCAACTAATCTTATCTTTTGAGGTATGATGCAAACCACTGAACGACCCACAGTGCTACTAATTCATAGTCAAAAAAATGAAAGAATATCATATAGGTGGTGTAGTTATCATCAATTCATGTCTGTATGGATTCACTTTGGCTTTTGACATCTGATGTTCAAGGCATGCTTCACAGATTAAAATCTAAACAAAGATTTTTAAATTTACTTAAATCGCCTTTTAAGCCAATGATAAAGTTAATACTGCCCGAAGTGTTTCAAAGCATTGTGACTCGCATACCATGAATGGTCAAAATTTATATTATTATTGTTTGTATTTTTAAAACATAGAAGACAGAAATTTAACAGATACTGTCTGTCTTTTCAAGGTGACACAACGGAGATCCTTGAGGGCTTTCATTCAATTCTATTTGGATTGAAATTATGATGAAGTGCTTTTTTTCTGAAATTGCTCATGTCACTTGTGGTATCTTCCTGCAAATTTCTCAAGTGTATTTTGTTCCTCAATAAGACAGCCCCAGACACCTTCCCAATATGATTTTTACTGCCTTGGAAGCTCATCCGATTTATAATTCTTTGTCACGCTTTTCTCCAAAAGAAAAAAAAAAAAAAAAAACATTAAGCATGTTTAATAGAGAATTCAGCAAAGCCCACCATGACAGGCAATGACCTCAGACAATTCAGTTATTCCCTACTCAGACGTAAATGCACAGATGATAAAGTGGTTTGTGCTGCCTCTGATATTATAATCTGATTATGAAATGAATGTTTAGAATTTAGGGTGCCATGGTGGCTACATGGGTAGCACTGTAGCCTCACACCTCCAGGGCTGGGATTTGGGAACCTGACCCCAAATCTGTGTGACTGGAGTCTGCATGTGCTTCCCCTTTGTCCTTGTACTCCCACAGCACAAGCACATGCTTCTAGGTGAACTGGTGGTTCTGTGTTACTCACAATGTGCGAGTAACGGACCTATCCAGTGTCCACTGCCTCCATATACTGCAGCTTCGCTATGGAAGATATTTGAAGCTTATGGTTCTGGTATTCTTTTTCTGATTTATTGCACGTGGTGTATATTTATTACATTGCATTGTATACTTGTATTGTACAAAAAAGCAGATAAGAAGTCTGGCTTAATAATCGCACATTCTGAATTTGTTTTTGCACATGTAATGAGCCCAGATATTGTAACTAAACAAGCCACTCACCTCCCATCTCCGTGTCTAAGTACAGCCTAGTTTCAGAATTATTTTCGCATGTGCAGCCGGCATTCCGACTCATAAAATGGAAAAAAATAAAACAACCAAATATGAAACTGAAGGAGCAACAGTTATAAAAAGTAGTTCTGAGCCGGCTGCAGTAATTTGCTATAAAAATAATGAGTATGCGGGTTATGGCTAATACGGCACATCTTTCCTTGTCCTGTTATGCACACACCTGCCAGTTACTGGTGAAAAAGAGCCTATGAATGCGCTGGCTGGAAGCAAAGGGCTATGCATCGGAGACCAAGTGTCCCAGTTTCTTTGCGCTAAGAACTTACCTGATTATATTTAGCCTAATATTTCCCTGCTCCATTCAATGCCAGGGCACAGTTGTGTACAAAAGTGCTTCTCCTCCAAACATTTATTTTACCATTGTTTTGTCTCATTCCGTTTCAGCCTAATATGAATTGGTTTCGGAGGAAAATAACACACAAGTCACGTGGGTCATTGTTGAAATCTGTGCCACGCTAAGTCTAAGGGTCCAAGAAGGCCTTGCAGATTCTGGGCCTAACTGGGAGGGAGATGCCACTCTTAATCTATCCTGTTCCGCAGCTACTAGTAAACACTTTGCTCTTTGATCTTATCATTTCAGCACCTCAAACTTTTAGTTGGTACCAGCTGTATGCAAATTTGATGCTAATAGAAATAGTCTAGCGATAATGTAAGATGTTTAAATGCATGTACTCCTCACTATGAATACCTTCTTTCTATTGTAACTGAGGCTAGCACTGATCTCTACATCTATCCATCCATCCTTCTTCCATGACCGCTTGGTATCAGTGTGCCTGGACCCTCAGCAAGCAGAGAGCACATGGCCCTGAATATCATGGACAGGATTCCAGTGTTCTATCTATGTTAACACTTTTCATTCATTCATTTTCTTTGCATTTAATAATGTGCAATATTATAAAATTATATAGTAATTAATACCACTAATCATTCCTGCTGATGACACTGTGATTCTGTGTTTATGTTGCACAAAGTATAAATACCATTCGTAACACATAAAATCCCTCAGATTCTATTTCTAAGTTTGCCATTTGCTTGCTGTGTTTGTTTGCCAAGTGTTTGATTACAATGTAGCCACTGATATAATATTCCTGCCATATTGCTGTTATTTTTTTGTATCTTGGCAAATTTACAGGTGGAAGGTAAAGTGTCTACAGGGACGTAGTCAGATGAAACTAGACTGTAGCATTTTTGAGTGGATAAAATAGCAGATGAGAGGACACTGGTTGGAGAGAACTGTCATTTTGCTAGATCTAGAGGAAGAGTTACAAAAATTCGAAGCTATAATCACATCGGGATTCCGAACAAAGAGGCAGCAATATTTAAACTTTTAGCTTAGTTTAGTTTATTTTGATGAAATACTTTATTTAAAATACTATTGATAACTTCAATTAATGGGGGTGGCACACAGGCACAGTGGGTGTCTCACACCCTTAAGGTAGGGGGGCGTAATCTTAACTTCGCCTTGTGGAATTTGCATCTTTTCCTCATGTTGCACAGGTTATCATTGAGCACTCCAGTATGCTTCCACAGTTCACAGCTAATTGGTGCCTCTAAATTGCTGCATTATGTGTAAATGTGTGTGCATGCGCCTTGCGATGAACTGGCATCCCGTAACCCCCTGCAATCCTGTCCATGGTAAATAGGGCGAAGATGGATGGTGTAGTACAGACATTACATTGAATAAATAATCACACACATGCGCACAGTCACATACAGTCATATACAGTGTGTGTGTATATATATATATATATATATATATATATATATATATATATACATACATAAAATTATAGAAATTTGTCAGTCAGAGCAGTACATTTACAGTCCCATTTCCACGCCTAAGTCTGGTCATTACATCATTGTTATGAGGCAGCCCATTCATTCAGCCACAGGAAGAAATAGATGAAAAAATAGGTCATTGGCAATAGGCTGCAGGCAGTATGTTTATGTAGGTTCTTCATTCCCTCTGTGTTCCCATTCTGTTTTATTGCCTCAGGTTGAAAGCACTGTGGAAATTACAGCCACCCCGATTGGTGAACCACAAGGTTCACAGCAAATGGTCATCGCTGTTTTTTTTCTCTGTAAAACAAATGTTGCAATAATTATTGGCATGGTGTCTGTGGTGTTAGATCATTGCACTGGTCAGTCCAAGTTGGTCAAAACCTTTTAATCACCATATCCTAAGTTGGTCCTAAGCTTTTATTAGTGGTGATAAAGCAACCTGAAATGTGAGTTAAATTTTCAGAATCATACTTTTTTGTTCAAATACAGAAATTATTTATCCAAAATAAGTAGATTTACTTAGTATATTCTGTATTAAAATTATTCAAATAAATATAGCATAATATTAAGTGTAATATTGATTAATATAAGAAAACTAGAATTTAATAATTGTTAGCTTTATAACAGAATGAGCATCAGAATATAGTAAAAAATCAAAATGCAAAAAAATTACATTCAACTTACAACTGCTTATTCAGTACAGGGTGATGGAGGCCTGGAGCTTATCCCTTATCCTAGACAGCACTGGTAAGACAGATCACCCTGGACTGGAGGTCAGTCCATCTCACACACACTCACACATTGTTTGAACCACCTGAATGCTAAAGCCAGAAACCTATTCTGTCAAATACAGAACATGAGTCAGGAGTTGACCCTCTGGGGTGGACTGGCAAAAAAAGTCAGCCCTGAAATTTGCTGCTGACTGGGGATCACCCCCCTGGTATATTATGCTGCCAATCCTGGGGCAAAGGGGCGTTGAATCGCCTTGGTATATTTTTCTGCTGATGTTAGCAAATCGTTCGCAAAGGTTTGCCAGTTGTAATGAACAGGTAGGTCACCAGTGAAATACAGCATTATCCACTAATCATCTTCTCCCATCAACCTGGACACTCAAGATTGAGACGGTTTGGCACGCCAGGTACATAGGCTATATCATAGGCTTCCCAGTGGTCAGTCCACACCTGTCCACCATGCTTGAAATGTCAGTATGTTTCATGATTTTCAGACAACCTAAAACCATTGTAGGGCCACCAGTTCACATTAATGACACATCTTAATGGGATTGAACTCATAAGAAAACATACATGTGATCCAGGAATCAACCCTGCAGAGATGGTAGTGCTATGGCACAGAACTACAGGGACCTTGTTTAAGGAGTTAAGATCTGCTGGAAAAGGTGCTGGAAGATCAACAGAAAAGATTCATCCCTGTGGAGCAATTAAGCCCATGCTCACATGCAGTGAGGGGACACTATGCTGCAGAAGGTTCCACACTCTGCATGACATATTACACCAAGGTGCCATGCAAAGATCCCATATCACTTATTGAAAGAATAAGGATTTTTAATCTCAGGCCAAATTCTCTTTAAGGCCCTATGCAACCATCGACCTGATATAACACTAATCTAAACAATTATTATCCAACAAGATGAAATGTGCATACCAACTCAAAATAGCTACTGCACATTGCCCAGGCTGGTGCTACATATTAATGGCTCTTCAGCTGAACAACGGGGGGTCCATTAATATTCAAAAGTTGCTGTTATTCTACCTTTGCATATAAATGGTTGGTCTGTGAACATTAACGATTATCTGTTAAATATAAGGGGGTTGGATTAAATTTAGATTTTACCCTACTGCCTAACTATCTTAGTGTTACATAGCATGGTTAGCTAGCTAGGTGGTTGAATTAAAGTCATTTAAATAAAGCAGCTTCATTCTTAGCAGGCTAGCTACATTTCTACTGCTTTAAACTAGCTATAAAAAGCTATCCCATGAGCTTCAGTAACAGTTTTGGAGCGAGTACATGGAGATATTTGCATGGTCGTTTTATAAACCTAATCGTATCGCCAAGGCACCATGGTCCCTTTGTAAGGATTCTATCAATTCTACACCATCCGTTAACCGGCATAGAAACACAATGCCCCAATTTACCTGCAACAACTGGAAGTTACAACGTACACATACAAGTGAGCACAGTAACGGTCTTGCTCCCCTCCTGGAGGGATTTCAAATCTAGGTGCTTTTCTTGCTTTTGACACTAATGTAGCTACTCTACTGGGGCAGCCTGTGGCAAAGCTCAAATGCGGGTCTCCCACACTGAAGGTGGTAAACTTAACAGCATCACCTACAGGCCAAGCTCACTTAATCAGGCTTCTAGCTGAAATGCTACACTGTTTTTTTTTTTTTTTTTTTTAATTCTAGCTACCGTAACATAAAAGATTTATATTATATATATTTATCTAAATGTATTTATTTTCGCAGGCACCATACCCATTAGCTATTGCCAAAATGTAATTAATTTACTAGCTGTTTGTTTTCCACATAGAATGGCTTCGCATGAGTTGTGGGACTTTTTTTTCCAGTAACTTTAGGGAAATTGGGAAACACATTGAACAAAAAAGTTAATTTTCCCAAGATATGGAGAGTTTAATATTTTTTAACTATTAGCTACCTATTACAGCGGCATTCTTCCATCTGGTGACTCTCCCTATGATTTCAGTTGATGGACTGGGAGAGCATGGGGGTCATGAGGTCACTGGAAAGGGGTGTGTGCCGCTCCCGCTATCTTTGTGAGAGGACAATGGTCCACAAGTCCTGGTGCTCCCTGTGTTGTTGTATGGCTGCGAGACATGGATGCTGTCCAGTGTTCTAACACAAAGACTGGACTCCTTTGGTACTGTGTCTCTTTGGAGAACCTTTGGATGCCGCTGGTTTGACTTTGTGTCGAATGAGCTGCTACTCGGCTAGTCCCGAATGAGGCACATTACCTGCATCGCGAGGGAGCATCAGTTACGGCACTTTGGCCATTTGGCGCAATTCCCTGAAGGTCTTCTGGCTCGCAGGATCCTCATTGCTGAGGATCTGAGTGGCTGGACCAGGCCAAGGGGACACCCACGTAAGACCTGGCAGTGGCAGATAGACGGCCATTTCCGGAGGCTGAGACTGGACCGCGTGTAAGCCTGTGGGGTTGCCAACCAGGATCCTGCGGTGTTTCGTTATGTGGTGGGTGTAGCATGCTGTATGCTCCCCAACCTGACCAACCTATTACCTTAGGCCTCTGTTCTCAAAGAGATAACTGTGTTTCTCGTGTTGTAGCAAATGTTGCAAAACTGAATATTACCAGGTATAATAGGGCATACGTAATGGAGATATTCATGACTGAATAGCATTTTATGTTCCATTCCATATTTTCCAGTGAGCCTGGAACTCCATAATCCATCAGCATTATTATTTTTATTGTTGTTGTTAACGATTCAGTCTCCGAACACTCACTCTAACACCCTAAAAGCTCTTAAATCTTTGTTGTCAATTGTGCTACCAGCCGTATAATGGTACAGTACAAGTGTGCATAACTTATAATACCTATAATACTTCATAGTGATAATAAATGTCTAAGTCATGCACTCATATATTTACATTACTGTAATTTTTATCATTATTTAGAAATTGTGATACTCGCTTGAATATAGAATGTCTTAGGTATGTAGCCAGCACAGGTACACTGTATAAGTTTGTATACAGTGTAAATGATGCTTGCATTGCATCCAAATCCCCTAATGTCCTGGGCAGGACCTAACCGGGATGTTAAATGGTGCATATCTGCATTTGCATAGAATCATTGTCACCATACAGGACACTTGGAAATGCTAAGGTAATGTTTCATAGTTATTGGCAAAAGTGCATTGGGTTGGTGAGATTGCAGTAAAAACTTGCTGCATATGAATCATTGTTCGTTAAAAACTAATACATGATCAGAAATACATAGTGCCTGTAAGTGAATGCTGCTTGAGAGACAACATGCGTGGCCAAGGAAGTATTCCCCGAGTTGAGCATGAATAAATTAATGCTCCATTCCCACCTTCCCGCCCTGCACGGGAACTCGATAATCAGAGACACCCCCTCACTTAATGCTGAAATCTCAATGTTGTGATATATTAACCCGAAGAGTAAATAACAACACAATTTTACATCGTTTTTTTACAATTTTTTTTACAAATTTTACAAATTTGCATCGTTCGAATAAAGACTCATAGCCGGAATAAAGCATGTAAGTTTTATAACACTCCTTGTCCAGACCAGTGATGGTGACAGAGTTGATATAATCCACATTTTCTGATAAATCACTCAAAGTAAATATGGGTTCTAACAGACAGAGGAAACTTGTTAGGAAAGTGTAACTTTCCTAATAAAAGTGTGATTGTTAGTGTATGATAACGTTTGAGCATCCCATCAGCTTCACTGAACTTCAGTAAATCTATTCAGTTTTAGCACAGATTTGTACAGTAATAATTTGCAACCAAAATGATGATAAAATCAAAATTTAACCCCAATAAAATTTGGCAGCTTATTAGATGACTGTCAGATCTGGCAGGGACACAAACTCAGAGACCCAGAAATAGGAGAACTGGGGTTTTATAAAAAGGAATGGGTAAAGAGAGTTGGAATGGTCATGGGTCCAAAGAAGGTTGAGAGCCAGGTAGATCAGTCCTACAGAGGCACAGAGAACACGGGAACACACGAGGCAGGTCTGAAGGAGATGGGAACGGGGACCGGCAGGGGCAGGTAGGAACTGGATTAGCCACAGCACAGAGCTGAATCAATCCGTAAGGCTGATGAGAAAGCAAGCGATACCTCTCAATGAGTGAGAGTGGGCAGATGGGTTTATAAAGGAAGGAGGACAGGTGAAGCTACTAATTGCCGGTAATTGGCTGGCCCCACCCTGCGTGACACGACAATAACAAGCATGTCAGAAGTTGTATGGTAAAGAGTTGGACAAAACCTGTCAGCATAATATATGAAAGTTTGCTCTCAGCTAAACATGTGGTCAGGTTTTTAAAGATATAAAACACCTAAATAGCAACTTATGTATAATCAATAAGCAGTATTTAATACACAACCCAGGCGAGTTGTGTGCCGATGTCTATTTTAGGACCACATCTAAATACCCTGAAGTTTACCTGAAGCTCAAACAAAACAGCGACAGAAACCCCAGCCACAGTTAGAATTCAGCCCGGCTGACACTTCTTAGGCGTCTGTGATAGTAGTGGGGGGAAAGGGCCCTCGTCTAGGGCCACCTCAAGGTCAAGCTCAACGCCAGGAGTGTAATGTGGTTTCTTCATTTTATCGCATTACTCGGAACCAGAGCTCAGGGAGTCGGGGCTCTTCAGAGCATCACCCAGCTCCGGGTATGCACCGACAATGACCAACACTTCTAAATTAATCGCTGACTCATCTCACACCGGCAGCACCTGCCTTGCCAGAGAGAGTTCCCCTTACGAAGAGGCTGAGGACAGAATTACACAGAAGTGTGAACAGATCCCAGCCAATGTGCCTCACCTGTTTTCGCTCTGCATTGAATTATGAGTGCCTTTCCACTGACAACTCCAGAATAAACATGTCAGCTTTCTTCTCAGAAGGTATTGCATTTCCCACTCCTGTTTTGTTTCTTTTCCATCTGAATTTTTCTGTCAAACATGTTTGTTTAGCAGGAGTTTGCTACTGTTGTCAATATTCTGTCCCACTAAACATCAGTAACCTGGTTCCATATATTGTCTTGTTGTTTGGAAAGTGCTTGTCCATTTACTTTGTCACTTTAGGTGACGGTAAAGGAAAGGGGAGCTATGTTATGAGAACAAAAGCTGCCTTGGAAAAGGCAGAATTGTATACTTGATGTCACAAAACAATTCCTGTTAATCCTCATTGTCTTTCTCATTGCATCTTCTCGAACTTCACTCAGTCTTGCAGACATCACACGCTGTTGGATTAAGCAACATCAATCTGTCAGCCGGCTGACCAGGATTTTATATTTGCTAACCAATAACATCCCCAGTAACAGACTTTGCCTTCATCACATTAAAATACCATTTGTTAAAACACCATTTGTGTGAATTGTTGAGAGCTACTTCAGCATGAATGATTCCAACAAGGACGTTAAGCTTGACACCTCGGACTAAACATGGATCCAGGCTTTTTAGATGCTGACATCTGCATTGTTCTGAAATTGGAAAGAATAAGATAACCAGTAACATGTTTTCCATCCACCCATCCATCCATCTTGTAACCGCTTATCCTGGTCAGGATTGTTGGCGAGCTTGGATCCTATCCCAGGCACAGGGCATACGGCTAGAGTCATCATGTAATTTTAAAACAGTATAGCAAATTACTACACTGTGCATAGAAATAGAGGTTACCAACTTTTGAATGTGCATTGCAAAACAAGATCCTTTCTGATGCCTAAACTGTTCAAACCAATTTATTCCTGTTTTTAAAAATCAGACAGAATTACATAACGTTGATTATTATTGCCGCCATTGATGGTAAATGTTCTAAATGTGCGTAATATGGCCAAGAAAAAAAAAACAGTGGTATAGCAGATTGTGAAACTGTTACTGGGAATTGGAAGAAACAAGCGGGGTTTCAACCAAGAGGCACACACCAGGCAATTAAACAGATTATGATTAGTATTTAGATACACTACATTATAGATAGGAGGCATGCCTTTTAATAAATGTAATTCAAGAGCTGGGCATTAGTGTTACTGACCATTAGTGTTGCTTATTGTCCAAATTAACTTTTTTGTAACATTAACGTTACCTCCCACGTATATTCCAGAAGTCTAGGCAAAGTTAACCTGACTATTGAATTATACTATCAGATGGTTAGTCACATCATTTCAGTGATTCACCTTATGGAAAGAAGAAGAAATTCACATTACTTTTTTTTCAGTATTGGGTCTTCATTACCTATTTACACCAAGCAGTTAAATTATTTAAAAGCAAACCTGTTCTTGGAAAGACAGACAGTCATTATATCACCAACAAGCTACTAAATATGGCTGTTTGTACTCTGATGCTGGACAGAAAACCCTCTGTGAGAATACCCACAGCTTTAAAAAGACTGTAGGGCATTCTGCATGTTCTCTATACAGTATATACAAAAATCAGCCATAACATTAAAACCACTGACAGGTGCAGTGAATAACATTGATTATCTCATTACAGTGACACCTGTCAAGGGTGCCATTATATATTAGGCAAGTGAACAGTCAGTTATTGAAGTTGATGTGTTGGAAGCAGGAAAAATGGGCAAGTATAAGGATTTGAGTGACTTTGACAAGGGCCAAAATGGCAGATCTTGTGGGGATATCCCAGCATGCAATGGTTAGTACCTACCAAAAGTGGTCTAAGGAAGGCTAACTGGTGGAGGCAATAGAAGAAGGTGGCCTGGTCTGATGAGTCATGTCTTCTGTTACATCATATGGATGGCAAGGTGCATGTGTGTCATTTACCTGGGAAATGATGGCACCAGGATGCATTATGGGAAGAAGTCAAGCTGGTGGAGGCAGTGTGATGCTCTTGCCAGTGTTCTGCTGGGAAACCTTGGGTCCCAGCATTCATGTAGCAGACTAAGTACCTCTTCATGGTGTTCCCCGATGGCAGTGGGCTCTTTCAGCAGGATAAGCGCCCTGCTACACTGCAAAAATTGTTTGGCAATGTTTTGAGGAATGTGAAGAAAGCCCAAGGTGTTGACTTGGCCTCCAAATTCCTCAGATCTCAATCTGATCGAGCATCTGTGGGATGTGCTGGACAAACAAGTCTGATCCTTGGAGGCCTGACCCCCCAACTTAGAGGACTTAAAGGACCTGCTGCTAACGTCTTGGTGCCAGTTACCACAGGACACCTTCAGAGGTCTTAAGGAGTCCATGCCTTGATGGGTCAGCACAAGGGGGGACCTACACAATATTAGGCAGGTGAAGGCCTGCATGTTTTATGAACATGTTATGAGATTACCTGTATGTTAATGACTAACATACAATACAACAAAAATACACAAAAAGTAACTCAGATTCTTTCATTTCAATCACAATCACCACATATAATGTTACTAATTTCTGCTTTTTTCAGTTTTAAAAAATTAACAAGGCTTCTATATTTAAGATAATAATACTCAGTGACTAGGCCGTGGAGACAAAATGTCTCCACAGTGTGGTAAAAGCCTGTTATCTTGATGTTTTGGGGAACATTTTATCCAGGAAACAAGATTTTATAAAAATCTGTGATTGCAATAAAAAGCTAAAAATGTCAAAAGTCACATATATTGGTCGGTTACTTATGGTTAAAGTTAGGGCTGGTTTGGGGTTAAGGGTGTCATGATTGGGATTAGAGTTTTTCCCACAGAA